>CM075851.1:43063902-43663902 GCA_037975125.1 Latrodectus hesperus
GATTTGAGATGATCCCTTTTAGTTAAGAAAATTCTCTTTTGTTTTATCATTATTTGTTTTTTCCTTGGACATTTAAAATTTTAAAATAATTTTTTAAATAAAGCTCTCTAAAAACAAAAATTTCTGCACTTAAAAATGATTTACGGATATTTTATTATATAAGAAAAATTTAACGTGTCATACATTAGCCACAAAGAAACATTTGAGTTTTTCAAATGAAAATTGAAATTTTGAATAAAATATTAAATTCTTACTTACAAGTTGCTTAACGAAACATTTTTCTCTGTATGTAATATGTATCTCATTAACATGAAATCATAAGAATTTGCCTTTTTTAATATATTTTTATCTTCTTTGTTAGTTTTTAACGAATGAAAGCAAATATTTTATAGAATACTCTTATCAAAATTCAATATAATGAGTCATATCAAATCATTTTTCCTCAGTGGTTAAGCCTATGAAATTACAATTTTTATTATGTAATTATAGTTGCTATTACTAACAGAATAATGGTCATAATAGATTGGTTAGTTAGGGAGTTCGTTATTGGAAGATAATCAGTTTGGATCTTGACCCTAACGAAAGTCCGCCGTATTCGCTAATGGTGATTGGGGCACATTAAATATATAGTTGTCTCAATATTCTCCGTGTAAAATGAGACTCCTAGGAGAGCAAACCATGTATAGTTATCTTACATGTTTTGTCCTCCTTATGGTTGGTGGTTGTGATTGGTCCCTACTTATTCATTACTAAGGCAAACCCGAAGACATACTCCTTGTGTATCACACAATAGAAGGTGTCTTCAACCCTACTCCTGGTAAAGGTGAAAATCTTAGTGTTTACATAATAAAATACTAAGATCTGTTTTTTGAATAGTAAATATGAACACACACACACAGATATTAATTATATAATTTTCTATTGCAATTATTTATTTTATATTTTCTGTGCTTATATAATATAAGAGACTAAAATTCTTTGTTTCCATAAGAAATAATTTTTCTTTCGTCTCTCGAGTTTTTACAACTTTGTCTCGTCTTATGAGTTTTGGATTAAACCTTATAACTATACATAATTTAATCATAAAATGCGTACAGCATTTTTTTTAATGGAGTTAATTTCAACATCGAAAAACTGTTTTGTGCTTTCAGCTTTCAGACATAATAATTCAAAATAATAATCCATTGTGAAGTTGTTTCTACTACTTTTGTTTTCAAATTAAATTATCTCACGTTGGATTATTTCCTAATATTGTTATAAAATTTTAAGAAATAGAAAATAAATAAGAATATTTTTTAAATAACGGATAAAATAATAAACCAATTGTAAGAGCGTAAAATTTTGTCGTTTTAGAATAATTTAACTAACTTCTAGATTATTTTATTAATCCAATGATTCGTAATTTTTAAAAGAAAAAAATATCTTTTAGATGTTTTGATTTTAATTAAGGAAAACCCTAAAATTTAAAAAGTATAAATATATAATGTAAATAAAAACAAGTTGTGTTCTCTTGTTAATATAAAAAAGTTTAAAAGTAATTTGTAATTTTCAATTTGTATTAATATTTATGAAAGTTTATAATGTTCAAAACTTTTCTCACATTATATAATGCACTCGTTTCTGCTTTGCATGAATCGTATGTATATATATATATATATAAATATAAATATAAATATAAATATATATATATATATATATATATATATATATATATATATATATATATATATATATATATATATATATATATATATATATATATATATATATATATATATATATATATATATATATATATATATACAGGGTGATTATAAAAAAACTTTGCCAACATCTGCACTTCTAGCGTCCATTCTATTTAACCGATCAAGATGATACTTCAAATATAGTTCTTTTGAGATATGCGCTCGAGATTCTGTGAATGGCAACACAGTGGCCCTCGCGGTTACAGTTAAAGTGACAGAAACTCGAAATTTTCGAATGGCAACGTCTACTTTTTTACCGTCGCAAAATGTTCAGCACATGCGAAAACCCTAAATAGCGTTGAAACGGTACCGATATGTCCGAAAACCGACGTGTTATACACATACAAACAGTTCTTCAAGGCGCACGGAGGAATAATGCATACGACAGAGACAAGACAAGGCTCAATGATGAGAACACATAGAGAGAAAAAAAATCTTTATTAATTTCAAACATTTTCCACATGAGTGCCATCACAGGCAGTTACGCATTGCATGCGGGAGACGGTGGACAATGTCGCTGCATGCAACATGGCACGAGGGATGTTTCCAATCTCACGTCGTATAGAATCCTTTAAGTCCGACAATGATTGAGGATTGCACAGATAAACTCTGGATTTGAGATAGCCCCAAAACCAGAAATCCATAGGCGTCAGATCTGGGGATCGCGCAGGCCACGGAAAAGGATAATAGCGTGAGATGATGCGATCACCAAAATGCTGATCCAGGAGCCTTTTAACTGACCTCGCTATATGTGGAGGTGCGTCATCTTGCATCCAAACAATGTCATTGAGTGCATTCAGCCGACGCAACTCCGGTAAGACATAATTTTTCAGCATGGCTGCATACCGAGGGCCCGTTACAGAACATGTTGCAGGGCCAGTCGGAGTCGTTTCCTCAAAGAAGAACGGGCCCAGAACAAATGTAGCTGTAATGCCGCACCACGCAGTCACTTTGGCGTCAAATAATGGTACTGGCGCCACAGCATGAGGATTCGTCTCTCCCCAGTGCACACAATTCTTTGTGTTAATGCTGCCATTTAAGGTGAAATGCGCCTCGTCCGTCCATAGTATGCGAAGTGGCCAGTCGTTATCCGCATCATATCGTAACAAAAATGCATTTGCGAAGTCCAGACGTTGTTGTGGGTCACCCGGCTCCAACATCTGGACGCGCTGGAACCGATAGGGAAACATGTGAAATACCGGGCGCAAGAGCTTGCGGACCGTTGAGTTCGGAATATCCAACACGAGCGCTATGCCTCTTGCGGTTTCTGTGTGTCCTGCAGTCACTGTATAGTGCACTTCCATGACAACGTCCTCAGAAACAGTTGGCCGTCCGGAGCGCTGTTTGTCACCGGTGCAGTCTGTATCTTCGAATTTCCGCACTAAATCACGCAGAGCTTGCAGAGTACATGGGCCGCGTCGTTGTCGATGATTGCGGCGATACACACGCAAGGCTTCCGCAGCGTTCATCCCATTTTGGTAATAGAGTTTGATCAATTCACCGCGAACTTTCCTAGGAAGACTCATATCGTCGGCATGTGCGAGTTCCCGAATGACGACTTCGCATACCCGCTTGGTATTTTATAGGTTTCCTACGCTGAATATCTGGCGACCGGCGTTCTGTGATTGCTTTCTTGACTCTGTCACATGCAAATTTATTGCGTGCGCCCAGATAGTGTTTTATTGGCCGGTTTTCAGAACTATTATATATATATATATATATATATATATATATATATATATATATATATATATATATATATATATATATATATATATATATATATATATATATATATATATATATATATATATATATATATATATATATATATATATACATATACATATAGATACATAGGTAGATACGTATAGATATATATTACTAATATTTATTGTATGGTCTGTTTTGTTAATGAATATTATTGTCATAAAAATATCGTGTAAAATTAATTAGTAGCTATACAATTTGATTTGAAAATAAGGAGTATTGTTCATATTTTTAGAAATTTGCCGTACACTGAAAAAGTTACTAAGATGAATCATTCATTACATTAATGTGCAATTTGTGTTTAATGATTCTTACTAAAATTTCATAAATGCATTATTTACAAAACTCGCAATAAAATTTTAATTAAATTTAATATTAATTACATTTTTAATAAATATTTGCCTGATTTTACTACGCAAATAAAAAATAGAAGTGCATTCAAAATGATAAATAATCTTGATAAATTCTGTAAATTATGAGTAATAAACCTTCTAATAATATGAAAAGTAACTAAAAAATTAAGCAATTTTTGATTTTTGTTCACATATTTATTTTTATTACTTTATCAAAGAATTTAAAATCATCTCAAATCAACCATAATATTAAGTAAATAAATATATTAATATTTGGCTTTAAATTTTATTGAGGGTATAATTATGTATTTTTTAAAAAATATGAATTTTGATTAAAACACAAAGAAATTGAAATATATTAAGTTAAATAAAAAATAGATCAATTTCTTGATTTCATTCAAATTATAAATATATTACATATTAAGTCTTGTTTGCCTCTTAAAAATATAACTGATGTGTAAACAATTGATTCAATCATAAACTACAATTTATGTTCGTATTACTTAGTTTTGCTGATTCAATAATTCCTGTTTGTGACTTCGCTTAGTAAGATATAGGTGGTAGATACTCTAAAAATAACTATTTGTAATTCGGAAAATATTTTTCAATAAAATAAATATGTTTTAGAAATATTTCAAGCCTTTCAATTATGCATACTATAAAATTATTATTTAAATTTTTAATTTTTAGAATTTAATTTTTGTTAAAAAGGTAAATCTTCGCAGATAAAAAAAATATTCTCTAACTGCAAAAATATGTTATCAGTTTAAGCTAATGTAGATAACAGCTCGCAAAACCACCAATAATGCGAACACATAAAATGAATACAAAAATGTAAAGTGTTATATTTAATTACACCTGTCAAATTAAGTACTGAAAGGATCTATCATCTATTTCAATACATATTTGAGCATGCTTGAGAGGATTCATATTGGCCCTTATCAGCTCTTTTGTTGTGATATTATTGATAATAACCTAGATTTTCCTCCTGAGCTTTTCAACTACATTGGATATATTTCGTATATTCTTTCCTTTAAGTGTCCGCACAAGTAAAAGTCAACAATGGACAAGTCAGTTGACCGAGGATGCAACAAGCTTAGTTGGCCATCTTCTCTGGTGTAAACATTTAATGCACATGGTTCAATGATGCAGCAGTCTCTTGGTTGACTTATGGGAACTTCTTTCCATTATTTCTTGAATTTGTTTCTTTATTTTAGGTGTGCAGACAAATTATGATTTGTTTCTGGGAGTATTTTGTACCTAGCCTGTATACCACAATTTTATAATTAATTTCTGCATGATTCTTTTTTATGACACAGAATAACCTGTTAATTTCTCTTTAAACATATTGTTTATTTCCACAAAAGTTCTAGTTAGAATAAACGCTTAAACAGTGGGAACACGGTCGGATGTTAAATACAGCGTTATCACACCCTCAGCCTGGTTTCACACAATGAGGATTTTTTTCCAGCTAATTTTGACAAATTTCATTGAAACTTTAAACAATGAGTGTGGCAACACGTCATGACTGCAGGTCACATGCTTTGACTCTGGATCATCATGTCATTGCTTGATAAAAAGGTAGATAATTTTATTTTTACCAAAACGGCAATATGCGAATTTAAGCAAACGATTGAAAATACGCAGTACACCATAACATTACAATAGGCCGCTTTATTATTTAATCACATACTTTGTCTGTTAAAATTGTTACTTGTAAATAATATTATTATGATTGAATAAATAATCTAAGCCTCATTTATAATGCAAAACATAAGATAGCTTTAAAAATTTACTTGATTGAAATTGATTTGACTTGTTTGCATTATTTAAATAAATACTTGTAACTTTTCTCAAATATAATAACACTAAGCTCTTCCCTTTAGAATTAATTTATTATAATTCTTTAATATAACAATTAAGTTTTTATTCAGGGACTTTTTTAATTCTATTCAGATGTCAACAATTTATCAATATTCAAACTAATACACGCATGACATATTTTAACTTTAATTTAATTTTGTTAAAAGTATAAATGTTTTATTAATATTTTAATATGTTTGTATTTTCATGAACTGTTTTAACATTTGTTCATGAATCATAAGTAAAATTCTACAATATTTATAAAAATAATTTATTTCATCATAAGTACATATCAAGAAATAAAACATGATGTTTTTAGAATTTTAATATTTTTTTATATTCCACGCTTCATTCATTAAAATATTTAAAAGTTAAGCCTTTCTTAAAACTGTATAACCATATAATTAAAATGTAAACTCAAAAGCAAGAATTAAATTTTATCCTTACCAAATTCCGCTTCAGTTTCAACAATCAATGAATATTTTGCATAGTAAAATTGAATTATATCAGTTGATAATTATTCCGTATATAATTTGGCTCTTCACTATACTTAAATTATAAATGAAACATTTTTCAATTAAACAAAAGCATATTTAATATTTTTTTCAATTTTTCTCTTTTAATTTTTTTAAAAATATTTGAGCTTTAACTTTATTATCGACTAAGATAATTTTATAAAACCCGTCTCAATAGTATAGTATGAAATTTCTCTAAAAATACTGAAACAAAAAGAACTATCGGAAGATTATTTTTTTTGTAAATATCAATAATAAAATACTTATTATTTCTATGTATCTGATATAATAAAATGGTTCAGAATAGTTAAACTGATAGATAATCTACTTAAAAAACGGTAGTGAATAATTTTTTTTAATTTTGTTGGTATGACTTTTATTAGTTTTTCTTGATATATTAAAATCCAAATGTATATCAGTTAGTTTGGATTCTAATGACCTGGAATTTCGAGAGTTGTTACTGTAGAAATTTTTTGAATAACGAAATAGTAGCTTTTTCAAAAGGAAAATACTTTCACTTATAATTTCTACAGAAAACTTTTCTGGTGATGATATAACATCGCTAATATTATAAGGCTTGTATCATAGAAAAATAACTGGTGACATCAACAGGGACTGTGAAAAATGACGTCATATTTCTCCAATAACTAGAAGTTATGAGACAGACAATATCAGATACTAATTATAACAAACTTAAAGTTTATCCATTTGTTTTAAGAAATGTATCAGTAAATCCTATAGAAAATAATTTGAACACTCTCATAAATCAATATGATGCATATTTATTTTTGTATTTCATTGAATTTTATTCATTATTTAAGTTACATTACGTGAGGGGATATTTGCTATCGTAAATATAACCCAAGAATAAAAACGACGTATTATTCCTAAGACTAAAACTTAGTATAATAAATATCTAATAATTTATATTTTAGGATAATTACAATGAAATAGTGACTGTTATCGGCTATGAAGTAAGTCGCTCTATGGATTTAGTCTACATATATTTTAACATAACATTTTTTTAGATCTTTGTAATAAAGTTTAAGTCTATGTAATGATTTCATAGTGACTTACATAAAATTCTAAGAAAAATACTGTCAAACTATATTTTTCAACAAAATTTATTTTAATGATGTTATTGCTATATTTTCCTAAGAAACTCTTAAGTTTAAGTGTTAATAATTAATCTTACAGTGAATATATAGCAAGCTATTCTTTAATGAATCCTAAAGTTAAATAGACTTAAACCATTAGATTTTTATAGCAGTTGTTTTCACATAAACTTAATTATTTAAATGTAAAATGTAAAATTCATGATAAATTCCTGAGAGTTTTCTTAAGAATATTAATTGGAAATTTATATATATATATATAAATATATATATATATATGTATATATATATATATATATATATATATATATATATATATATATATATATATATATATATATATATATATATATATATATATATATATATATATATATATATATATATATATATATATATATATATATATATATATATATATATATATATATATATATATATATATATATATATATATATATATATATATATATATATATTCTTAAGAATGTTCAATTATTTAATCGTTTCAAAAATCCTAAAACTTTATGGTAGTTTGAAAACATAGTTCTATTTGTCCGAAAACTTTATATAATTGTACATTAAAATAGAATGTACACTATTATATTAATAATGCAGTCATTTAATTATCAAAATTTAGATATTTGATTTATAATTGGAAATGAAAACTGTACATTGAAGACAAGTTGCATCATGACTCTCTCGCAGAAAGTTTCAAAGTTTTCTCGTTTTTAAAGTTACTTATTCAAAATATTGATGTGATATATATAAAACGTGATATCATTAAATTATATTTAGTTTTAAATAAATGTAGTAATATATATTTTCAGTTTTTTTTAAATTGCTTGTTACTGTTAGTTTACAAAACCAGTTTCTTGCATATTTCTGAAATGACGTTAATAGGTTTATCAAATTTAGTTGCCGTTTGGTAAGTATTTGCCTGTTGTTATCCTCTTTTGCACATTTTTAAATAAAGACTTTATATATTTCTGTGTATATGTCAGAATATATGCACATGTCTTCACATATACATCTTACTTTACATATCATTTTACAGATATCACAAAATATCTCCATAGACGTAAGAAAAACATACTTGCAGTTACTTAATGTAGAAAATGTGTTCTACAATTGTTAAAAAGTTATGATGTTAAATTTATGTTTCTCTGTAGTGACAGATTTCTCTTAGTAAATAACCTGTGCAATTAGATATGATCATATAAAAACATTGTACTTTCTCTCTAAGTCACATTTATCGCCTCTGTGAAATTATGAAAATCATTTTGACGAATCTCAATCTGTTTTTTAGAGTATATCAGATTTCATTTTAAAAGGCTAACTTTGTTATTTTACAAAATAGATTTTTTTACAATACATTATAGATTTTTTACAATGACATTTAAAATTCTTATGAAAACATTTTCAGTAAAAACTTAAATAATTTTCATTGTTGAACAAAACATTGAAGTGTTTTAAGAAATACTTTTATTGAAATCAATAAAAAGAAGAAAACATTTTTATGAAAAAGGAGATTCTGAATGTTTTTGCTTAAATAATGAAAAAGCTAGAATATTAGTTTCGGTTTTCTTTTGAGTGCCTATTGGGCTAGTTTTTCAGATATTTTTCATTCATATCACTGATTTTTTGTGCATTAAAAACATTTATACATTATGAATATTTCATTCAACATCATAAATCTGAAATAAATGATATGATTTAAAACGTATAATTTATATATTATCTACAACGTAGCAAACTTTTTATGAATAACCTTAATTGATTTATTTTAAAAATCCATCGCAATTCACATTTTACGATAGACATTAAAATACTTATATCTATAATTATTCTCTCACTATTTTAAATGAAGTATTTTTGATAAAATTCAAATGTAATTCAAGAAATAAGGCACGCATTAATAAAAGATAAATATTTAAACTAAGTTAATCATAAATTTCAAAGTTTTAATATTAATTTATGAAATTAAATTTTATAAATAAAATATTTAGCAAACAAGGAATGCAATATTTCATTTTAAAAATAAATACAATCGTGATATTATTTTATAATAATAAATATGTGAATTATACATGTAATAAATTTCCTTTAATTCACATTTATTATTCCTCATACATTTAATTTCAAAAGTACATGCTTTAATTTTTCAAAATTCTTCTGGACTGTAATAAATGATATGCTCATTATCTTTTTATAGAGTCTTATAAAAAATGCTAAAGCCTATGAAATCTAATTTGTGGAATGCTTAGCCTTTCTTTTGAAACATCAATGTATCTCGGAAATTACAAAGTGGTGTTCTTCATTCATTATTAATGTATTCTAACTCAGAATACTCTCTTTGCGTGAAACATTCTTATTTTTATTTCTTCTTTCTTTTCCTAACATAATGAAAATTAATTGATAAAATTTTCTTGGGAACCTGAAAGTACATTTAGTTTCCAGCTACAAATTATCAGATATTGTTTCAGAATAATAAAGCTCTTTTCTTGATCCAATATATTTCAGTGTAAGACATAAATTTCACATGTGTGTTTAATTATTTGGTAAATAAAAGAGACGATATTATTTAAATTTGAAAAGGAAAATGTTCAGTTTATTAAGATTTATTGAATAAAAAAATATTTTTATGATTACTGCATTTGAGTATTTTTACGAAGGCTTATAAATTTGTTTATAATTTTAGAATTTGGTTGTTAAATATATAAGTGTAAGATCAGTTTAAATTTGTCTTTTAAAAGTCATTTTTTACAACAGTGGGTCCATCTGATAGCAACCAACAATCTAAATCATAGATTAACGTCCAAAATATGGAATCAAGAAAGTTTTTCCAAAAAATGTAACTTACATTAATATTTCGTTTGGGTTTCTATTCATTTGATGATATTTTATATCATTCTTTAAAATTTAACGTTAAATAAGGATTTTTTTATTTTGTTGAATTTAACATTTCATTTATTTATACTGAGTTTAAAATTTTCATTATTAAACAAATAAACGTCAGTAATTATTTTTAAGGCTCATATTTGAATATTTATGCTTCACTTTTAAGAAAGAAACATAATATATATATAATCATATGAATACTGAATTCAATTTCAAATTTGTTTATAGAAAGGAATAAAAAAGTTATTTAAAATACGTTTAATTGTAAAATACATTTTTTAACTAAGGTTTTATAAATTGACAATTCGTTATGCTATTAATCATTTAATTTTAAGTAACAACGGCGTATCTTATATTCTGCGCGCTTAAATAATTTTAATTATTATTTAAGTTCATTTTATATTAAAATATAAAGATTAAACGATGTATTGTAAACAAATAAACAATAAGTATACATTTCAAGCATCCTAATTAAAAAAACTGCTGCGTTCCGCTTGAAATAAATTAAATTTAAGTTGCAATTCAAATACAACTACAAATGCAATTGCAAACTGAATTGACAAAAATAGAAACAAACAAGCAATTCCATATTGTGATAAAAACGAAAATGCATATTTATTTATATTAGACTTTATAATAGACCATTAGACTTTTTGACATAAAATGTTATAGAATACATAAATTATGTAATTTAATTAATTTTTTATTAAAAAAATATTAGTTAAAATTAAAATAGTTTGAAATTTTGGAATATAATATTTTGCCACACAAATTGTGCAATAACAAAGTATTACGTTTGAAATATTAGTTGAAAAAATCTTCAAAATGTGTGCGTGTCTATAAAAACAGATAAATTTGTTGTATATCTTAAATACAATTTTAAATTTTGTGTAGAAAATTGTTTTCTAGTGTTGTCATTAATCTAAAAATAATTTGGCTATATTAAAAGATTTTGTAGCTGACAAATATTTCATCTTATTTCATTAATTATTTGAAATTTCACTGTGTTAATAATTTTTATTTATTCGCATATTGCAAGTTTAGTATAATTAAGTATTTAATAAATCAGAAATATAAAAATCATTCAATTATTCTAATATTTTCAAAAAAAAAAAATAATAAAATAAATTATAAAGAAATTTTTATTTATTTTCATTGAATGAACTTAATATATATGAATTATTAATGCACTGACTGAACAATATTTGTTTTAATTTTTACATTAGGATTTTTCAGTTTTTATTAATTTAATTATTGTAAATTTTATACATTGTTTGAAAAGTTTTAAATAAGAAATATTGTTTTTTTAACTGTACATCATCATTTAATGCTTTGATTAAATACATAACTATAAAAAATAATTGATTAAAATTCACATTGTATATCTGAATTTTAAACTAAATTTATTCACATAACAAATCAAATTTTTATTCATTAAAATATGTGTGAATTTCCAAACTTTATTATTGTTTTTTTAAATATTAATTATATTTAACCAAAATTAAAATACTTAAACTTTATTATTTAATTTTGCATTTTAATATCAAAGGAACTTGCTTGAAAAATATTTATTTATATTATGAAGTTTAAAATTATTTAAATTGATAGTAATCCAACATTCTTACTAGAGTTACGAAATAAATTTAATTTCACCGAAACATTATTTTTATAGATAATTAAACTTCAAAAGACAATGCATATATTTCCTAATACGTTAAATAGTTTATATAATATTAGAGTTAAGTTGGGACACTCATGGGACACGGAAAGCAGTGTGCGAAATAAATTCAATGGGCAAAAAATAATCATTCATTATCTGAAAATACGATCAATAAATATACGTTCCCAAAGGTCAATATTTTTCTTCCGCTTTCGTTACATTTCGGAAAGCGAAAGTGAAAATAACTAACGAAAATATCTGATAGTCGGCTTCCATAAATAGCGCAAATGTGTTATCGGGCAGAAATAGAAATTCTTCTGCCCCATTAAACAACACAGGGGAATATATTGGCTAATCGTACAAAGCTGCATTTCAAAAATAAATTGATCATTTTCTAAGCTTTACGAACAAACAATATTTATTTCTAATTGGGCAATGCTGATTCTATTTATGACTTTAAAAGTAAAACTCAAGCATTTTCAGAAAAAAATAACATATTTAAATGATTCGTTTACAAATATTAATTTCAATTTTTTTGGTATTTTTGGTATTTTTTGCTTCATTGAAAGTATAAGAAATTTGCATTTTGTACTTGTTAAAATTACAGCTATCATTTTTACATACGATAAATTAATAGGTTTTTGTTCAACACCAAAACTATAAAAAAATGATATAGAAAGCAGTTATATAATGCTTAACAATGTATAAAAACAAAAAATATCACGAATTGAGGATAAAGATAAAACAATTCGAACTTTGTTATAAATTTTCAATTTTTCATATAATAAGAAATTTAAAAGTGCGATTAACAACATTGTCAGTAAATATTCGTCCAAATTTTATGAAATATATTAAGGTTTTACTTTACGTTTTATATGTAAAGAAATTTTAAGGGCCTTAAATAAAGCGAAACATAAGCTAAACATTTATAAAAATCCCACATTATTATAAATTTTTAAAAATGCAAGAATTAATATACTTCAGAATTATTTCCTTTTATAAATAAAAATCACCAAAATTGCTTATTTAAGAATTTATTTTCAATTATTTGAAATCGTTTTAACTGAAGATTAAGAAAAAATCTGAAAACATTAGTACCAACCAGTAAATATTTTTTAGGTACATCAAGTTAAATTTGATATGAAAAGACATTTATTAATCTTAACCTAAAAATTTATATTTGTAAATAAAAAAAACTTCATTGTGATTATATAAATAAATCAATTTGAAGTATTTTATTTAATTTTAAGCATATATATATATATATATATATATATATATATATATATATATATATATATATATATATATATATATATATATATATATGTGTGTGTGTGTGTGTGTGTGTGTGTGTGTGTGTGTGTGTGTGTGTGTATGTGTGTGTGTGTGTGTGTGTGTGTGTGTGTGTGTGTGTGTGTGTGTGTGTCAGTTTGCATGTGTATGGGCATTTAAAACAAAACGCTTTTGTTATTTTCCTAAAAAATATTTGTGCTTTACAAAGGAAGAATGTGTCATAGATTTAAAAAGAAACTATCTCATGAAAGTATTAACCCAAATCAATCAATAAAGAATGATTGGAGAACCTAAGATAAGCTGACCATGATTAATGATAAGAATGATCGACACTTAATAATCTTTTAGATATTTTCAAAATTCCTGAGCTTTAATTTAATTTTAATAAATTTATATATATATATATATATATATATATATATATATATATATATATATATATATATATATATAATATAGATTGGGTAGTTAGGGAGTATATATAATATATATATATATAAGGGAGTATATTAAATTATATATATATATAATTTAAATATTTATTAGGAATAATGAATTACAAACATCTATTTAGTACACAAATTTCCTTATCTTGTTTTATGCTTAAAGAACTCCTCATTTATATTCAATACCCTTAATAATTTATTGAGAACAAATTCGTTAAGAATATCGCGCTATTGTAATTTCCTAAAAAGTGTAAAAATTGCGTAACTCACTAAGCTTTTTTCTGCATCATTCCAAATTATGTTCTATTGTAACGAATCTTCTGTTGCTATTTGTAATGTAAGAATATTCGTTTTAATAAATATTCATTTTATGGGAGTACATAATTTGCGTATTACATAATAAATGCGTCAATTGCGTGATAATAAATATTCACTAACGAGTTACTCTCTAAATTATTGTTCTCATTTACTTTTGAAATATTAATAAATCATATGTAATTCAATAAAGGTGTTATTTGTAACCATTGAATGTTATAATTACAATTCGTCTATCTGTAAGGCATAACAGCAATTTTATTGAAATTTTAATATTACAATCTAATATTCACTCAAGTTGCAAATATTTAATTTAATTAATAAAGATCATATAATTTCTAGGAATTCAACAAGAATTGTTATAAAATGTTTAAACTTAAATAAATATGATTGAAAGTTTATTAAATTATTAATTAAAAAGAAAGTTTAAGTAAATTAAATGCTTAGTAAAATTTGAAAGCCCATTAAATTTCAATTATAAATAATGCTCAAAATTTCATCCAAAAATTAAACTAGCAAAACTAATTACAAGATTTACTATTAATATCTATTATTTTCTTATGTAACAAGAATATAATTTATGTCATTAACAAGAAATAATTTCTAAAACAGTGATAAGAATAATACATTTATAAAAAAATGTAATTCTTGTTTGATATTTATACAAACAGGATTGAAATGTATCCGAAAGAGTATTCAAGTGTAAAGTAAATCTAGATTTCTGATATACATATATATATATATATATATATATATATATATATATATATATATATATATATATATATATATATATATATATATATATATATATATATATATATATATATATATATATATATATATATATATATATATATATATATATATATATATATATATATATATATATATATATATATATATACATACATATATATATTTAAATATTTAATAAAAGTTTAGTTTCTATCGGCTTAAAATTGAAATCAAATATATCTAAAATTTAAATAAATTTAAAACAGAGAGTTTGACAAAAAATTCTAATAACTAATTTAAAACTGTAAAGGAAAATTTTCTTGAGCAACAGAAAATAGTAAGTTTATCATTTTCATTCTTTTTCTTTATCTATACAAATTATATTTTTGAAATTTTATTATATATTTTGATTGAGAGAAGTACAAAATTAGGGTCAAAGAGGTATAATTAAAATTGTAATGCTATTACTGCAATATAGATTAAGCGTCAGGTATTATATATAGAAATAATATTAAAACTTATAAATAAAGTATAAGATTATGATTTGAACTCATATAATTAATATTTATTTTGATTCCTGTTAGTTGAGCTTAATTGTAACTATAAGTTGTGCTTTTAAATGTTTATTATGTTCAAATTTGACTGGCTCTTACATTTTAATAACAAAATTAAACACAATTCTTCACTAATTAGAGAATTATAGATACCCCGAATTATACCTACATTTGAAGGAAAGATGCTTATAAAATATTTGTTGTAATAAAAAATCTGTAATTGCGGGGTTTTGAGCCAACCTTAAAAGTACAAATGTAAACCCATTACACATAAATTACTTTAATCATGATCATAAATAATGAACGTTTCAAATTTGCATTTATTTTTATAACTTTTTAATGCATTTAAAAAGTAAAATATGTATAGACCTATATATAGTAAAATACTGGTTTATACTAATTTTAACACATTTAAATGAAAAGCATGATAAATTTTAAGTAGATTTGATTACTGTTTGTCTTCGTCAATATTTTTTTATTCTTCCACATATAAATAGTTTTCCTAATTTACAAATTAAAGTATCAAGGAAACATACTTACTTATGAATTTTTTTGAACAAATATTTAAACATATAATCAAAACTCTTACTAAAATATTCATAACAATATCATATTATTCAATATAAAAAGTTTTTCTTGTTATTAGCTTCTTTTGTAGAACATCAAATGTATTTAGCCAGAATTTTAGAAAGTCTAAATCAATAAATAATAATTGGATATAAGCAATTAATAACAATAAATTTAGATTAGAATATTACACAAAAATGCACAGTTTTTTGTGATCTTTATTGTATATCAAGTAGTTTCAATCTTGTAAATGTTTGAAGACCTATTGTTTTTGATGTGGTAAATTTTTGCTTTGAATTTTTACTTAAGCTCTTCTTAGTTTTTAGGTTTTATTATTTTTTGAGAGTTCGTAAGTTGCGTTTTTTAAATAAAATATTTATTAAACGTTATTTATGTAATTTATTTAAAATATAATCGTTATATCATATATTTAATGAGCACAAACATTTCAGTTATGAAGCCATTTCCCTATCTCTGTTAAAACTAATTTCCCACTTTTCATTTTCATTTTTCTTTATCTCAATGATTCATAATTATTTGTTACCAATAGTGTCTTGTAATGCACATTTAATATTCGTCACACAATTGCTGTTTATATAATACTTATTCGGTCCAATTTATAAAAGGTAAACTTGTTATGAATGTTTGCATACTTCTTCCTGGATATCAATATTAATTTTAAAATATCAACAAAACATTTTACTTTTATTAGTCATGTAAGGCAACTGATATGGTTTTAATCTGTAACTTGTCAATATGATGGATTGAGGTTGTTACTTTGAGCTCGAAAATGAGTTACATTTTAAAAACTTCTGATTAAATTACTATTCTATTCTATGAAGCATTATATCTATAATAAATAAAAAAAACATAATATAAATTTACTATCTGAAGCTGTATTAGTTAGCAAATACATATGTTTACAGAACACTCTTGTCACAGTTGTATAATCCAGAATGCCGAATTCGGAATTTAGAGATTTTTTGGCGGATTTTCTTATGCATATGTCAACCGGTTTTTATTATGTCATTGATATGGAGACCTATAAGAATTATGTAGAAAATTCCATTTTGGCAACCCTAGTATTTACTTCTTATTTACTTCATTGGGCACATCACAATATGTCATTTTGGCATAATTTCTTCATCTTCAACAAAATTAAGAATATACGGCATCTGCGCCGCACTCCCATTATATGATAACACATTTGTACGTCTTATGGGAAACTATCAAATGAAAGAAAATGCTGCAAACTTCATGTCATAAGCATCATTCAATAAATGATTAAAATAATTACAATTACTGTTGAAAATTTCTTATTTCATCAAAGACCTCTGCAAAAATCACAGAAACTAAATAAATAAAAAACGGAGAAATAATGCAGCCAATTTGCTTGTTGAAACTTATTTTACAGAAAAATCATTCATTTTTTGGGCTTGCAAATTAATGTTTAAAGCAAATGTATATCACTTATTTGTATATTATTTATTTTAAACGTATATTGTTTGATATTCTTCTGAATACATATTGACACATACAAGAAAAAATAAATTAGTCTTTAAAAATTCTAAAATCTATTGATTTATAATAAACCTAAAGCAAAATATGTATTTGTCTAAAGAGTATTCATTTTTCATATAATTATATGAAAGACAAATATTTTTAACAATCACTATTGCAGAAATTGCAACTTTTGCTCTTCACAGATATTAATTAAAATTGTAATTTCTTCAATGAAATTTCATTCCTGAGTTTCAATATTCTATACATGCAAAACATGCTTTATAAGTTGTCATTATTTTTAGGGTAAAATAAAAATGTTTAGAGCTAAATTCTGAATATAAAAGAAATATTGATATGTGTGTGATTTAAACTACTCTTTTGAATATATGCTGCAAAAAACATATTTTCCTACTTTGCAACCAAGATAAAAAGAGCAGAATCTAAAGCATTGAATCTTGTTTCTAGAATTTTATTTAAAATTTTTTACTTTTATCTAGCCATAATTTCAGATCATGAAAATCAAAAATTAACTCATTATGAGCAGAAGTCTCAAAATGAATGTCTTTCTTATTAACTTGGAAAATCATTTTAGTATACCTACGAATCGCGAAAATAATCTGGAATATTTTTGCTTCGGTCTGATTGGTAACCAAGAAATGTAAACATTGTCGATTGACATGTAATGATTATCACCTCAAGTGACGCATATTTCTGTTGGGTTAGACAGACAGAGAGAATGATAAATTACTCATTTCTTACAACTATACTTATGATTATTTCAATGAATTTTAAATAAATTCTGTAAGCATAGTGTTCTTATTCCTTCATTTGCAGATTTTATTAGCAGCTTAATTTAATGAATGACATTGATTTCTCGCTTGCTCATAGTTATTTTAATTTTATTTGTTTAACATTTGTCTTTGATATCTGAACCAAATTGTCACTCTTAATGCAAAAATTCATAAATTCAGAATTCTTTCGCAAAATTCATAATTGTGTACAGTAAACTCTCATTCATTTTGACCCCATTTAATTGGACTTCGCTTAATCCAGAGTAGCTATAAAAAATCGAATGATCGTGGTCTAGAGATTCTATTCCAAAAATTTAGTAAAACTCAAATGATACACAACAACTATAAGATAAACAATAATTAACAACAGGATTCGAATCATATTAACTCTAGGAAATGATTAAATCCTATCGACCGAATCAAAATACTTGTTTACACATTCGATACAAATCATCAACTAACTATTTCTACTTCATATATGGCGCTCTCAGCGCTGGTATGGGAATATTTCACACTCCTCTGTTATGAGTTCTCATCTTATATCAAATTCAAAGTAAACATATAAATTTCTAACAATAAAATTTACAAACTTCAAACAATAGATGGAAATCAGGTTCAATTACTTATCGAAAAGTTAAATGAAACAACAACCTACTTAATTACAGGTTTCCATATCAGCAAACAAATCAAATAAACAAATGTTATTCTATTAGATGAAAAAAAATTAACACCTATCATTTTAGAATGAATAATTTTTAAACGTTGGGCACAAAATCAAATGCTAGAGTTCTATAAGGAAAAAATTTTAATTTTTATTAGAATCACTCTTTAGCTCCAATAGGTAAAGGAGTTCCATGTGTCTTCTGAGATTATCGATTTTGCCAGTTTGGCAATAGCAGCTCTCAAATGTCCATCTCTGCCCTTTATAAGTTCTTTAATTACTGTCAAGTCCCACAACAATTCTGATTTTTCCATTCCTTCTAATAATACTACGTCTCCAATCTTCAAATCTTGATGTACATCAGGGGTTTTCCAGTAATAAGCGTTTCTTTGATGTAACAGGTATTGGTTCTTCTAATTAATTCACAGTTATTTTAGTATTCGAGCTTGATAAAACTTTATCTTTGTTAAAGTATCCATTGTGTAGACCTTATTTTCTAATTCCAGCAAATTAATAGGTAGTTCTAAATATTTTTCCAAATCCCAAAAACATTGCTAGGGGTTAATGGGGAAAATTCTCCTAATTCATCCGATGCAAAGATAAGGTGGGGCTTTCAATCACAACAGCTTCAGTTTCTATAAATACTGTCGAAAGTTCTTCAAATGTAAGGAGAGATCTTCCGGGTGTTTTTCAAAATAAGTCCTTAACTGATTTAACTAGTCTTTCGTAGAAGCCTCCCCACCATGGGGAACGTTCAATAAATAATTCCCAAGTGATATTTTGGGTAGCTATAAAATCATGAAATTTGGTATCTTTTAGAGCATGATATATTTTCTGAAGTCCATTGGCAGCATGTTTAAAAGTCTGCATTGTCGGAATAGAGGATTTTCGGAACACTGCATCTTGATTGAAATTTTTTAAAAGTTAAAAGAAAGCTTTCTGTTGATAAGCTGGATAATAATTCTAAATGTATGGTGCGTGTTACAGCACACATGAACAGAGTTACATAGTCTTTCGAAGTTTTGTTGTCATTTTTCATGAAAATTGGTCCAGCAAATTCTATTCCACAAATGATAAAAGGATGGGTTTCAATTATTCTATCCTTCGATGACTGTGCAGTCAGTTAATTACTTGCAAAATATGCCAAGCATTCCGTACATTGGTGCGATGAATTAGGTGTGATCAAATCTGTCACTACGCGGTCTTTTATGCATTCAGTGGTTGGATATTTGTATCACAGTTATTTGGATTAGTGCAACATTATCATAGATTTTTAAATGATCTTCAGTAAGTTATGTAGGCCACTATTCTTCCTAGACAGAGCTCAAGAATTGTCTAAAAGGATGCTCGATATCTTCATAATTGAATTATTACCACTTAATTATTGTATATCCTGCAAATAGCACTACAGTCACCCGTGCTGCATGTATCCACTGCAATGGTAGTCTTATCGTCACAAATGTGTCCCGTCCGTGTAAAGGAACACATATTGTAAGTTAAAGTAGTAAAAAGCATTTTTGTGCTTTAAATATACATTTTCTTTGAACTTTATATATTTCTTGAAATTATGATACTATTAAACGAACCAACTATTTTCTATTACACTAAAAAAGAATTGATGAGAAACTAATGTAAGATATTGTGGATGCTATTATTTCTATTCAATTTAAAAAAATACTAATTACAATTAATACTTAGATTGTTATATCTGTATCAATATATCCGGATGATGTAGTGGCTAATGACGAATGACATATACGAGTTTCTTTGAATTAATATTTATCTGTAATTCCTAAATTCGTTTTCTTTTTATAAGATTTTAATGAAAGACAAAGTTATTTTTTCAAGAATCTTTACTGAAAATTTAAATCAAAAGAGTTAAGGAAGTTGAAAAAGATATTTAAAAATTTTGAAAAAAGTTTGATTTGGCTATTTAAATATTTAACAACAATTCATTATAAGATATTTAACTTTGTTTTTAATACTATTAAAGCTCAAACTTTTAATAAAATATAAGTAAATTGCTTACATTGTTTTTTCTATTAAATTCTAAAAAAATATTTATGAGTTTAAAGAAGCGGCACACTATTATTATAATATCCTTTCAATTGTAGTAACGCTTTCTCATGAATTATACCAACTTAAATTTAAGAAACTAAGAAACATCAGTTTTATTCTATGATACATTGTGATTCAAATAGAAAAATAAATGTTACATTACAACATGAGAAAGCAACCTTTATCAGCTTAAAACATTTCACAAAGTTTGGAATCTAGTTAAACTTATCCATTAATATATGGTTGTAATCAGAACTTTCTGACTGGATAAAATCAACATGTTTGAACTTATCTAATGTTAGTGAAGTAACTCTAACACTAAGTTATAGTTAGAGATTAAAATTTGCATCTATATCAGCTTGAATACAGGATAAATATTTAAATTAAATTTTATGTGTAGTGTAAGTTAAATGTGTTGTTATGTTGGGGCAAATCTTAATAAATCTCCAGAAGCCTAAATTATAATTCACTTTTGTAAATTGAAAGTTATCGTTAAAGAAATATATTATACGAGAGATAATTTTCAGATATATAGAAATAAATTTATGTGTAAAATATAATGCATACTATGGGGTATTTTGGTGATATGTGTCACAAGAAATATTTGTTTCAAATTAATATACGTAAAGTGAATTTTAAAATTGTCTAAGAATATTAAAATCAGTGTCTTTTTAATTTCAATACACTGTGTGATTAATAATGGAACTTTCATTTATTATAATAGCAAAATTTATATGCATAAAAATTAAGCATTGATACTTTTACACAAAGTCTCTTATACTAAAATTTTATAATTTTTACTCATTTTTAAATTTTAATAAATTTGAAATTTTTATTACACTTATTAATTCATTAAATGGTAAATAAATTGTTATTTTCAAATATTCACATCTTGTGAAGTAAAAGCAAAGAAATTGATATATATATCTGAATTTCATATTTTTATATCTCTTCCCTTAACTTAAATTTTAATAGGGAATATGAAGCTAACAAACTAATATGAAGATTTTAGCAAATCTGTAAAATAGAAAATAAGATTTGTGACAATAAACATCAAAATGAGGTATTTCTTCTTTTATATTGATTATTTTTAAATGAACAAGACCTTTACATAGTTATTGTTTTTTTCACTTTGCATATCAAATCATTAATAAAGATGTAATATACATCTGCATTACATGAACAATAAATTATTTGTAAAGAGTTTTGAAAAATATATAAATTTGAATCAGTAATTTCATCATGAAATAATGTATAAGTTAAAATTATTAGTTTATTCTTTTCATGCAACGTTATCTTGAAAACAAAGTTGCATGAAAAGAAATAGTAGATAATATTTTAGATTCATTATTTTATTACTTCTAAAAATATTTACTCCAGTAAACTTATCACTCTCTCACCTATATTTATCCTTTACAATTCGGCAGCAAAGAAACGAATTGTTGGCAAACCAATTTCAAGGAACGCTACCCTTTCGCTAACAACATTCGATTGGGAAAGCTCAGATCAAATGGTTTCTTTCGAAATCCTATGGGTGTTGGGACGTGAGATGGCGAAGCGCGAACAGAAAATTTTAAATCCCTGGAGAGCCCAGAAATCCAGAGATCCAAGGAGAGCGCTCCTTTCCTTGAATCTCCTGAATCCATTGCGTTAGTGGTCATTAAATCTGGATTCAATCGAACCTGTTTCTTTATGTTTTTAGCGAGTTGTTTTCCCTGTTATGCAAGGAGTAAGAGCTATGTCTTTGTTCCTGTACTAAAAAGGGAATTTGTTGATTCTAGTCCATGCTTTTTCTTTTATTTTTCACGAAGCTTACCATTTAATCGTTCCAAAGAAACTGATTTTCACTAAATAAAATCTTTTCCTTTTCCTATGGGTGCTTTGCACTTCCATTAATTCTAAAAGTAAATATTACAGATACATTTCAAGAAATCAGATTTTTTTCAAAACAAGCGATTACTTATTTTCATTTCGAAATAAAGAACGACAGTCCCGAAAAAGGAAAATAATTCAGGGCATTCTAAAGGAGATTTAAAATTCTTATACAAAGAGAAAATAATGGTGAAGTATGTTTGCATAATAGTTTGTAAGAAAATTTGAATACTTTTGCTTATATATTATATTTTAGTTTGCTTTATAAACCATATAATATTGATTAAATATTTCTGAATGGCTATTTAATTATAACAAATTATGAATTTTGTAATGTTATATTAAAATAATTTTCAGTTAGTAAATATAATTTAATTTATCAAAACTGTACTTTTTTAAAAATATAATAAATGTTAACGTAATAAGTACTTTATAATTTGAAAATTTAAGGCGTATTTATCAAAAGAGAGGATATATCCTATATTTATTAGAAATACGTCATTATGAGGGTAAGATATTGGTTTGGGACATAGTACAGCTGTAGTTTGCTTAGAAACTACATTGCATAAATGATATAAAGCCTATATAAAAACTCTACTTTCTTCATTGGGATTCCGAGAAAATGCCGATAAATATTCAGCATTTCGATTGTAAACTCAGGATTGATTTCCTAATTCTTTAACATAACCATTCCATAATACAAAAATCAGGGAACTGTGAGGGTTATGTCTGATACTTCCCTTCATTCATTTATTCATCAAACTATGATTGGAAAAGTCATGGCTAAAATGAATGAAAAAGAACATTATCAATTAGAAAAGTCTTTCTTCTGAATGAATTTTTATTACACCTGGTCAGGTAAACTTTCTATGCATTTTTTTAGTGATTCTTCCGATCATATTTAAGACTAATCAAACTGTAAACGACAATGTTATCCATACCATGGAAATGTATCGCCGTGGTTAACCACTAGGAGAAGAAAATCACAATAGTATGCTTATTTAGATGTTTTCTAAATGTACATTAGCTCTGTTCTGCAGAAAAATATAAAAAATACTTTATCTGTTTATGGTCTTGCATTAACTTGTAGTTAATTCTAGGCAATATACATAAGATAAAACATGTAGTTACTACAGAGCTGTAAAGAACTTTATTACTAACAATTAGAGTATGTGGTCTATAAACTGCTAATTTGTAGTAAATGTTCTGTTCATGAATGTGCTACCTAAATGCATGTATTTACATTATGGTATCCAAATGTTAAGGAAGTTCTGGTGACATTTTATTTTGCAATTTTTTTTCGAAATATCCATTCATCATGAGTATCTTTCAGTCATCTTCGTTTAGTTTTTACTTAAATATTTGTTTTTACTCTAATTTTTGTTGTATGAAGCTTTTTTGTCCTATAACTATATGTAGGATTTTTTTATCTTAAGCACATAATACTATTATAATGCCTAAAAATTGGCATGTTTAGGAGGAAGTTTCTCTCGCAAAAATTTCTCGTTAATTTGGTCTTCATTAAAGTGGTAGTAATAGCCTTTATAATAGTCTGATATTTGAACATTTTAAATAAATCCAAAGACATATATAACCACGTCATATCACTCAAATTAAAACATTTTGTGTGTGAAATCTGGTAATAAGGATAGTCATTAGTACATGCAAAATGCATGTACATTCTTATTTTTCCATCCATTACATTAAAAACCTTAATATATACATTCAAAAGTACAGAAGATACTTTCTGTTGTCTTAAATATTTTCTTATTTTTATACATGATTTTAGATAATAGAAATAAGTGTACATCATTATTTTTCACCATATATGTCATTTTGTGAAAACATGATTTTTTTTTCTAAATTTGTTTCAGGAATTTTTCTCTGTATAAACTTTTCATGAGACATGTATTATCATAAAAAGTTGTTTTTACTTGAAAAAAAAGAAGTGTAGTTGATACTTTTTTCAGACATATGATATTACCATTACTTAGAAAAACATATTCTCTCAGAAAGTCTCCAAGCTAAGCTTAGAGTTATAGCCGCAATAGACAGTGAACATATTTGTTTTCCTTAAGGGTTGAGCACAGTAAACCGTTGCTGTTAGGCTTTTTAGAACGTAAACAAGAAAAGACAGTTTGGAAATTGCAAGAGGGGTTTACTTTTTTGACGAAGAGGAAGTTATGCACCCGCATGTTGTTGCCAGGCAACAGCTGTTATCTCGAGGACTTTACATCATTTGTGAGTAACAATAGAACTACTACAAACAATAACAAATGTTTCTTCAATTGTTTTATTTGAATTTAAAGTTTCAGGAATAGTTTTATTTCGAACAGAATAAATTTAAGAATTAAGTCATAAGTTTTTTCTTAGAAAGCCTAATAGCACACTCAGAGAATATTAATATTAATATGCTCTTATAATTTAACAAAATATTGAGGATTGAATTTATAAATATTCATTTACTCTACAAACGTATTTAAAAATCCAACACTTGCAAAATGGTCCATAAATTTTTCTTAATTTACACACCTAGGATCGACTTTTTTAATTTATTTACAAAAAAATGTGAAAACTTTTAGTGACAAAGATAATAATTAGCTCTTTCAAAAGACATTTTAATTCTGAGTAATATATATAGATATATATACATATATATATATATATATATATATATATATATATATATATATATATATATATATATATATATATATATATATATATATATATATATATATATATATATATATATATATATATATATATATATATATATATATATATATATATATATATATATATATATATATATATTGTATTTAAATTAATAACTCCATATAATAATTATTTATTAATTTTTAAATGAAATTGTGTATCTGAAAATGAAGAATTTTCAACTACAACGTAATCAATGGGTAGCTTCACAAATTTGACAAAATATAGTTTGATGAATTGGATAACTTATGCATTTAGGAAATAATCAATATTTTTTTATATCTGTAATAAAAAATTTTTGAAACACTCTTTTCGTAATTCAAACGCTTGAATTGCAAGAAATTTTG
The DNA here is from genome assembly GCA_037975125.1 of Latrodectus hesperus. Classification (NCBI taxonomy): domain Eukaryota; kingdom Metazoa; phylum Arthropoda; class Arachnida; order Araneae; family Theridiidae; genus Latrodectus; species Latrodectus hesperus. Next base: position 43,089,691 of record CM075851.1, read on the forward strand.
GAAATAATTATTAATGCGATCTAATCAAAATATTTGAATTGAATTTTGTTCCATAAATACAACTTTATATTTCATTAAAATTTTGTGTGTAATGTGCTTCAAAAGTTCGATTTATTGAAAAATATATTAAACTTCCAAAAACTTATATCTCTTTTTCACGAACATAATGATTTTAAGAATACATTATTTATTCATTCTAAAACCGAAGAATGTAAGCATTGCGAAATAACTTTTTTGTAAGTCTAAGTTATTGGTTTATATATATATATATATATATATATATATATATATATATATATATATATATATATATATATATATATATATATATATATGTAGTATGTCACATCATGTATATATATATATTTGAGATACAACAAGGTTTTTAAAGTTATACTTACAAAACTTTAGGTGTGAATTTTAGGTAAAATTTTAAGTAGTCTCCTCCAGCATCAATGCACATTTGTGGTCGAATTTTCCACAGATTAAATGCTTCAAGCCATTCATTTCTTCGAATAGATGAAAAAAATGCATTTATAGCCACATTAATCTCTTCTTCTGAATGAAAACGACGTCCACGTAAGTTTTTTTCTAGATTAAAGAATAACCAAAAGTCGCACATAGATAGATACGGTGAATGTTCGATCACTTTAATTTGTTTTTGCTTAAGAAACTCAACTGTTAATCCGGCTGTATGTGAAGATGCATTGTCATGGTGAAGCATTAATCCCCTAACATTCAGTTCTTGTAGAATTTCTGGAAGATATTTAGTGGTATACCAGTTTGCTGTTACTGTGTTCTGTCCTTCCAGCTTGATGGCTTCGACCAAACCCGTACTTCTGCAGAAAACGGCATACATCACTTTTTACAGTGCGCGTTGTTTTTTCACCATTGTCGGCGTGGGATCATCTTCAAAGACCCATACTTTACTTTCTTGACGTGTTGGAACGTCAAAAAACGGTATGTACGTTTCCTCACCTTTTACAATTTTAGAAATGATGCGGTGACCACCATCATTCAGCATATTAAGAGTTTCTTTACTGATTCTGACACGCTCCTCTTTTTGATGCTCAGTTAGATTATGGGGAACCCAACTGCAAACTACTTTTTTCATATGTAATTCTTCATGAAAGATTTTGTGAATGGCAGCGGGATCCAATGTTAAGTACCTTCTGCATCATTTGATAGGTACAGCGATTATCATCCATTAACATTTTTCGTATGGCAGACATATTATCCGGGATTACTGCCGACGGCAGCCTTCCTGTGTGTTCTTCATCCTGAAGAAAATTGCGACCTCTTCTAAATTCTGTTAACCATCTGAATACAGTAGCACGAGCTTTAGATTCATCACCAAATGCTAATTGCAACAGTTGAACGCATTCTTCTTGATTTAATCCTGCTTTTAAATCGTAGAAAATCATAGCGCGAAAATGTTCTCGCGTCAACTCCATTTTCTTTTCTGTTTAAAATTTTTTCCACGCTAAACAAGTTGAAGTAAGTCAGTAAAAAATCGTCTTATGTGTTAAAATATCTTGTACATTAAAATTAAACCGTTATTTTTATTTTGTAAATTCTCGTCTGCGCGTATTTCAAAAAATTTCAGAGCAACTCTCGTACATACATATATATATATATATATATATATATATATATATATATATATATATATATATATATATATATATATATATATATATAATAGGAAATTTCGAATATTCAATTGATTTTGGATTGATCATCATTATGTGTTTTATTGGATTATTATAAGCTAAAATTGCCATTTCATTTTGTTTGCATTATGCTATCACATATTTAAACTTCAAATATATTGCTGAATTTTATAATTTTTTATAATTCTCTATTTGAATCAATAAAAATAATGATGCACCATTAATATATGTTGTAACATTTGTAGGTTTGAAGACAATGCCCTAGCTTTTCGCTTCACTAAAATTGGTTATAGAAATGGCATTCTTGTCAAAAGTTGGTTCAGCTGAGATAACTTTGACTCGAAGGACATTTCTCAAGACACTTTGACGGATCATTTTTTCTTAATGGCAGATTTCAACTGAAAATTTAAGAAAAGATGACATTTAGACAAGCGAGTTGAAATCTTTGAAATAAATGTTAAAATATCGAAAATGATGATGTCTAAAACAATTTCCAGAATTTTCTTTATATCGAACAAAAATTCTTATATGAGTTATATGAAATGAATTTGGAAGTTACAAGGAGTAAAATTTAATTTCCTAGGACATACTTTTTTCAATTCGTAGCCGTAAGGAGTATTTACTTTTAACATTTATTAAAATGTAATATTCTGAAATTCAAATAAAATATTTCAAAAAATAAAAGGTTGTATTTTAAATTAAAATTATTAAGAAATTTTTAAACCACTAATAATCTGGAATTAAATATACTACATTTTTTTCAGAACAAAAAACTTTCAATAAAATACATTAATATCTGTAAACTACATCTTTGATGAAAAATATTTTAAGTTTTTCATTTTGAATGCACAGTTGAGATATCAATGATCATAGAAAAACAATGTAAAAACATATTTAAGGGTTTAATTCGGAAGTAAAGAATATTTTCATTTGTTTTGCAATACATTATTTATTTAAAAGACAAAATATGTATTTTACATACTTCTAAATACGTTTCAAAATCATTTATGCAAGTCCAAAAAAATACTCAGCTCTTCCCTCATGGAATTTTATTGAAAAATGAAAAAATGATAATTTGTTTGCTTACAAATTTAATTTTTTGAATCTTATTATTAAACAATTATTAATCCATATGTATATAATATATATATATATATATATATATATATATATATATATATATATATATATATATATACACACACATATATATATATATATATATATATATATATATATATATATATATATATATATATATATATATATATATATATATATATATATATATATATATATATATATATATATATATATATATATATATATATATATGTATATATGTATACTATATATGTATTTCAATAATAAATTTTACAAAAAATATAATTAAATTTTACTCACGTATGTATCCATGTATTCCTGAAAGTTTTTTATTATGTTACTTTGAACGTATTAATAAAAAAATCACTTACAGTGGCAGTTTTCGAGAATAAATTGAAATTAATTGATTAATTTTTATTTTTTTTTCTCATCCTGAATCTTTATTTTGGTAATAAACTTAAGTATTTCAAAATTACAAATATATTTCCAATTAATTTTCTTCTATTAACTTAGTTCATATTTCTGTATGTATTAAAATATTTCATTAAAATGGAATTCCATTTTAATGAAATTTTTTGATAATTATTAATTAATAATTTATTAATTAATAAACACTTGAATATAGAATATTTTATTACTTGACATCAAAACCTGTCAAAATTTTGATTTTAATATTAATTTATTTAAAATTTCTTACTATTCCAAAAATATGATGATTGTTTAAATAAAATATGTATAGAAATGCAGAAACAAAACATGGATGAATTTTATTGCATTCAGACAAAGCAAAGTGTCAAACAAACCATTTAAAAGTTCAACACCGAATCAGTTCATAAGCGCTTTAAAATGCATTGTCAGAATTCAATACACATAGGAATAAAATCTTATTTACAGGGATCGTTAATAAAGCTTTTAAAATATAATTTTTAGTTTCATATCATACTTTCACTAATAAATGTATTTCTCATTATGTGATACATTTCAAAGGTGAATTAATTTTTCAGTTTTGGAAAGAACAAAAGATAAACAAAGATAACTGTTGGAGATAAATATTTCACTTCATTAAAATGGAAAACTTTCGAAAATGCTGATTAAGAGAATCATTACAACTGCGCGTTGTTTTCTACTTAACAGGAAAACTTGTTTTAACGATCATAGTTATGGTGTGGTGAATGAGATAAAATTAGAGAAAGAGATAATTTTCTAAAACTCCATGTGTTTATCGTTTAAGATACAGTAATTGGAATTCCAGCATATTGATTACAAATAGACTTTTTTTACCTTACACAATTCATAAAATTTGAACAAATGGGTCTCATTAATTTAGATTAAAAATATTTCTAATTACTTAAAGTAAATGGGAAAAAGTATTTCTGAAAATTTATTCAAGGCATTTCAAACATATTAATGAAAAGTGTGTAATATTCATGGGAAAATAAATAGTGTTAATCCTTACAATCGTATCATTATAATACGTAAAGTTAAGTTAATGTTAACTTAGTTTTTATATCTGTATTTGTTTTTTCTTTATTCACTACTTAATATTAAGTTTAAAATTACTTTCATAGTTACGAAGACTTAATATACAATTGAAGAAAATATTTTGTTCAGTAATTTGATATGCTTTAATACTGGGCGTCGAAAATGAAAAACATTATTTCAGAACACATAGTTTTTATCTTTTAAATATAGAAGTTATGATTTTTATAAACAAAAAGTTTCATAGCTCTTACTATGTTTCTTAAAAAATTTTAAAATTGTTTTGCATTTTTAAATTTTATTAAAATTTTTTGAAAGTTTATTACATAACTGTAATAAAGATGAACATCGAACTAAGTGTGCCTTATTTTTTTACATTTTTAAGTTTCTGAATATAAAAGTTTTTCACACATTTAAGAACAGTTTTTGAAAAATCTATAAGATATTTGAAAGTAATAATTTGTAAAAATGAAATACATTAATATTTTCAAAATTCACACTTAAAAATATATGCTTTTCATTAACAAAATCTAAGAAAAAATAAATGAAAAATAAAAAATTTCTGTATAAAACTATGAGGCAAGTTTAAAACTACGTTTAGATCTACGATGACAAGTTTAAAAACGAGAGAAATGCAAATAAAGTTTGTCAATGTTGTTATTTTAATTTGAAACAGTAGTTTCCTTTATCTAACTTTGTTTTCCATGTTTATGTTTGAAAATTATTGCTTAAAATATGTTTAGATTAACTTTAAGTAAGTAAATTCAGATAACTGGTTTAAGTATTTTTGTCCATTTGAACATACTGTGTCTCATTAATAATATATATTTATTTAATATAAATGTATGATGTTTAAATGTTACAGATTTTTCATTTAACACGTAGCCTAAAATATGGGTTTTTATTCAAATTCACTTTAAAAATCCACTTTATATTGCTTTTCATACAGAAATGTTAAGGATAAAAACATGTTCACGATTAAACTCTCTAAAATATAATCAAAAAATTCGGTAGCTTTCAAGGTCAAACTATCTATTTTTCAAAATATTTAACACTATTTATGATGAATTGTGGGACATTTCACTGGAAAGTGTGCAGTTTATTTTAGAATAATTTCTGAGTAATGAATAAAACTATTGGCTCAATTTAAAAATGTGTCATATGAGTGATTGCATGGTTTCTTTATATGCTATGATAAATAAAACTAAAACAAATAGTTTTCTTGTTTAAATATGTACATAAATAATGAAATTAAGTGTTTTGTGCTAAAATACAAAGCATATGTTATTTTAAAATTAATAAGAAATGCGTTACATTTGATCCATCGATCATTTACTTTTATGAGAGCAGTGTGAAGCAAGCATTTGAAGTGAAACTTTACTACAATTTACGAATAAATACTCTGATTTAGATTTTAAGAACAATTTATTTCCTAGAAGATCTGCTTCATATTTATCTGTTTCCGGATAACATTCTTCTCGGTATTGGTACCTTCATAACATAACAATCAAATTTAATTCACTCTGCCATAGAATAAGAGAATCTTTCAAGGAAGAATCAGGTGGTTGCATGCTTCTGTAACAGAATCAGTACACGCACCTGGGAGAGGAATAATTAAAGTGATCCCGTTACAAAGGATGATATATAAGTTAGGAGCAACAGTGACAGGAAGCAAGCTTTTAATGCTATTCTTATAATCGCGTGGAAGGAATGTCTCTTATTTATACATTTTACTCCTTTATTTTCTTCTCTGTATCTTAACTTGAAATTTATTTTCTAGATTATGCACAGAAACTGAAAACCATCAGAGATGAAAAGAAATGGTATAAATTCTATTTTACAAAGCCTTTTCATATGAACTGCGAAAACATATTAAATTTCCTGAAAAAAATGCCTTTAACTTTCATTCAAATACTCTTGTTGTCAGACATTTTATTTGTTGCTTACAATAAATGTTCAACAAATAAAAAAAACTAAAACTTAGAAGGTATTTTCATTAAATATGAACTCAAATATCTTAACTCAAATACAAAGAATTTAATTTTTTTCACAAATGAAAGAAGAAGGGAAAATTGTATCAATAAATAAAATATTTTTCTCTTCTATATTTATTTATTTTTTTAAATATAATTTAGTGGCATCATAAGTAGAGGGTATAAAATTGAATTTTAACTTACATATTACATAATACAGTATATATATAATATTTAATTTCAATATATTATTTTAATAGAAAAAATTACAAATTCATTCAGGATATTAAGTTTATTATATAGTTTATTTCCCAATAAATTTCTAAATACAAAATGCAAACATAACTAACTACCAAAAGTATTTAAGTATTACTAGTTTCATTTCTGTTCCAAAGGAAATTATTTTTCTACGAAGTCCTTTGTTATAGCTGTTTTCAATTTGAATAAATGTTTTATTTTACTATATTATTCTTAAAATGATATGATTTCTTTATAAAAAGTAATAGATCATAATTAATAAATTAAGATTGATTGCAAATATTTATGAAATAGCTCCACACTTTTAAATAAATATTAAATTAGCAACACAAGGCAATTACTACTACTGGCCATTAAAACTGCTACACCAACAAGGAATGCAAATAACAGAACGATATTTATTGTACACATACATTATAGTGGAAAGAACAAGTGATTAGATTTACAGGAAATTAGGATGTATAGATCTTGAGAAATCAGTACCCAGAGCAGCTATCCCTGGCTGCAAAAACAGCATTTATCCGCCTAGGCATGGAGTTAAAAAGAGATTGCATGGCATGTACGGGGATCTCAGTCGATGCAGCTTCAACACTATGCCACAGTTCATCGACAGTAGTAGATGGTGAGTGATGGCGTGCCAATCGCTCGGCAAACATTGACCACACGTTCTCAATTGGTGACAGATCAGGAGAACGTGCTGGCCAGGGTAACAGTCGAACCTGTTCTGTATCAAGGAAGTTCAGAACAGTACGGTCAATATGCGGTCGTACATTGTCCTGTTGAAATAAAGCATTAGGGAGGCCTCGAAAATAAGGCAGAGCCACGGGCCTTAACACATCGGAAATGTAACGATTGCTGTTCAAAGTGCCGGTAATTCGAACACGAGGTGATCGAGACGTGTATCCAATGGCACCCCATTGACATTGACACCAGCGAACTCCCCTGTACCTAACTCCAAGGAGCTTTACCAGTTTAATGGGAGCTGCTGGAACTTTTATTTAAAGATATATTTAAAAAAATGACATATAAAAATTATTTTTTTACAACAGTTGAACATGTGTGATTATCTTACAACATATCTTAAAATATGCAACCAATTTCCAGTTAAATGTAAAGATGAAAACAATATGACAATATAATGGGTCTATGGTGAATTAAATACAATGAACATAATAATTGTAATTTTGCAAAGTTCTTGATTATAATTAAATAAATGTTAAAAATCATATTCAAAAAGTTTTTGATATTTTCAAAGACAGAGCTTTACTTTGGTCAAAACATGTTTTTAACTAAGTTGTAGAAGAGTTCCCAATCCAACAAACTAAGTTTTCATTGTTTATTAGGAATTCAACTGTTTTATTTAATTTTGAATCATTCTAGCAGGTGGGCCAGTATGGCAATGCCCAATGCTAGCTGGCAATGCGCGTTCTCCACGATGCCTCCAAACACGGATGCGGCCATCATGGTCCTGTATACAGAACCGAGGTTCATCTGTAAAGATGACGTGATGCCATTCCCTCTTCCAGGTTCGTCGCTGATCACACCATTGAAGGCACTCCTGTCTGTGACGCAGCGTCAATGGTAGCCGAAGCCATGGTTGCCGTGCAGACAACCCATGCTGCTGTAAACGTCGTTGAACTGTTCGAGCAGAAATTTGTTGCCTTGCAAATGACTCCATTTCTCGACTCAGGGTTCGTGACGTGGCTGCACGATCCCTTGTGACCATGCGGATAAGATGTCTGTCTTCTCTGCTGTTAGTGACGGGGAGTCGCTGAGATCCTGAATGACGTTCCGTATGATTGCCCTGAACCCATCGATTCCATATTCTGCTAATAATCATGGGGTCTCGACCGACACGAGAAGCAATGTTGCGGTACTATAAACCGAAATCCCGGTAGGCTATAATTCTTCCTCGATCAAAATCAGACACGTGCTGATAGGCATTTCTTCTTCTTACACGAAGCATTACAACAACTTTCTTTGCCGAAAACAACGTTGAAACTGAAATTGAGTATGAGAAAACTGCTGTCAAATCTCTGGTTTTATACACATTTTGGATATCGCTACTGTCGCCTGCTTTGTATGAATGCGATGAAAATCTAATTATTTGCATATCACAGTAAGTTCAACCTGTTATGCAAATTTCACGTGTTTGGTGTGCCGCTTTTCTGGTGTAGCAATTTTAATGGCCAGATGTGTATATTTTATAATGCATTCTTTTTGTTTCGTAAGGTTCAGCGAATAGGCTATGATAATTATATCGTAGCCTATTTGCTGAATTTTATGATCAATAACTCTTTTTTCATATAAAAAATATAAATTTTGTTAGTTTTCTAAAATTGATCAATAAAAGGGGGAAAATTTATCTACTAAGTTTTTAAAAAAAGATACTCTAATTTTCAATATCACAAAATTAGTTTAGTGTGAGTACACACACAGTAATCTTCTTTGGAAAAATTGATGCTAGCTAACAATATTTTTTGAGTATTTAATTATATTTTATAGTATGTTTTTAATTAATTCATGATAATTAAAGTACTATAAAATTGACCAATAAGGATTTACATTTAACATATGTTATTTATTTAAGGAAAGTGTCACTCTAATATAAAAGATTCTGTTTGCATAATTTTCAAAAAATTCTAAAAATCTCTAATATTAAGGTGAGATAAAAATACTGTAATTAAGAGTATTTTCAGATCTCTTATAGTATAATACATTCTACATCACCCCCACAAAAAGAAAAACCGATAATATTTTATAATCCACTAAAATAAATATGACTTCCTTAATTTGAACTTCAATAACTCACTTACCATATTATTTTATTAATTTTTGAATTGGAAAACTCATGTCCCTAATTTCATGGAATATGTTTAAATTGTTTTGTATTTCTTATTTCATCTAACAAAGAAATTTTCTGTTAACACTTATTGGTATTCCAATAAGTATATTCTATGACAGGTATCTAAGCAAACATACTGATGTCATTAAAATAATTCTTTTGATAACAGCTTAAATGCATAAAACAAATACGGAATACAATTGATAAGTTCTGCAGTAAAGAGAAATAAATGGTTACATTAGTCCTGTATATTTTACTATCGTAACAAAGTTAGAAAATATTTTTAAAATATTGGATGAAAATTTTGATAAAATACCAAGCAAAATTAAAATACATTTTTGTAACATAAAGCCGTCATTTTCTTAAAATACCACTTTAATTTTTTAAAGTATTAACAGAACGTTAAATAAAGGGTCCATAATCATATTATGTATAAAATTATATCCTATAGATAATTCCGTATTAGCTTTTAAGCAATAATTTCGTAAATATGCAGTTATACATTCAAACGAAAATTTAAAATTTAAGTAGTTAACTATGAAATTGCAGAAAAATTGTTCATGAAAGCAATATAATGAACACCCAATTCAGGAAAAAAATCTGCATATGAAAATATCAGGAAAAAAGCGTCAAAGGTGATATAAGTGTACGCAATAAGTATATGTTTGCCTCATGCTGCCCAAAACTACAAAAAACATGGCAATTAAGTAAAATACATTCGCTTCAAATACAAGTAGTTCTTTCGTGAAGTTTGTCTAGTCGAAATCACCTGGAAAACTTTGTGCGTATAACAATAACAGCTGGAGGTGTTGTTGACCAGTGTACTGGAGAAATGGGAATAAACATATATGTCTTTTCGAGAATTTGGAAATAATTTCATACTAATATAGATGTCAGGAAAGTTGACGATAGCCGCCCCAGTATCATGATTAGCAAGGGAAGATCAGCAGCAAAAAGAATCTAAAACTTGTCAGTGACTGCCATTGCCCTGCAACCCTTTACTGAACTTTTCTTTTGGGAGGAAAATATGCAGAATGGATGTTTTGAGCTGTACATTTCAGACAAAGGCTCTGTAACCAACACTCACTATTTGAAATTGGTGATAGTTTCTCATGTACATCTGTTCTAAAGCGCCTTTGGAGCTGATTTCCTTTTTAAGGATAGTAATTTAAGGCAACATTAGACTCCTGCTGTTTAGTAGCTATTAGAAAGGTTAAGTTATACCACGAATGGACTGAACAGCACATGTTCCTTATTTATATCTCATAGAACATGTGTGAGAATGTTTTAGTGAGTTCTTGCTGGACGTTTACATCTTCCACGGAACATCCGGCAACTAAAACTGAGGCTGAATGAAGAATGACTACACTTATATCCCGAGTTGTAGGACTCATTGGTGCTGATTGTGGAGAGACAATATGAAACAACAATTGCAGAAAGGGAAGACATATCACATACTAAGGAACATCTGCTATCTTTTCTTAGTCAAATAATCATGTGCAATATCTATAATATTATCATGTGTATCGGATTATACTGTCATACATAGTATACTACTATGATTCCAACATAAGCTTTTTGTTTGATTGCATACTGTATAGATTGTTTTCATTTTATACCACAGTCATTTCATCTAAGTTTCAGAAAATAATATTGTTTTATAATTCATAGTTTCATATTTCTCAGATAACTTTTCATAATAAATGAGGTTCAAACAAACTTGTTACCTCAGTTTTAAACATCAATGTAGTTTCAATTTAAAATATTTGCTGCTGTCTATGAAAAATTTTTACAGATGTAAAAGTCAAATATATGACGATATAGTATGAAACAAAATTCAGTTTAAAGTTTTCACTTATCAAAATTCAGTTTTCGCTATGTGAAATTTTTCCACATACTATTTACTCTAATTCATATTTCAAAATTATTTTTACGAGATGAATTTATGTTAAATAAAAATAAATTAACAAAATATTTGTATTAATTATAACTTTTTTCAAGATCTTGAATAATTTAGTAACATTATCTTTTTGAGCAGTAGTATACAATGTATGTAACATACTGATACTCTTCAACATATTTTATATAACTTTTTCACTGACGAGCAATTCTGCGTAATATTTTGCGAAGTTAATAAGATGCTTAAACATGTAATTAAAATTGATAATTTACATTTCTATGAATACTATAAATATTAATTTCACTCATTTTAAGTATAAAAGAATTTTTTACGCAGCTAGTAAAAATCAAATATGTAATTAGAGATTATGATTTTTATTCAGAATAATTAATTTGTACAGTAATAGATAAAATGCTAATTGCTTGCTTTTCAAAACTGTATTAAAAATATTATTTGACAACATATTTACTTGCTTCAAATTATTTTTAACTATTAATATCTGTTTGTATTTTATAAATAAATACTCAAATAATTGATGAAGGCGTTGGCAAAGGAATTTAAATTTCATTTAATACTTATTTTTTAATTCATTATTTGATACAAATGCAAAAAAATTATAAAAATATATTTTTTATGAAATTTATTCAAATTTTTACTTGCTATTTATTACTCTAGTATGTCTAGCCCTTTTAAAATTTTTATTTTTTATCTATTTTCTATCTATATTAATTGCCTTAAATATAAATTATGCTTCGATGCAGAAAATGTTCATCACTCATCTTATAGATCAGTAAAATGTCAAAAAAGAAAAATGAATTTAGTATACCTAAAAAAATAGATTCTATAAAAATATGAAAAATTTGTAAAACATACATTATAAGTAAATGAAATCATTAACAAATGGATTTGAAGTAGGAAAAAAGAAATGCAAAAATAAAATATTTTGTTATATTTCAGATGTATCTCTTTTTAAAATTTTTTAAAAGTTTCAACAATTATTTAATTTTTAGTAGAATCATATTTGTATACAGCACACCTCATATGTGTGTGTGTGTGGAAATGACTTAAGGCATTCAAAATACAACTAAGCATTATAAAATTTCAATAATGTATCTGATGATTTGTGTGTGTGTGGGATTATTCAAAATTGTGTCATAAAATTTTCATTTATATTACAATTTCACGATTAACAATAATTAAAGAGATTCAGTTGATACCTGTATTAGTAATGAAATGAAAATTATGAGAATTGTTTTGTTTCAAAAATATTTTAATAATTTTTAAAGAATTCCTTGGATTATACTAATATGAATTATTTTCTTATTTTAAACTACATTATTCATGATGGATTTCAAAAAGCAGTTCAAAGTTAGAGTTAAAAAAAGTGTAGAATTTCATAACCTGTTATTCTGATATGTATGTATGTTTATATATATATATATATATATATATATATATATATATATATATATATATATATATATATATATATATATATATATATATATATATATATATATATATATATATATATATATATATATATATATATATATATATATATATATATATATATATATATATATATATATATAGATTTTCTAGATTATTTTAAATATATAAATTCTCAAAGCACATTTTTCTTTCATGTCTGAAAATGCTAATAACAGGTAAGTAAGCATGTACTGGAACTTTCATTGTTTTGATAAATTTCTAAACCAAAAATTGTTTTTTATATAGAATTTAATTTTTTTTTTAAATATGAAAGTGAAATAAGTTTTTATGGGCTTTGTTTAATTTATTAAGTTTACATTTGTGAAAATCTCTCGGAAACATGACTTGTAATGTCCTGTATTATTTCTTTTTTTACACCAAATAATATTAATAATCATAAATATATAACAGTATTCAGATTTCTTATTTTAAAAATATATTTTATAAAAAGCTATTCACTTTTTTATTAATATACATTATTTAAGAAAAGTTAAATGTGTTTCCATTAAGTGGGTAAAAAACATTATTTTTCATTTTGATTGAAAAGAAAATTGTAATAATGGAATTATTGAAAATGTTAAATAAAATTTGTTTTTAATTATTGGAAGCTATAATGGCCCTTCTAACATCAAAGAAAATATTCATACCTGTAAACATTATAACTATAATCCAGTTTACAAAGATATATCTGCTTTGGTTCACGCGATGCATCTTGCCAATCCCGATTGAAGAAGTCCGGGATTTAGGAGAAAATTCTTCTTGCCGGAACGGCGGACTCTTTGAAACTGAATCGGCAATCCGGGAGGTAATCATAGACCACGTGGGATACTTAGAGCTGTCGCTAGAGAGCGCGGAAGTTGTCTGCTTCAATTTTCAATACTATTCCTTTCGCTTTGTGCAAAATATCACTAAGAAAATAAATGGTTTTGTTAACACGAGGGAAAATGAAAATTTAAAGTAGTTTCTGTCTTACAGCGATTATTTTCTAGTTGAATTATATTTTTGTTATTTGTATTTATCTGTAATTAATTTTAAATTTGTTTTTTAGAAAATATTAAAAAATTAATTCACGATGCAAATAAGTGCTTAAAAATTCACTATAGGGAAAGTTTTATTGAATACAAACATTTTTAATTTAGGTAAAAGAAACTTTTGCCATACTTTTGCAGCATACTAAATCTATATGCTATAAAATTCTGATAAAATTAATCTTTTACAAGACTGAATTCAAATTGAAATCAATCTATCGTGAATTTTATCATCCCAATTAATTTAATAATCATAAAAAAATCAAGTAAAACTTATGCATTTCATGCTTTATTTTCAGAACTTAATTCTAAAAATTAAATTTAAGAATTTAAAAAAGAAATTTGAACTTGTACTTCGATTTCTTTGTTAATAAATATAATAATCAATTCCTTGAAATATCATTTTTAATATAATTAATTACTTTGAATGTTTTATTCAAAGTAATTAATTTAGTGATTAAAAGTGACATACAAGTTTCTAGTGCATTTTAAACAGCTGTAACCGAAGAAAAAATTTAATTCAGAAATGCAATATCAGTAATTTATGGGTTAAAACTGTACTTCAAATAGAAAAGTAAAAAAAAATGAATAATATACATGAATATTTATAATAAAGTTTGAAGAAACACATAAAATGTTTATTTGTAATATTAAATTTGAGTGAATTTAATTCATAAATGTTAATAGCATTGTCAAAATAAATCAGTCGAAGATATCAACTGATTGCGTAAAATCAACAGAAAGAGTTTTCTAAAAACCATCAAGAATGTAGTTAATGATTCACCAATAATTCAATTTAATAATTCTTTATACACAATAAAATAAAATAAATTATTTTTGTTTCAAAATATAAAAATTTTTGAATAGATTAGTCATCTGCCTATTCTTTTCCAAAATATATTTGTACCGCGAATTGAAAACTAGAATATTTATTCGAATCATATAATATTAATTGTGCAGTCATAAAATTTTAACAAAATTAAGTGATTGAAGGTCTCTCTCAGTGCTTTCAATGTTTAAAACATTCTCTTCAAATTAAGAAATTTCTTACATAACAAAAGGAGAAAAAGTTCTATTGAATTAAAAAGGTATATGCAAACACAGGGTTTGTAACTACACTCACTTCTAAAAGTTAAGCAAGAAGATGTAAAATGTAAAAAAAAAACCCAACTAATACTGCTTTATCGCAAAATTCGGCAGGAAATTAGCACGTATATTTATGCATAAAATAAAATCAATATATACAGAAATGAAAACAATATTAAATTTTTGCAAGTTGTCTGATAATGACATACTGGAGATTTAAACTGAATTATGTATAAATCAAAAATAAACTGTATAAAAAGAAAAAAAGGACATTAATAGGGTATGTGATCCCCCTTCATCTGCATACATAGTTTACACTTTGTGACCATGCTTTCAATTAGGTGGTCAACCACCACAGAATTAAGCAATTGCCATTTTTCTTTAGAGAAGTTTCCAGCGCAATACGGGTGGTTGGAGATGGGAAACGTGAAGATACAGCACGGCCGAGAGCATCCCAAAAATTTCAATTGGATTAAGGTCAAGAGAATATGCTGGCCACGCCATATACACAATCCCTTCATTCTCCAGGTAATCATCGACGTTGTCAGTTCTATGGTGACTTGCGTTATCATCCATTAAAACAAAAGTAGAGCAAACTGCTGCAGCATACAACCTCACAATGGGTTCCGGGATTTCATCTCAAAACCGGACAGCCGTCACAGAAACCCGTTTAAAGATGTGCAAGTCATTGCGGCATCCTAATGAAATTCCTGCCCATAGCATAATTCTTCCTCCTCGAAAGCCGTGATGTTTGGTGATGTTTTGGGAATGATTGCTTGTTTCTTCTTCACGCCATATCCTTATACGCTTATCATCTGGCTCCAGAGCAAATTTTGACTCATCAGTAAACATGATATTGCCCCAGTCAGACGCAGTCCAATTGATATGTTCCTGGCACCACTTTAATCGTGCCCCTCTTGATTGGACGGATAGACATACGCAAACTCGACGTACTGTCCACTCATATGTAATCTTCAGCGTACAGTAGTTGCAGATATCACCTTACCGATGGATGCTGTAACTATAGATGTCACACGTGTGGGGGTTACTCTGCGATTCCACTTGGCTAAAATCGCAATATATCTATATTCCGCGGGGTTTGTAACCCTTGGGCGACCGGCTATGAGCCTTCGGACAACTGTCTGCGTGGTTTGGAATTGTTTCCATAAACGTGGAATTACAGAATGATGAACAACGAAGAAATGAGCAACATCTGAGATCAACTGTGTTGCTTCAATGAGCCCCACAGCACGCCAGCGCTCCGAATCTTCCATTCGTCTTCTGGAAGTCATAGAAACACGTTTGTCTTGAAAACAAATCGTACGAAAGTTATAAACACATCTTCTATCAGCACCTACAATTAACTTCTGTAACCCTTCATAAAGCTAGTATCTTATAAGATTGCCCTTTTTGCATATTTCTTGAAATGAAAATGCGATAGGCTGTTACCTAAGATTATTGCATACTTTTATCTACCTCTGCAGTGATTTGCATCCTCTTCAATTCTGATTGGCTTCCAGAAATTACTGTTTTCTCTCCGTGCTTAACTTTTGGGAGTGAGTGTATTTTATTATTGTTCTTAATTATCTTCAGATTATTAATTAATTTTAATTTATCAGTAAATTATGTTGCAAAAATTAATATATTGAATCACCAAAATAATTTGTTATTTGATTATTTCTGATGAATATTATATGAAAAAAATAATTTTACACTTTTTAAGTATCAAAACAGACCTAACTGACAGGTGTAATTGATGTGGTGAAATATATAACACATTTTGTTTAATGCATTTGATGACAATTTTTTTCTCTATCCCGATGATTTGCAATTTCCGTTTCAAACACTTATACATTTCAATTTAGATAGATAAAATGCAAATATTTACGAATTACATTTTATTTGATGTTCAATAGAAAGTAAATATAAATGTTATTTAAATGCCCTTAAATAATTAATTATGTATTAAATTCATTCACGATTCACTTTTTAGTTTCAAATAATTCTTACTGGATACACATACAGGAAGTAAGTACAATATAAACTAAAAACTACGGAATAAACATTCACTGTCAAGATTATAAAAAATGAAACGAACAAATTTAAATATAATTTGCTCAGTTTTTAAATTCCATTTTGTACTTTCTAATTTCAATTGAATTGTAGTTTGAAAATAAGATTCTGTACAAACTGCAAATTTTATCCCAAGAGTCTAAAGAAATATAATAAATTAAAATATATGAAATATTTTTTCGTTAATGTATCAAAAACAAAACTAAGTAGAATACTTTTAATGATAATAAAACGTCTAACATATAATGTAAAATAATAAAATCAAATTTTAGAAATCACTATAAGGTAAAAAGTTAAAGAAGTTTTAATTTTATGTTTGTTTTCCAGAAAGTATTGCTTTGCGAATTCATAATCTTTTTATCAAGGATGCAAAAAGACTATAATTGGAAAAATAACTATTTCACAAAATTATTTTTATTTAAATCATGCTAGAACTTTTCCTTTGACACTTACGTATACAGAAAGAATATTTTCATCAAAAATAATGTATATATTTAACGAATGTACTTTTTACCCACTTTGCATACTCACTTTATAAATATGTATTTAAAGGTTATGTGTGATGCTTAAGGGAAAATCCTAAAACTCCAACTTGTATATATTCTGCTATTTTAAAAGAAATTTATAAATGTATGTTAATAAGTTTTTTCTGATTTTTTATTTGGAAATTTTCTTTTAATAATACATTCCTGACATATTTTTTAAAATTCATAGTTAATTTCACAATTTCAATATCCTACTTAAAAGACCTAATTAAAGTTCAATTAAACTACTTATACTACTTTAAATTTTTTTGTATTTTTCTGATCAATAATACCTGTATTATAGTTAAGTGTAAAATAAGCTTCTATTACGAGAAGAATACGAAGTTAATTGGATTAGGACTCCAATACAATGATCGAACTTAATATTTCATCATTAATACTTTTCAATTATCTTTGAATACTCAAAATAATTTTGAGATTTGCAAATAGTAAGTAAAATGTACAAGCAGTGTGATTAAACTGGAATCCAATTTTTTACACTTATTGATTAAATACTCCAAAATAATAAATTACATATTTGTGACAGAAATCGTGGTCCCATAAAACTTATTATTTTCAATGACTGCCTCACGTAAAGTTTCATAAGAAACATTTTAAGAAGGCTTTCATTGCAAATTTTTGTTAACCATTAGATGCGCAATATGGAATTAAATTTTTTGAAAGTTGTTATTGTAATACCAATTATTCTAAAAATGATTCATACTTTTAATACTATCTCCTTATAGTTCAAGTGTATTGGGCACCAATGATCTTGGAAGCAATTATATGAATCATTGAATCATGCTTCCACTATGAAATTTTTCAAGCTTATTGATGTTGTTTTGTAATGGTGAACGGGGTATCTATACATTTAGAATAACTTGTATATTATGCATAAATCATTTTTTAGAAAGTACAGTTATTAAATAAAAGATTCAGTATTTCCTGTTTGCATTATTTGTAACAATGGTGAGTATCTGTGTTCAGAGTCCATTATTATAATATCAAGTTTTAGAATCTTAAAAAAATCGCCATAAATCTTTGTTACAACATGTTAAAAAGTATAAAGATTTGTGTGGGAACTTTTCTATTTTATAACCTCTACTAATAAGAAGAATTCTTTTAACACAGCGGAGAGATCATACTGATTAAGCTCAGGATTAATGGAATAATGTTGTTTTTACAATTTAACCCATGGGTTCCCAAACGTTTTTCTCTCGTGGACCACTTTCAAAGTTTTACTAATTTCAGTAAACCCCCTGCTGCTACATTTCTAATGTGTACCCAAAACTCCTAAGAAATGTCACCCTAAATTGGGGATGCTAAGAAAAAAAGTAGCAGAGTTTCTTGTGTCGTATTTATTAAAATTATACTTGTGGTTATACAAAATTGTAAACATTTATTATTACCGACAATCAACAATTGACAAAAAATCATTAATGAACTCTGAAATGAAAATCAACAATAAAATATAGTCACTGTAAAAAATGTTTGTTTTTGAGGTGATTTTACTAGAACATGGCTATTATAACTCACCAGAATAGAATTATTGCAATACAAAAATGCCCGCGGAAACACCACTCTTTTAATGAATCGCTGTCGTCGCGTAAATAAATATTTTTAGACAAAAAGTACCTAGGTACCTAAAGTTTAATCTTCCCTGCCTTTTTGTTCTTTTATAAAAGTTTTGAATAATCTCTTGTATTTATAATTTTTACTACATAACTTCTTACTACACACAAATAGTAACGCTAGATGTTAGATGCCGTCCCACCCGAAGGTATTCGGCAGCGAAAAAGACTAGTCGCGGACAGCAATCCGCCAGGAGAGCACTTAGCTCATGGGCGATCGGTAGCCGGTGATCCAGCTTACACACACACAAATAGTAAAACAAATATAATATGATTGATAAATGACAATGTACAATAAAAATATAAATAACAAATAGGTAGATACTTACTTTTTCAGGCACTGCAAACACTGACAGCAATTCACTTTTATGTTCAAAATCCCGGAAACAAATGAGTAACGTTTTGTTCTTGGCATTCGTATTTATGCTAATGTAGATTGCAAGCACAGTGCAAGTCCATTTCATCCCTTTGCATGTCCAAACAAGCTAAACGGACAAGCGGGTGGACGGGCGGCACTTGGCAAGTTTGGACATGTGGTGTACACTCTTGTACTAATATCTATTACTCTAATGAATTCTGTGTTTGAACTGAGTTTCGAATATTTTTGAGTACTTACCTAGTAAATGAATGCTACATACTTACGTTGATTGGTAAATCCAAGCCAAAATTTTTGTTCCTTATTATGAAAACCAGAAAATTTTTCCTGGACCCCAACTTACAACTTGTGAACCCCTGTTTTCTTTTTGAGTCTACGTGGACCCCCGTGTTGTCTCCTATTGACCCTTGGAGGTCCACCTGGACCACTTTGGGAACATGGAATTTAACCTCTGATTCAATTATAGTAATTTCATGTAATTTCAGATGAACGTGTCATCCTGCACACAACAAATATGCAAAGGCAAAAATGAAAAATAACAGAAATAAAATAAAATCTTGAAAAAATGGAAGTCACTATACGGCATTCTTCCAACGAAAATGATTATTATGCTTGCATCTTCGAGTTTGGTGGAAATCTGACCTTTCTGCTTTTTTTTTGTTAGTCGAATTGGTCTATATTTGGCAATTTCTCTGAGAACTAACTGGAGAACACACTTTTTCGTAGTATCTTAGAAAGGTTTCGATGCATCAGATTCATCTTTCAAGAATAAACAAAGTATTGAATAATCTGAGTAAGTCCTTTTAATTTATTCCTTTACATGAAAATCAAAATGTTTGCCTATGTGTCGTTTGACAGCAGATATATCCAAATATGTTGGGTGCAGAGATGATATTACGCGGTCATTAAGAATGAATGTATGTAAAAAGCTATTCAATTGTTCAGATATAAGTATTGGAATTTTTGTCTTGTGAAATTGCTGCAGCTAGTTTGAGTTGTCTCGCTATGTCTTGAATCTTATGGACTAATTCGGCATAATTGATATTTGTAGGAGGTGAAAATTACTCTTGGGGACAGAATTAGGAAGTATAATTCGACGGAGGAAAATCCTTAATTTTTCACTGCTATTTGTATTCCAAATAAGATGTTGGGCAATGAATCGACTCAAGTGTTTTCTCGAGATGATACTTTAAAGTTGTCCTTATTATTGCATTATGTATATAAACTCTGTGAAGTTTGGTCTTCCAATTAATCAGAAAAATAATTCATTATCGTGAGATGATATATTGAACCACAGCAGTGTAGTAAAGGCCCGACGATAACAATATTTTATATATTTGGAGCGTTGTGTTGGAACTTGGAATATGGCTAGTAGAAGAATGGGTATGCAGATAGATTTTGGATCTCTGCTATGCTGGGCAGATCCTAACATGTTTTTGGCAATCTATGTTCAGGTTTTATCATATAAGTTAATTAGTGATAAGTTTCCTTTTATTTATTATGCAGTTAATAGGAAGAAAATTTTATTGCAGAAAATATAGTCTGATTAAGTTTAAGTTTAAGTTAAGTTTAAGAAAATATAGTCTGAAGAAAGTTTTTGAGAATACAAAAGCGGATAATATTGATTTATATGTCCAAGAATAATTTTTCGTAAATTCTGGAGTGGAAAGTGTCATATTTTTAAATTATAATTAATTTGTAGGGTGGTTAAATATTCGTCTTGTTGGGCATTAGAGAGTATATTATAAAATATAAGAAGCAAAACAGAGATACATTCTATCCTTCAAAGTGCATCTGCAGCAGTGTTTCCTTCTCAACGATGTTCTAAATAGTGTTTTTAAAGTAGGCTATGAAACTGAAATGAAGAACTTGTCCGGGTAAGCGTTTTTTAAAATAAAATTCTGCTTAAATGTAATAATTAGCAATTTGTACTTCTTGAAAATATTAAATGCACTGCATTTAAGAAAGTGCTTTAAATAATTTATAAACTTATAAATGGCAAACATTTTCCGATTATACACCTAGTATTTACTTACAGTAAGTTTTAAAGATCTTAAGAAACTTAATTGCAGTTTTTCAGCTTTTATGATTTGATATAATATCCCACCAATTTTTGAGTCTGATGCGTCCGTTGTTAAAGAAATAACTGCTTTAGCGAGAGATACCAGCATCGTAGCTCTAAATAATGCATCATTATAATTTAAAAGACATTTTGTGTTTTTTCGTTCCATTGCAAATGCATTTTACTCTCTTTTATGCCTGGAAGCAAAATAGTCAGAAGTTGTATGTTTGAACAATTTAAGATAAACTATCGGTAAAAATTCATCAGCTCCTAACATCTTTTCAAATTACTAATGGAATTTGGTGCTGCGTAGTTTTTTATTTATATCAAGCTTTAATATAAGCACATGTATTCCTGTTTTGAAGTGATTTTATATCCTAAAGTAATGCTATGGAAGGAGATCCTAGTTTGCATTAGGCGGAATTCCACAGTTTTACACATTCCATAGTTTTATCTCTCCAAGATCTAGTTTAGAAGCAAAAAGAGTGAGTTTTTTGTCTGCTGATGCAATGAATATATCATTCCGTTAATAAAATACGAGATGAAACCCTTTCCAGATTAAATTTATAAATTTTTGGAAAGATTGTATGGCGTTATGAAGTCCAAATATATAAGAAAAATCAAGCAGAGCAAATGGTACAATTATCGCAGTTTTAGGTATAGCTTCTTTAACGATTGTTTGTTGGTATTGCAATGCAATTACCATTCATATTAAGATTGCAGTTAATTAAAAAATAATGACGATCTAAAGTTGTCATATTATTCAGAGCATGGTAATCATCGTATTGCTTCTGATTACCCTATTTAAAATTAAGATGTAAAATATTGACTAGTTGTTGTCTGAAGAGTGTCAAGTCTTTGCTGCAGCATAAAAACAAAATTTTATTTGACTTCCTTGTATTTTTCTAAGGGAACCCTCTTAGTCTTCACAAATACTAATATCATTTCACATAATTGCTCGTACCTATGTACTATATCTGCATTTATTTCATCGTAAAATATATTTCAAGAAATTCTTTTGTAATTTGATTTCGAGACTAGGATCTACTACGGCGAGATGAATTTCCCAAATTTCTATAAAGTTTTACTTTGAAATTTCAATATTTGAAAAGATAATTTAGCGATTTGCAGTCATGTAGCTCGGAAGAAGTTCTGTTTAGTATATGTAGAATAAATGTAAGTTGCGTTTAAATGCAATAGTGATTTTCATTTCCATTTTAAAGATACCAGCATTGAAAATTTCGAAAGATCATCAGTACTGACTGTGAGAATGAAATTCCATATATATTTAATGCTAATCTTTTAGCTATATATATATATATATATATATATATATATATATATATATATATATATATATATATATATATATATATATATATATATATATATATATATATATATATATATATATATATATATATATATATATATATATATATATATATATATATATATATATATATATATATATATATATATATATATATATATATATATATATATATATATATATATATATATATATATATATATATATATATATGGATTCTTTTTATATTTTACTTATTTTTTACTCGACAATCTTCGCATCTCAAGCGTACAATTGAAATGAAGATTTCTTTAATAGATTGATATTGCATTTTGCTAGCTGGATTTAATAATAAATCAGTTATCATGCCTAATACTCCTGCCTAAATACTCCTCCTATACTCCTGCCTAAATTAAATTCATACAACATAACCATGTTTTGTTTAATCATTGAAAATATTATACATTCTTAAAATGTGATTCTAGCTTCCAGAACGATAACTTGTAATATGGTTTCCAGAACATTATCTTAAACCTTACCCATGTAACGACATTTTTATCTCATTTTCAGATTTGTTAAGCATATATTTCTGCCCGGATCACCAGTGTAGTTAATATTATATATTTGTGGCAATGATGTAAACTATTCAATCCAATGGAATCAAATTATTTTTAGCATATCAAAAAGAAATGATATATATATATATATATATATATATATATATATATATATATATATATATATATATATATATATATATATATATATATATATATATATATATATATATATATATATATATATATATATATATATATATATATAAAGTAATCTTGTAGAATAAACTCTTAAAAAGAAATTAAAATAAATTTCAAAATATTTCCCTTATAATTCAAAGATATTACAAAATATTTTAAAGGAATTCTATAATTGTATAAGAAAATTGATAAACAATCTATATAGTCTGAAAGAAAAGAAATATTCAAATAATGTTATATACATTTATTTTTTTAGCATTATTTTATATTCTCCACTTTTGATTCTTTTATTATTTTGTGTTCATTCTCAAAATTGTATTTTTAGAGTGTTTTATTCCCAAAGGTTATCTTACATTTAGACTAGAGAAACTTGTGATGCTTGCAAGAAAATTGCATTTAGGTGGGGGTTGTTCTGCTTTACTATGCTTATAAAAATAAGCGCTGTTTTGATCCAACATCTTTCTTTCGGCATGAAACATGGAAAAGATATCACTTTTGCCTAAAAGAGGGTAATTCAATTATAACACTTTGAGCAAATTTAGCTTTTTTGTGTTCGGTTAAGATAAGAGTTCTCGTGCAGCTCTTTGGCTTATATAAAGAGTTTAACACATTTTTCTTTCTTCAAATGAGAATAAAATTTTTTTTTCTTAAGGAAAGTAGATTAAAATTTGTGATAAAATATACCATATTAAGAATGACAGTATTACACACTTTGAAATTTGAGCCTTGGTTTAATGTGTGCGCAAATAATGTTTTTATTCCCAGAGGAGATATATATTATTTAAGAAACTGTAAGAGAAAGAGAACACAGCAGAAGCTTTTATAAAATAAGTTATTTTCTTAAAGTACAACTCAGAATTTCTAATATAAAGCTTCCAAAAAAATTAGGTATCTTGTTTGATTAAAATAATGAGAATTTAGGTTTACTGCTATTCAAATCCTTTTTCATTGAAAATATTTAATTTTCATTTTGCAAAATATAAAATGTTATAATTAAATTTTTCAAAACATCAAAAAACTATATGCTTAAATATATAACAATAAAGAAAACAAAAGAATCTCAATTACTAAAATTTTACTTAAAATCAAAATGAATATATAAAATTTTGAAAGCTAATACAAAATTCTGTATGGCAAAGATACATTTTATAATACACTTTAAAAATTTAATCATTTATTTACAAATTAAATTATATATCATGACTGATCTCCTTTTTGATACTAATTTAATATAATTATTCTAGTCTAAAATTCAGTGTTTTATAATAATAATATAAAATTATTTTCTTTAAAAAAATGATGACTAATTAACTAAAAATATTTTTCGATAACTAAAAATCGTTTTTAAGCTTATGCCTAGTAGAATAATATAATTTTATACATAAAATATATGAAAACAATCTACAAGTATTCACAAAACTGAAAAAATAACAAAAATGTAATATATTAAGGAGTTATATAGTCTTAATGTTATATATTGTACAGTTACAAAAATGTTACATATTGAGGACATAGTTTTTTCTATTTTCAAATGAATACTCGTACATCCATTTTGTTCAAATAATAAAATTATCATTTTAATAGATACTATAATTTATAGTTTTATCTAAATAATGGTAATAAAATTTCAGGGAAATATTAGTGAATCGTAACTATTTTTTGTATAGATTCAGTTAGAAAATGGATTGAATTTTACATAATACTCTGATAGCAGAGTGGTATCATCATAGATAAATTAAAAGTATTTTAACATTTATTCTAAATTTATGTTGTCAATTATCTTACAGCTTCAAAATAATTATCAATTTCTTTTGATGGAAAATAAAGAAAATTAAATAGAAATATGTACTTCAACA
Organism: Latrodectus hesperus; assembly: GCA_037975125.1. Taxonomy (NCBI): domain Eukaryota; kingdom Metazoa; phylum Arthropoda; class Arachnida; order Araneae; family Theridiidae; genus Latrodectus; species Latrodectus hesperus. The sequence goes on from CM075851.1 coordinate 43,115,123, forward strand.
AATTAAATTGAAACCTATTTCAGATATTTCACTTTCAAGTGATCTACAAAATGGTATTTGTTTCATAATAAGTTTAAGTTTTAGAATTAAGGCAGCCAGATTGAAGAATTTGATAGTGCAAACAACATATTATATTTGTATAGAAAAAAAATTTTCTTTGCATATAGTTTTTTGGATATAAAAGAAAAAAATGGAAACAATTTATATTTATTTATGTATTTCAAACTAATGTTGTTTCAAATGGAATATTTAAAATAGTTTTTTAAACTTATTATTTCCAACATGTTTAATTTTTATATCCCAGTGAATCTATTAATATTTCAAAAATATAAATTATTTTCTGATACCTACAAATTTTCTTATTAAATTTTGAAGTTTAGTACTAATACTTAGCTTATCAAAAATTGTTTTAATTTCGTGCATTTTTTAGTGTATCCCTGTTTTTGCACCATTTGTATTCAGAAATCATTTCAGTCATATTTATTCGGATCATTGTATGTGAAATAATATTATATTCCAACATCAAGCTATTTAATTTTGGACAAAATATTCAGAAAAAAGAAATTAGTTATCAAATCATTTCACCAATAATTTTCGTTAAAATTATGGGGGATAAATAATATAAATTGAAATAAAATTTTAAGAATATTTATCTTTTTGCAAAAAGGGAAACAATGCGAATCATTACTTATGGTTGATTTATGAAGAATAAATCCTGAAATACACACACACATACACTGCCAAAACTTTAAATAAAAATTGGATTTAGTTTGAGTTAGGCTTAAGAAAGCATTAATTTTGGGATTTGAACGTCATCATTTCAAAATCAAAGTCATATTATTGCTGAAATAGAATACTTAAATCAGAAAGTACTTATCATATTGAAAATGAAGAAAATCAAACACTAAAATATTCAATAAAAATTGAAATCAGTATGAAGATTGTGTGTGCTTGTACTTTCCTAAATTGTTATATAAAAATAGTTCCTCATTCTGATGATTGTATAGATAGACAACTAAAAATGGATTAAATCATTTTGTAATGTTTTATATGGACTTAATATAGTGATTTATATAGAAAGATATAAGCAGATTCGCTCATAAAATTAAAAATCAAACTTATATCCTTGTTTCTGTATAACAGAATATACACTTGCATATTTGGTTTTAATTTATTAACACTACAATTAAAGTTATTCATACATTTTAATTTTTATTTAGTTAATATTTTTAACTATCGTTTTAAAATAAATTGCTTTTGTATGTCTTTAATGTCTGTTCTTCACGATTTGATATGAATTTCAGCAAGACTAAGACAAACTAAATACTTTTATTATAGATACATTTATTATAGCAAGATACTTTTATTGTAGCAAGACTAACAACAAATAGATACTTTTACAATAGATACATACATACTTAATTATATTTTTGGATTTTTCTAATAGAAATACATTTTATTCACTATATTATAATTAGAATTTCTTATTTCAATTAATAAGCATATTTTGATTTCAATCATGAAATTATAAAAAAAATATTTTATGAAATCCTTTAAATATTTTTAATGGAATTTGATGCAACATTATAAATTCATAAAATACATGGATATCAGTATTTTCAAACAAAAGTTAAATTCAATAAGCTAAGTTTTGTAGCATTTCAAGAAGCTATACGATCATTGAATAGATAAAATTTTTTCTCTTCAAATTATACATTGAGTGAGTTTTTAAAATTTACTTTTTCATATTATTACATCATACTTCTGTAATTAAATAGTTGTCAGTTTTGCTGATAAAATGAAAAATTAATCATAAAAGTTGTAGATTTACACCACATTAAGTTTTTTAACATTTATTTAACAGGTATACTTTTTAATAAATTTTTAATAAAATTTTTTTGCGTTCATCGTAAATATTTTAAATTATTATAAATAAGTACTTGAGTATTGGAAAAAATTTTTGGAAACAAATGATGGAATGGACAACTTTTAAAATGAATGTGTATTTAAACTCCTCAAATTAATTAGTAAATAAATATAAATATCATGAATAAAATAACAGTAATATATTTGGCTTAAAGCCACACATATACAATATAAAAAGTTATAAAATTTATGAATAATAATGAATGCTATTTGATTTTTAATTTTGTTTTTAATCTAATAAAATTTTTATTAAATGCTTTTAGATTAAAAATGACTCTCTATTTTCAGATACAAAAATTATTTTTGTGAAAAAATAGAATTGTCATAAAGAAAAAAATTATTTACCTAAGATTTTGGATTACAACACATTGATTCCATTTTAACGTAAATATAAATGTTGATATAGGCGTACAACTATTTTTATTTCATATTATTAATTATTTAAAAATTATTTTTAATGAATTTAAAACTAAATTTTTCCTTCCGAAAATATTTTTGCAGTATCATATGGAATAACTACATAAAATGTTAATATTCTATTATTTGCAAACATTGTATTGGATCAGGAATCTATTTTCATAGGTGGCAAAATAAAGTAGATTTTAGACAAACAACTTTACAATGTATTTTCTGCATAAAATCCTTGTAATAAGTTGTTTCTAAACACTTTAACTTTTACACATTTTATCACTTGTGTTTCAAGAATTCAAATAAAATATATCCATTAAGGAATGTTCTGTGTGTCAAGTCATTTTAAAAGTCCATAAGAGGGAAATCATAAGAAAAACTATAAAGTTATTCATATTCATATTGTGTAGTGAGAAATTTTATGACTGCAAATATTTCAGTGATTTATATTAATGAACAGATTTCAAGTGATTTATATTAATGTTATTAATTATGAAGGCGGTAAGTTAAATATATTTTTTCAAAATTATGCATATGCATTTTTACTACACATGTACAAGTAAATTGCGCACATGCAGTAAAAATACCATTTAATATTCGAACACATTAGTTACCTCATCACTTTTTTTCCTTATTCTGAACAAACTGTGAATATTTTTCTAATGCAAATTCCAATTGCACAATTTTAATTAGTTTTTCCAATAAATGGAACCGAATGTATATATTGGATCAGTAATCTATAGTTACAGTTTAATTCATTACACATGCTACGTAACCAATTATTGGGATCACCAGATGGCAATTAGCATCATTCATAAAGACTGAAGTTTCTTTAACTCTTCAAGCCCTATATTAAAACCATTCATGCAAAACAGGATATTGTTTATGAGAATTTCTTGAAGTCATGTTAACATTAGTTAATATATTATTTTATTTAATTAAAACAGTTCGCAATAATTTGATAAAATTTATAAACTAGAAAGTAATGATATTTTATGTGTAAACTAGTATAATCTACAATAGAAAATGATGAAACTTAACACAATAACATTTATATAAATTTTGAGTTTTCATATCTGATAGTGAAATTAAAATATTGGAGTTTTTCCAGTGGGTTGGGATAGGTAATTAATACCTGTTAATCAATGGGTCAGTCCAGGGCTCTCAAACAACAATTTAAGCTTAAATTTAAATTAAGTAACTCATACTCTTGTTCTGCGAACTTAAATTTTAAAATTCGTGTATGATTTGCACAGTTTTTTTAGAATTACAATTTTGAAAAAGTTTTGCATGTGGTTTAAATTTCCGTTAAATCGAGTTAAGTACGATTTTGGTTTTTTAATATTTCCTTATAGTTAGTATCTATTTAATCAAAAAAGTTCTTATTGATATTTTAATAATAGATAATAATAATAAAAATACATAAATTCTTAATTGTGAAATTATATTTATTGTTTGATTAGATAACTACCAAAAAAATAAGTCACCAAAATTTTAATTAAATATTTATATTTTTCGGTGGAGGATTTAAAATTTGTTTGGATAATAACTTAAAATGCATTTAATCATAAATGTATAGAAACAAACACGATTACATTTATAAAAGAAAATACTTCGAATTTTTAAGATTTGCTTTCTAAATTAATTATTACAGAAAATTCAAATTTAACTAATACATCTCCAATAAAAATTTAAAAAAATGCTTTTTATATTCGCTTGAAAATTTTTCAATACATCATATGTTCTAAATATATATATATATATATATATATATATATATATATATATATATATATATATATATATATATATATATATATATATATATATATATATATATATATATATATATATATATATACAGGGTGGCGCGCGGCAGACGGATGGATTTGAAAAGGCCATTGCTCGCTTCCTAACCGTTGGCGCTGCTCGAAGAAGGTGTGGTTCGAAAGAGCGAGATCGGAAATTTGTCTCCATATCAAGTTCAGTTCACAAGATGGAATGGTCTGTAGCGCAGCGTGTGTTTTGCGTGGAAGCATATTTTTCAAACGGCCGTTCGATTGTCCACGTACAGCGCGCTTTCCGTTCAGAATTCCGCATCGCCCCTCGCGGTCGAGTTCCCAATCGGAACAGAATTCTTGTGTGTATGAAAGCCTTTAGGGACACAGGAAATGTGTCCTCGATAAGGAGGGGCCCTAGGAGAACTGTCTCAACCCCGGAAAACATCGAGAGAGTTCGAGCTGCGGTTGAGCAGTCTCCTAGGCGTTCCCTTCGTAAACAGGCTGGCGCCCTTGGAATTTCAAGACGTTCCCTTCAAAGAATCGTCAAAGGACACCTCCATTTACACCCCTATAAGATGGTTGTTGCCCAAGATTTAAAATCACTGGATTATGAAGAACATCAACGCAGTAGCGAAAACATGCTTGCTGCATTGCCTCCTGATTCTGTTGTTTTCTTCTCTGACGAGGCACATTTTCACCTCAGCGGTTGTGTAAATAAACAGAACATGCGCTACTGGAGTGGGACAAACCCTAGGCAGCTCCACCAGAGGCCCCTAAACTCTGACAGAGTCACAGGAGACTGCTCAACCACAGTTTAGTGTGATTTGTCGAGGGTGGGGATCATCAGGCCCTACTTTTTTGAAGAAAATGATCGAGCGGCAACTGTGACTTCTGTATGTTACCTCAATATGATACAGACATTTTTCTTGCCTGAACTGGAGCAGATGAACCTGGATGACATCTGGTTTCAGCAGGATGGGGCCACGGCCCATACGGCAAGAGTTTGTATGGATGTTTTGGGTGACCGATTCCCTGGGCGCCTCATCTCCAAGCGAAGCGATTTGCACTGGCCAGCACGGTCTTTGGCCCCCTGTGATTTTTTCTTGTGGGGCTACCTAAAACTCCTCGTCTACAACAACCGTCCTAGGACCCTTTAAGCCCTTAAAGGCAACATTCAGGCCAGCATCCAACAGATTCCTGTAGAAATGCTGGAAAGAGTCCATGAAAATTTCAGGAAAAGGCTTAGGCAATGTGTGGAGTGTGAGGGCCGCCATTTGGGCGATATTTTATTCAAAACTGTCTAAACTCTAATTTCCCTTGTCAGTGTATAAGAACAAAATTAAAAATATCATTGTTCTTTAATATTTTGTGTTTTATTGACTTTTGATATTCATCCGTCTGCCATGCGCCACCCTGTATTTATATATATATATATATATATATATATGATATATATATATATATATATATATATATATATATATATATATATATATATATATATATATATATATATATATATATATATATATATATATATATATATATATATATATATATATATCATACCTATATTAAAAATAATTAATTTAAGCTAACAAATAACAAAAAACATTTTCATATTTTATAAAAACATAAACATAACATATATTAATATTTTATAATATTACAAAATTATTTTAGCAGAAATTTCAACAATTAAAGGATTAATGTAGCTGAGCAATAAAAATTATAATGCTATATATAAGTATGATGGTTATTATTTTAGAATTTTAAATAGGAAATCATTTATAAATAATTTGAGAGAAAGAAAAAAATATCAGTAGTAAACGTATAAAATTTAAAGGAATTAAATCCTACTTTGAACACTTTTGTCAAATGATCACTTTTGTCGAATGTCAAAATGACTGAGGAAAAACATCAATACATCCAAAGATGTAGTTTTGAGATATAAACTTCACCTTCAATGAGGAAAATAATTACATTTTCCTATATTCGTAATTATAATGATAAATATTAGAGGTTTCAAATAAATTATCTTTACACTTGAGAAAGTCATTTTCTGTATGGTCTTGAAATCACATTCATTCCCTTAAAACTAAATAAACTTGAACCGTTTTCGCCTCCACTATAGATAGCTGCTCACTGAGTTAATGTTTAGCAAATATTTTCTAATTCACTTCTGAAATTTCGTAAACAATAAAGTATTTTTGTTCTTTATATCTATATGAAAATTCTTCTGACTCGTTTTAGAATATAGTCAACATTTTATTTGAGATTCCTTTTTATTTCATTTTTAATTTGTTATGATAACAAATTTTTTAAAAGGGTTAAATGTTACTGAATTATTGTAAGTTAATTGATTTGTTGATAAATAATATTAGTTTATTTTTTATTATTTTTCAGAAAAGAGCACACAGAGAGCTAATAATTGATCGGTTTGAAAATTTCTGAAATGTAACTGGGAACGCATATATTAGAGATGCAACTTAAAATAATTTTTTCAATAGTTTTTAAACATGTAATCAATAAACTGATCTTTCAGAGAAAAATAAAATTTTGGAAATATACTTTGCTGTTGTATTAATTCTGAATGCGTACTTGCAATTTTAAGAAACTTACTTCATGATGTAAGGATAAAGTAGATTTATAATCGAATTTATTAGCCATGAAATCATAAAGAAAATATATATAATAAGAAGAGACTAACATTTTTAATATTTTTATAAAACTAAAAATATTAATATAATTTTCTTATATTTTAATATTGTGATTCTATTAAAATAAATCTGCTTTGAAGCCCCGATAGTTCAATTTTTCATTTATAGTTATGGAAAGAAAACCAGTTTCAAAAAAATGATTCTAAATTATTTTATTCCAGGTGACTTATTTTTCTGAGGTTTCATTATTTATAAATTTATTAAACCTATCATTACTTATTCTTATACTTTAAATTTTGCAGACTATATATAATTCAAAGATGTTATCAGATGCAAAATATAAGGTAAAACAAATCATTTTTACAAAAAGAGTAAGCCTCTTACATGATTTTTGTGCTTATAACATGCTTAATCTTGTTATTGCATAAGTATAGTTACGCATTACATTTAAATTTAATTTTATGCATTTGAAAAAATGGTTATATTTTTGTCAGTTAATCTACTTAGGCTTATTTTATTTATTTTGTCACCTTCAGTTTTTTATCAAATGAATAAGCTAGTTTCAAATAATTTATATGAAAATTAATTCTTTCAGTTTATATGACTCAATGTAAATTAATCCTATGTTGTTTTTTATTTAAACAAACATAAATCTTCTGTTTTATGATTGAAATCATTAAATAATAAAAGCGAAATTCATAAACTTATAAAAAATTATGAAAAATAGCTAATTAATAAAAACCTTATTTAAAAGTTTCTGTCCAGAAATACAAAAGGAAAAAAAGAGCTGAAAATAAAATATATAAAATACTAAGTCCTTGTAAGGCAAACTTATAAAAATATTTTTCATTACAAATAAAAATTTCAATGAAGACTTAAATAAGTAAATATTTATATATTAATGAAATCAGAAAATTAAATTGACTAAACATTGAAATGCAATAATGAAAGAAAATTGATGATTTAAATAATCAATGCAATTGTTTACATAAATGTACCAATTTATTTTCGATAAATGTTCATGTAATTTTTAAACATAACTTAAATTTATTACTTTTATAATTTGTAATTTTATATTTTGATGCTGTCTGCACATACTTTCCCATATACTCTGTACAGACAACGACAAATTTTTGATGCTACTCATCTCGACTTGTGCTGTGCACTTGTGTTTGTTAACTGTAGAATTCAGAAATATTGAAAAGCTTGAGAAATAATGGTGTTATAAACAAATATCTGGGTATTTGTAAGAAATAAATAATTTGTGCATAAATGAGATAGTGTTTTTTACTTAAATTATACATAGTTTTTTTTAACATACACTTACAATAATCAATAATATGATTTTTTTTATCTTCACTTTTCTTTACTTAATAAAATGTATTGTATTTAATATTATATATATATATATATATATATATATATATATATATATATATATATATATATATATATATATATATATATATATATATATATATATATATATATATATATATATATATATATATATATATAAAATACATATATATATATATATATATATATATATATATATATATATATATATATATATATATATATATATATATATATATATATATATATACAGGGTGATTATAAATACAGGGTATACATATATATATATACAGGGTGATTATAAAAAAACTTTGCCAACATCTGCACTTCTATCGTCCATTCTATTTAACCGATCAAGATGATATTTCAAATATAGTTCTTTTGAGATATGCGCTCGAGATTCTGGGAATGGCAACACAGTGGCCCTCGCGGTTACAGTTATAGTGACATAGACATAGACATAGACATACGCAATGGAACACCTGGTCTGTACCTTAGGTTATCAGGTATAGCTCCATCACGTAATACATCTGGTGTAACAGAATTGTCACGAAATTTGATAACAAAATTGAATTTCAATAGGTCTCTAATATTTGAAATTAATTAATAATTTGACAGAAAAATAACATCAACAACAAAACATTTACAAAATTTTCACTATGGGCGATGACATGAGTTAAATATTGCTATAAAATTGTGAAGATAGATTATCCTAACACTCCAAGTAACTCTGGTAAAGATACAAATTAATTATCGTTATGATGGTCATAGCAGACGATATAAGTAGTTTATAACACAAATATGCAAGCAATATAATTAAGTTTAAGTAGAAGAGTATAAAAAGAGCAAATAATTGGGACAGAGAGAGATTTTCAATAAGTACTAGTAACTCTCTCATGCTTTAACTGGGTCCTTTAATGTAACATTGCATTTTTCGCAATACCAAAGGACTACATTGTCTACATGCAGATAGTTAAGATTACATATGCATGAATGGTATCCTATTGAACATTTAACATTTGCTGTAGGTGATAACTGTAGAATATTTAAAGTATAACAGATTACAGTCTGCTGATTCAGTTAATATTTTGCAGCTGTTCAGTCTGTGCATTGTAGTTACCACGATTAAGAAAATTATTGAGCAAAATATAATTACAATACAATAAATAATAAAAAGGCTTAAAAATGAATAAAATATATAGCAAAATATTTTACAGACACTCTAACATTACTAGAAATAATAATGAACATATATTGCACTAAAATTCCTAAATAAAGTATTTCTGAAGACTCAAAGCAAACTTCAATATAAACCCCCAGTTTTATATATAGTGGTTAGATAGAGGGAAGTGTTATATCACATGACGTATTATATTATCACATGACGTATTATATCACATGACAAGATTGTATTAGAAAAAGAGCAAATATATACTAATAGTTAAGTTTAAATATGCATGAAAGGTATCCTGTTGAACATTTAACATTTGCTGCAAGTGATAAACAGTAGAATATTTAAAGTATTACAGATTGCAATCTGCTGATTCAGTTAATATTTTGCAGCAGCTCAGTCTGTGCACTATAGTTAGTACGATTAAGAAAATTATTGAACAAAATATAATTACAATACAATGAATAATAAAAATGGCTTAAAAAAGTGAATAAAATACACAGCAAAATATTTTATAGACATTCTAACATTACTAGAAATAATAATGAACATATATTGCACTAAAATTGCTAAATAGGGTATTTCTGAAGACTCAAAGCAAACTTGAATATTAACCCCTAGTTTTATACATAGTGGTTAGATAGAGGAAATGATATATGACTTGACGTACCATATAAAAATTGTAATAGAAAATGCGCAAATATATACAATACATTGATAGTATATACATAAATAAAACATATACTAATTGTGTAAATATTACAGTGCATTATTTTATCACATAAGAAACCTGCATTGTCTGTTCACAGTTTATAATGGTTTACAATGTTTAGGAAATATAATGCAAAATTAGACATTAAAATTACTAATTGATAAATTTGCTAGGATATTTAATATTGCACATTACATTGTGCCGAGTCAATCAATATTTTTCAACACCTTAATCTGAATAATTATTATTATCAAAATAATAAAAATTAATTGCTAAACAAATACAATACTTATTAATATTTTATCACAAAAAGTGGAGAAATACCTTACAATAATTTTTACCCTTTACCAAATTGTTCTTATGATGAAATCCGTTGCTCAGTTATGGCATTATCCTTACAGAGTTCGGATCCTTTTTCATAGATAAAGGAGATTATGTTTTTTATCTTATGCAGAAGAGAAGGAGTTTTGCTAGCATAGCGGAGAAACGGAGTAAGTTCTTCCGAGTTTTTAGGCGCTTTTAGGTGCCATTGTTTTGTGAAATCACATTCAAACATGTAATGAACAATGGTCCCAACCTGACCACATGAACAAGCACTATTTGGAGCCATGCCCCTTTTATCAGTTATAGTGACAGAAACTCGAAATTTTCGAATGGCAACGTCTACTTTTTACCATCGCAAAATGTTCAGCACATGCGAAAACCCTAAATAGCGTAGAAACGGTACCGATATGTCTAAAAACGGACGTGTTCTGCAAACACAAAAAAGAGTTCTGAAAACTGGCCAATAAAACACGATCTGGGCGCACGCAATAAATTTGCATGTGACAGAGTCAAGAAACCAATCACAGAACGCCGGTCGTCAGATATTCAGCGTAGGAAACCTATAAAATACCAAGCGGGTATGCGAAGTCGTCTTTCGGGAACTCGCACATGCCGACGATATGAGTCTTCCTAGGAAAGTTCGCGGTGAATTGATCAAACTCTATTACCAAAATGGGATGAACGCTGCGGAAGCCTTGCGTGTGTATCGCCGCAATCATCGACAACGACGCGGCCCATGTACTCTGCAAGCTCTGCGTGATTTAGTGCGGAAATTCGAAGATACAGGCTGCACCTGTGACAAACAGCGCTCCGGACGGCCAACTGTTTCTGAGGACGTTGTCATGGAAGTGCACCATACAGTGACTGCAGGACACACAGAAACCGCAAGAGGCATAGCGCGCGTGTTGGATATTCCGAACTCAACGGTCTGCAAGCTCTTGCGCTCGGTACTTCACAGTGTTTCCCTATCGGTTCCAGCGCGTCCAGATGTTGGAGCCGGGTGACCCAAAACAACGTCTGGACTTCGCAAATGCATTTTTGTTACGATATGATGCGGATAACGACTGGCCACTTCGCATACTATGGACGGACGAGGCGCATTTCACCTTAAATGGCAGCATTAACACAAAGAATTGTGTGCACTGGGGAGAGACGAATCCTCATGCTGTGGCGCTAGTACCATTATTTGACGCCAAAGTGACTGCGTGGTGCGGCATTACAGCTACATTTGTTCTGGGCCCGTGCTTCTTTGAGGAAACGACCCCGACTGGCCCTGCAACATGTTCTGTAACGGGCCCTCGGTATGCAGCCATGCTGAAAAATTATGTCTTACCGGAGTTGCGTCGGTTGAATGCACTCAATGACATTGTTTGGATGCAAGATGGCGCACCTCCACATAAAGCGAGGTCAGTTAAAAGGCTCCTAGATCAGCATTTTGGTGATCGCATCATCTCACGCTATTATCCTTTTCCGTGGCCTGCGCGATCCCCAGATCTGACGCCTATGGATTTCTGGTTTTGGGGCTATCTCAAATCCAGAGTTTATCTGTGCAATCCTCAATCATTGTCGGACTTAAAGGATTCTATACGGCGTGAGATTGGAAACATCCCTCGTGCCATGTTGCGTGCAGCGACATTGTCCACCGTCTCCCGCATGCAATGCGTAATTGCCTGTGATGGCACTCGTGTGGAAAATGTTTGAAATTAATAAAGATTTTTTTTCTCTATGTGTTCTCATCATTGAGCAGTGTCTTGTCTCTGTCGTATGCATTATTCCTCCGTGCTCCTTGAAGAACTGTTTGTATGTGTATAACACGTCGGTTTTCGGACATATCGGTACCGTTTCAACGCTATTTAGGGTTTTCGCATGTGCTGAACATTTTGCGATGGTAAAAAGTAGGCGTTGCCATTCGAAAATTTCGAGTTTCTGTCACTATAACTGTAACCGCGAGGGCCACTGTGTTGCCATTCACAGAATCTCGAGCGCATATCTCAAAAGAACTATATTTGAAGTATCATCTTGATCGGTTAAATAGAATGGACGCTAGAAGTGCAGATGTTGGCAAAGTTTTTTTATAATCACCCTGTATATATATATATATATATATATATATATATATATATATATATATATATATATATATATATATATATATATATATATATATATATATATATATATATATATATATATATATATATATATATATATATATATATATATATATATATATATATATACATATTATGTTATGTATACAATATGACGTTCTCTATCGATTTAAAGTATTTCATATTTAAAAGTGAAACATTTTTATTTTACAATCTCGATTTTTGAACTTTACAGAATTTTTTTATTCTCATGCTCAAATAAAAAGATGTATAAAGTAATCATTGAGGAAATTATTAAAAATTAAAAATATTGTGAGAAATATTTTTAATATAGGTCTGATATTTCAGCAGTGTCCTATAAGACCTAACATATTTTGATTTATAAATGGAAATCAATATCTTCGATGAAAAAAGATTTATAAAAATACCAATCATTTTAGATTATGTGATTAGAAATAATTTCACGCAATATGATTTTTTTTCGGGCAATCTTTTATACCTTTTATAGAGAAACATTTATAGCAAATGTATAAGTCATGTAGGAACAACTATAGTTTAATTATTTTTAACTATTTATCATGCAGACTCTCTCACTTATTGCAAATTCATTCTTTCATTACAAGTCTTCCAATGACCTTGATATTGCAAATGTAGTTTTTAGTTTTTTTTAATTTAAAGAAAAGAAGAACAAAGAGACAACTAATAATATTTTTACAACCTTTAATCATATTTCAAAATTTTCATTTATTTAAACTCTTTTAACTTATATGAAGGGCTTAAAATTCTTTCATCAATGAATACATTTTATTTTGTTATCATATAGTTTATGAAATATCAGTTGAAAATTGCTGTGAAGCTTTTTATAATCTTTTATATAAATTTTATACAATGGAGGAAATTTTCTTAAATAGTTGTTCATATTTCTATGTTGCAAATTCAAACTATTCTGAAGTACGTATCCATACAAATGCAACATCATTTTACAATAGCTGGAATTCAATCTAAGAAATTATACTACGTAAAAATAAGTATTTACTGTAGAAAATTTGATAAATAAAGATCACTTCTTCCAGAAATGTTCTTTTAAACCCTACTTTTACATAAGTTACATTCAATATGTTTCAATATTTTTTATTCATACAAAATCAAAAATTCTGTTATAACAAACCAGTAAATTATACAAGTAGTAAACTGATTTAAATTTTATAAAATTTAAATGCAAAATCTTCTATTCAGTAATGAAATTAAATCATATGAGATTTCTCTTATTATAAAAGAATATAAATATATATCTCACGAAAAAATTCTAAGAATAAATCGATAAATTATAGAAGAGACATCGTATAAGTATTTTCATATTGACTCTTCATAATGTAATTTTTTTTTGTAAAATGTTAAAAGAAAAATTATTATATTAAGGGAAAAAGTATTTAAAATATTTATATTAGCAAATTAATTAATAAAATATATTTGATTTATACTTATAAAGAAGTAGTTTTATGCTATTTAAAAAAATAAGATTTAATATTTTCATCTTATCTTAAGAGGTTTATATATATTTGATTTAAAAGAATGCAAAGAACTTGAATTATAGAAGTGCACACTTTATTAGAAGCATACTAAATGAACAATTTAATAAATTTCATTTTTACACTCACATAAATTTGATAAATTTGCATCTATACAAATACATTTTAGCTTGCATACAGCAAAAATATCACTTTCCCTTCTTAACATTTTCTTTTGAAATCTCATTTTAATTGTTTATTTGCATAATATAATTATATAAAGTGAATCATAATTTAAATATATTGCTTTTGTAAAAATAATTCAAATTAGTAAACCAGTTGAATGAGGTTTAAAGTATAATTCCATGAGTATATATAAATATTTAAATTTTCGGAAGTAGAATTTAAGATATGAGTACATCACATCATCCATTCACATTTATATTATCCTGGAAAGTAACAAAAATATAAACATACTGTTTTCAAAATTAATTAGAAGAATGTTAAAATTTTAAATGTTTAAGTTGAAAATCAAATTCATAAAAATATTATATTAATATTTTTCTAATTAATCATTTATTAACTGTAAAAACAAATATCAAACCTTATTATAATAAAAGTTCTATACAAGTTCATTATATTAAACATTTATTATAATGAAATATTAAAAATAGAGCATCTGATAAATGTTTTTAGGAAGAACAAAATTTTTCTTCAATGAGAAATTTCTTTAGATAATTAACTCGAACTTTACATCACTAAATCAAAATTAATAAAATATTTGTAATGTACATGTATAAATTTTTAAGTAACATCATCAAAAAATGAAAATCAAAATGTTATTTTTATTCAATAAAGTGCACATGAAAGAACAACCACAAAGTAAAATAGAAAACATGCTATGAAACTAGTTTCCTTATTTTTAAATATGTCAAAGAGAAAACACTTTAATATCATAACATAGAAAATATTTTTGAAAATATATTATAATGAATGACAAACATATCAAAATCAAGTGTGTTTGTATGGCGTACAATAAAAATAACTTTTGAGACTGTAAAAAATAAATTGGGAAAAATTTTGTAAGCCAATTAAAAATGTTTAGAGTATGATAATGTTTTAGTTTTTAAATTCATCCAAACTATTCAAAATTCTTTGAAACGAACGCATTAATAATTTCTGAAAGGAAATACAAAAAAATCAAGTTTAAAAAAAAGCATTTTGATTAGAAATTTTATCAGTACAAACATCCATTTAATTTAATTTCCTATAAAAGCTTTCATTTAAGGCATTCACTCAGAAGATGAAAAATGTTGCAGTTATAAACTTACAATTTTGGTAACTTTTAACTGCCATTGAATTTTTAAACTGGAAAAATTTACTTACATTGTTGCAATTCCAATTTTAATTTAAATTATATTTCCGTCTAAAATTTACTGTGGAAAATAATTTGCTCAGATGTGTTTTTCACATTTTGAATGATTTAAAATCCGTAAAAATTGGAAATAGGTAACTTTCAATCAAAACTACCTAAAGTAAGCTATAAAACGGTAAATGTTGGAAAACATTCCAAATATTCCCTCTACATTCTAGAAATATACCAATAATATCTCTTTAAAGATAAATTGAGAGAAAACTCCAACTGAATAATGTATATAAGAAATTAGGTTTTTATTATAATAAACAATGTATCATGAATGTTTAGTTAACATTTACTGAAAGGAAGAAAACTTGCGGCTTAAGAGTACTGTAATTTTAAAAATTTGTGATAAGAAAAAAAGACATTAATTTCATAACTTTTAAGTTTGTATGATAAGCTTTCTCTCGTAATAGGTAAAAATTAGGTTGGCGTTTTTTTTATTTGATTTTCGCAATAAAATTTATTTAAAATTTTCAGTTATGTAACTTAATCATGAGTGACTACCATGACTTAAGATAGAACGATAGAACATTGTAAGAAAAAAAGGAGTGATTTATTGATAGATATTTAATTACTATATAAATTACTACTAATAATAAATGTTTATAGTTAATTCCAAAAATCAAACTTTTTTGACAAGGTGGAATGATTTTAAAATAATATAAATACAAATGCATATGATTAATTTATTTAAAATGTAAATTAAATTAACAAAACATTTTTAAAAAAAACAGTGTAAGACTATACTGAGGTAGTCGGACAGAAGATTGTACTAACAGCGATATTATTATAAAGGTCTCAATATTAAGCCTACAATAAAATAACGCAGCCATGACGCTTGCTTCATCTTCTGGAGCGAGTTAATTACTATTAATGTAGGAATTGATGCCATTAATGTAGGGTATTGTGATTATTATTAAAGAAAACTTAGTACTTTATCGTATTGGCAACATCTATGTAGCTGATCCTCCAGAGACAATGAAACCAGCGTATATGTTTTTTCCAAACTGAGGAAGACCTCTCTAACTTCAACATCCATCTCTAATGGATATCATATATTGAGATTAGTGTTAGTGAGATTACTGATTGTTAAAAAGAGTAGTAGATGATGCAGTATGCAATGGGAAGAAAGAGAGGGTACGCAATGGGCACTTTTTTGCTTAGTTTTCAATAACTATAGTTAAACTAAAAATCTAAACTGAATTTAATATGAGCAATGGTAAACATGTGAGCCTATCCAGGAAAAACAAAATACCGACAAATTAAGGGACAGCTGGCCAAGCTGGTATACTTTAGGTCATGAGAAACTACTCATGGTTATTTGATGGCCCGACTTCAGCTATTATGACTATTGGTGAGTACTATCCAAGATCAACCGAGAAAGAGCTGGATGATAAGTAGTGGGCTAACAAATTTTAGGTATTGATGGCCCTGAATTTGTTAATCAGCTAAATAAAGAAAATTATTTTTACTGCTAATTTTTAATTTTACTTTTGCTATTTTCTTATAAAAACTGTTTGATATGGTAATGTTAAAAATTTTACAAATAAATCTGTACATTTTATAGTTTAAAACATTTTTTAACAAAAGCTGTAGTTTCAGTGCTTGTGTCAATCATTAACGAATGTCGGAAATGTCGGAAAATTCAGTATTGCTTCAATGATCTAAAAGAAATATAAATTAAGTACGCATTTATTATTGATGTTAAAGTACTTATCAGTATAATTAAATTTAATGTTTACTTATCATATATTCCATGTGTTGAAATTATTTAATTCCTAACAAGAAAAATTTCATAAACTATTGATCACTTACTAACTATTATGACTATTGGAGATCTCAAAATTCAAAATGGTTTATTCATTTCATGTTATTTTTAGAATAAAGGTTCATTGTTATTTAGAAAAAGTTCTGTCTAGCATAAAAGCAAATTTTACATTCTATTTATGTTCTATATTCATATTTAATTTATCAATATAATCAAAAAAAAGAAGTTTTCCAGTATGCTCATACTTTTTTATATTAAAATTCCACATATTGCTTCTTAAGCTTATTATGTCGGATATATTAGCTTTTATGAAGTCAACTTATGTACTAAATGACGGTCTAAAATTATTTAATTTAAAATAGTTTAAATTTCCATTAATTTTAATATAAAATCTTATAAGAATCATTTATGTTTATAAAATGCTTGAAATTTATTCATGAACTTTAATTGTTTTCATTTTTTTAAGTGATTTTACTTACATGTGCTTTATTTGCAAGTTAATTATTGTATTTCTTGAAGTAGTTTATAAACATTTTATCTTTCAGAATTACTTTGTTAATAAAACTTTCACATATAAACTTTGCATCGACTTTTCAAACATATATCTTTGATTAAAGAAACGAAGATATTTTTAAAATTTTTCATGAATTTATAGCATGGTATATATGTATTAGCCTGTTAACCATTCAAATTATAATGTACCTCCTTAAAAATATGTAAGTATTACAAACTCCAAAATTATATAAACCTGAAAGTATAATATTAAAAACATTTATTTTTAGTGTTAAATATACTTTACATTTTTTTAGAAATGTCATGACACATTAATTTGCTCTAAGCAAAGAGTATTTAAATTTCTATGGCTGAAGGAATAATATGAAATGATCAAAAAATGTACACATAGAATAAGACTTATTATTATTATTATTTAAAGTATTTGTGTATCTAATATCATGTTGACTATTTCTGTGAAATACATGTCATTAAATTCTGCAGCTTGTTGGCTGCTTTCGTGTAACATTAAGTATTTAAACCTTCCTTTTATGATTTTGTCTCTTATGTTATAAACTTATAATTGAAAAAATTGCAATATAAACTGCTTTACCTCTTCCTTCACATTTGGAAAAAAATACTCAAAATATTAAGAATTTCTGACAATTTTTTATGGAAAATGATAATTGGTATGCTGAATAAGTAACATATTTAATCCTGAATATATACATGTAAATTTAATTGCTTTCTGCTTTATTGGTTTGTCTTCAAATTTGTAACACAAAAGTATTACGACGACAGCATAATTTCCTGGATAATTTTGTAACAATTGTTTTTTATTTTATTTTTAATTTCACACTTTTTAATGATTTTAAGTTAATGAAAGAATTTAGTATTTTTTACCACAACTTAAATTTTAAGAATTATTCAGACATATTAGAATACAGAATGATTTTAAATGAAGTAAATTAGTGAAGTATAAAAGTAGAATTAAAAGAAGCAGTTAAATTTGTCATCTGTTATGATTTCAGAATTAATTCTAATTTTGAAATTCACTACGGAATTAGAAACAATAATAAATTCTTCTTAAAATATTGCATTTGAAAACTGCATGAATATTTTATTGTTTCCAACATTGTAGTATATTTATGAATTTAAATATTTCAAACGAATATTTGTTAACACTAGAAAAAATTAAGTAGATTTATTTGTAGAAAGCGATATTTACCATTATTACAGTCATTTGTTGTATTTTCATAATTCTATGTCTATATATAAGTTTTCTTTTCCCAATTTGCTTGGTGACATTACTGAAATTCAAGTATAAAAGTAGAATTAAAAGAAGCAGTTAAATTTGTCATCTGTTTTGATTTCAGAATTAATTCTAATTTTGAAATTCACTACGGAATTTGAAAACAATAATAAATTCTTCTTAAAATACTGCATTTGAAAACTGCATGAATATTTTATTGTTTCCAATAAAATAGTAGATAGATAATGTTTCCTTGTATATATGTTTTTTCTCTTTGTGGATTTTTGCAGTGCACACTCATTTCTTAAAACTTTTTCATTTGTCAGTATGATTTGATCTAAATTCATATACATTATAACATTCATATTTTCCCATACAATTAATCAATTCTAGGCACTAAAGTGTTTTTCTTATATCCAATATCCAGCAGAGGCCAATTGATAAGTTGTTTTCTGGTTGACAACATATAAATACAAAAGAAGATCCATTATCAAGCATCCTTTGATTTGTTACAGTTAAGCATAGATTTTTCACTAATAGAACTATATCCACATAGATGCTATAAAGAAGAAATTGGGTGGATCGAATAGATATAGGGAATTAATGTAATTTAAATATGAAAAATTTTTCATATATTTTTTAATTTATATGCGTTTTATAAAATTATCAACACGTTTTTTACTATTTTTCTATAAATTTTAAGCTTTATTTTTATTTAATATGCTAATGGTATAATATTTGTAACTTAATTGAATTAGTTTATTTTTTCTATATTTTTCTGAATACATTTTAAATTCTTTATTATTAGGCAACTGAAGACAATGGATTTCAATATTAAAAATCAGTTTTCGAAAAATTGGCATTTTTGTATAATGTTAAAGAAGTCAATAACATGAGCCACATACGGCCAACGTGGTATTGCTGGCAACCCAGCATTGAGCTTGCAACGGACAGTAATTTTCAGTCCATCATCAATGCCGGCGGTCACATGATTGACTATAAGGTTATTGAGGCCAATTAGCCACTGGCTGCTGTTGGCTAACACGGGCATATTTTACATAATTAACTTATCTAAAAAAAGAAAATGATGATTGTAAAAATATTCTTCATATTTTAAGGAATTTAACACAGTATATGAGCTTTTTGATGTTTAAAATATATTTAAAACTAAATGATTTTTCCATTAAAAATATATTTTACTCTTTAATTAGAAAATGAATTTGATATTATAGTAAGCTGAATATAATTATAAGTGTGACAAACACGAATATTTTTATATACGACATCATTTTCATAGTAACAAAAAGCACAATAAAAATGGAATATTATAATTTAATACTAATGAAGATAAGGATTTTTTAAAGTGTGAAATGAAACTATTTGCATATAATATCTTTGCTTTAAAGTTCTTGTATATACATTTAAAAGCAAACATTCATTTATAAATTATTCTTTTATAAATACTTTTTTTCAAAAAAAAAATAAAACCATAAATCTATTTATAATATAAGTACATACATTAGAAATTTGTAAGTTTCCATTTTTTCTACATTTTTATTAACTTAAAACTCTCAAGTTATTTTTTAAAAAAACTTTTCATTAAATTCTCCTTAAGGACAACGTGAATTTAGTTTTGTTTCGAATAAGATTATAGTTTTCATATTCATATCCTTTCAAAATGTTTCTAAAGTTAAAGAACTAGTGAAAACGCTAAAATCACTAGGATTTTGTAATAGTAAAAAACTTTAACAATATTTTATAGATGAATAATATTCTAAGAAATCGCATCATATATATATATATATATATATATATATATATATATATATATATATATATATATATATATATATATATATATATATATATATATATATATATATATATATGTATATATATATATATATATGTATATATATATATATATATATATATATATATATATATATATATATATATATATATATATATATATATATATATATATATATATATATATATATATATATATATATATATATAACCTGTTAAATTTAAATGACAAAATAATAATAGTCAGAAGAAATAATTATAAACACAGAATTGGGATTCTCTTAAATCTATTGTTATCTTGTGCCAGCTATGCCGACCATTTGAAGTGCACTGCTCCACTTTTCCAGCTGAACCATACTTTTGGGGTGGAGTCCGGACATCCTCAGTACATATATGCCTTGGGTACTCGTTTATAGGGTATAGACAACCATTCACAACTGATACATGCAAAGAAGGGACAAATACATAATAAGCGGAGAAAGTACATCCATGCCTGACATTGGATTCGGACCTCTGACCTCCCTACCTGCAGTCAGGCATTCTAACCACTAGGCTGGGGAACCACCTTTATATCTACTAGAAATGTTATTTACCTTTCTAATTTTATTGAAAAGTCAAATTTAAATAGTGTTTCACCAGATACACCAACTAGATTTTCTAATAGTTTAGCCATTATATTTAATTTTGCAATAACCAGAGACTTAAACGCTCATTTCACAACTGAACAGCTAATGACCTATCAGCGGATCACCCGTAAGGATTTGTTTTGACTTAAACTTGAAAAATTTAAAATTTAAAAATTAACTTGAATTAATGTTAAGAAAATATAAACAATTAAATCTTTAACTTTTCAGCAATTAAAATGTTACAGACTTGGATAATATAGCAGAAGAAGTATAAAACAATATTAAAAAAATGCATGCTGATGCATCAATCGTGTTTAAAATTTTAAGTTATAAGTCAAATATTATAAAGCTGCTTATGAAATAGAAAAGTTTTTTACTCTTAGAAAACTTACAGTATTTATATAAACAGTTTAATTTCACAAAAATTATTAATAAACACGTTTTTCTTGTTTACGTGAAATGATGTATTTTCTTAAAGATGTACGCAAAATTTAATTTTTATAAACTTAAAGAAATTTCCATCATTTTATTAAAGAATTTTAAAAAATAGTATTATAAATTGTATTAAATATAAGAAATAAATATTACGTAAAGTATTATCGCATTTTTGTACAACAGATATATATTTTAATACTTATGGCTAAATAACTCAAATGCTAGACAAAATATTCATTACATTTTAAGGCTTAGTTAAACTTCAAATATCAATTTTCCTTTTTTTTCATAGTTATATTCTTAAGTATTGGATGTAAGAAATTATTTTAATAATGAAATACTTTAAATTTATCAATAATTTTAGTTTTGGATTTTTTCAAAAACTTAAATCTAAGTAAGGAATACCAGTTTAAAATTTACAATATTTTTACTCTAAGAGAGGTAAAGAAAGAGTATTTATTATATTTTATTCATTTAAAATCTTATAAGTGAGTTTAAAATCATTTTAAACCAATTAAAAAATGTAGAAAAGTGTGCGGACTATCAAATTGTTTAATATTTCTAATTAATCATATCCTTGAGAATGTATTTCCATGCATGGGAAAATTATTTGTGTGAAAAAATTGGATACAGTAATGGTAATGGGTAATGTATGTAAATATTCATACGAAATTATTTTAGGAAAGTAAGTCATAATTAATTTAATACTTTTTAATATTTAAAATTTGTAACAATATATCGTTTTTACGGGTAATAGTTTTCTTTAAGTGAGAAAACAAACATTTAGTTTTCATATATTTTTAGAAATTATAATTTTAGTTGACAATACTTTATATTTTATATAGGAATCTGATTTATTATTTGAGCATTTGTTTCTAAACTTTATGCGTAAAAGAATTAAAAGTCTATAAAAAGTTAACGTATTTAAAATTAGGATAAGGAGAGATTTTATCAAAATAGAATGTTTTGATGAATAATAATTTAGCTTATATATGCTTATTTTAAATGTTAAAATATATGATTTTAACCATTAATTTTCGCTGATATTCCTTATAATGCGTAATAATTAATAATATTTAATTTTTATTCGTAACAAGTGACGAAATGGATGGCATCATCGATAGGGAAAAATCATTTTTTAAGTGTTCCATTGTCACTTCGAAGGTGCTTAAGTCTTTTAAAAGCAAGAACAAAATAAAAAAGAACAACTTATTTCCTTGCCACTACAGGGGTATTATTTCACTTTCAAAATGTTCCAGAAAGAACCACTTTACTGGCCTAGCCCTATTAGTGATCATGACAGATCTTCGTTTTGTTAAGGAATAGAATCTATTATTATCCAATAATGAGAAAAATCCTTTTCTAACAAAAATGTGTCTGCTTCCTTTGCAGCATTTTTATTAATAAAAATACATTTCCATGAAAAAATGTATGCAATATTATTCATTTATAAAAGGAAATACAGTGTATCGAAATTCATATTTATTTTTAAGATTTGTCAAAGTATATACTTTGAAAATTGATATTAATTAATTTAAAATGATTTTTAAGATACGATTTTCCCTATTCATTTTATATATATGACAGAGATATCAATGACTTTTTGAGCATTTTTAAAAATCGTACTTCGAGTTTTTTATCTGTGATTTTTATAATATTTCACAAAGATTCATATAAATTGTTTGTATTCAATTATGTGAAGTATTCATTTTTAACTTATCCATTTGAAAAGTAGATTTTCTTTAACGTTATATCATAGGTTTAAATAATAAAATTAGCATACATTGTTTCTTTTAAATTAGGACAGTTGAGATAAATAACTATACAAAGTGTTTCGTTTCTTTAATTTAGAGTATTTGATGGTATTTCTCTATAGCATAGATAATTATGTCGTTATTCTATGTTTTCACTAACGAACGTTGAACAATATTGGAAATTATAAAAAATGGTTTTATAAAATTTTATTTTCAGAGTCATATTATTATTTTATTTCATTTAAGTATAATTCATATCTTGGAAGCTAACTTTACAACGTATTACTGCAATCAAAAGTCTTTCTGGAAGTCTAACAGAATTGTTATAATACATTATAACAGAATTGGTATTGGTAAAATAATGAATAATTTAAAAACTCACTATGTAAAAGTGAGAGTGTTTTTAAGAAATGTGTGTGTGATCTGTGATTTTGTATTAAATAACAACATAATCATATGAAATAAAAAAGTCAAACATAAAATTAATTTTTCTACACATTCGAAATTTTCCTACATTAATATTAAAACCCGAAACATTCAGTAAAATACTAAATATTTTGAATAAAATAATATTTAAGAAGTTTAGAATTAGAATAGTAAACGAAAAAGTTAAATTATCAAATTTATATCATTACTACTGCATGTTTTAAATAAATAACCATTACTTCTGATGACAGTTATAAATTGCATAACAACTTTCATTTTTGATTCAAATTAGAAATCTTATAACAACTTTCATTAGAAATTAGAATGATAGGAAAGGTTAAAATTATAAAAATGAAACAAATGTAAAGATTTGTGGAACATAATTAAGAATATGATTTAATTTATTTAAAGAAAAATATTTCACTTCAAGATTAGATCTTGTAAGATTACAGGCGCGTTTACAAAGATTATATACGTGTTCTAAATATCTAAATATTAGGCTGTATTTAATAATTCCACGTGAGTTCATATATATATATATATATATATATATATATATATATATATATATATATATATATATATATATATATATATATATATATATATATATATATATATATATATATATATATATATATATATATATGTATGTATGTATATATATGTAAATGTACTAGTTTTAATATGTTAGAAGAAACATATGCATTTATTATGATAATATAATTTGAATTCATTTCAGTTTTATGCTTTCATAGATGTATATACAATGTCCGAGTTAATAGCTTACTAATAACCCACGCAGTATAGTGTTACTTTAATTATAAATTTCATAGGAATATATGTTTACTCAGTACTGAAAGAGAAAGAAACCCGATATCCAAATATCAACTTGCAGACATTAATGGGTGAATGTGCATTAACTAAAAAATGATATTCTACACAGTAGAGTTTTGACTTACGCAGTTAATCGTGTTTATTAACAATAAAATATATTTCACGAGTAAATAGCAATAAAATTTATTATATTTAGTATTTAGAATAAAATATATTTAATAATAGAAAATAATCAAGGACAGATTTTTATTGATTACAATTTAAACAGATAAAGTTTTTCTTAATCTTTAGGAAACATCTCAATATATAATCGCAGCAGCATTTCTGATTCGATAACTGTTATTAACAATGGATATCATAATGTATTAGTAAATCTGCTAATACATTACATGAGTGCTCAGAATGATATGTTTTATTGAACTATGCTACATTCCTTGGAAGAAGACCTTGTGAAAATACATTTCATAATATTAAGAATAAGTTTTAGAAAATTAAATGTTTAAAATTATCTAAAGAGTTACGTAATATAGGTCCGATGATACTCAAGTCTAACTTTTTTAATTTGGTGTGAAATGTGTTTATATGATAAAAAAAATCTTTAAGAAAACATGTATGAATTGAAATAGAAGCTTATATTTTCTGAATTTATTATCACTAGAAATAGCATAAAGCTTTTTATTCAATTAGATCACAAATATAATATAGTCATTACTGTAAATAGCTAATGAATTTTTAATAAAAATCCATTGTAAAATTATTTATTTAATTTCAGGAATTATTATGTAAATTCAGGAATTTTACACACTGATATATATATATATATATATATATATATATATATATATATATATATATATATATATATATATATATATATATATATATATATATATATATATATATATATATATATATATATATATATATATATATATATATATATATATATATATATATATATATATATATATATAATATATATATATATATATATATATATATATATATATATATATATATATATATATATATATATATATATATATATATATATATATATATATATATATATATATATATATATATGTAGGAGCCGTCCGACTAACAAATGAATTCAAGTGGACTGTATATTTTTATAAAAACAACATTTATTTATTTAAACATTAAAAAGGAATAACGGAAAACTGATGGCAGGCCCGTCTATCACCTTCCAATGTTACAACTACTCTCGTACAAAATTACGTAAACAGCTTCCTCACTTGGGTGAGTAGGAGAGCCATCTATATTATAACGGAAGTCTTAACATACTCCCCTGGGTTGAAATGTTAATTTCAAAACAATATCATGAATTTAAATTGAACTACAGTTAACATTTTGCAATTAATAGTTTCAAATTTTGAAACAAATTCAATTGTTTAACACTTTATTACATAAAGATTATACTATACAATAAACACATTACACATTATACATGAGGAATATATGAAATGTGTAATATATATGAATAATAAACAGATCATATTGTTGAATTTTCAACAATGATCAATATTTTTTTAATTTACAGGTAAAATGCTTAAAATTTTGATGTTACGTTTTGCAATTGTAGCATTTGGTAATCCTACGTTTACAACTCTTATTTTAAAGTCATTACCTGGAGAAACCTGTTCTGTTCTTCTAATTAAATAATTATTAATTGGAAGATTATCTTTTTTTAAATTGAAACTAAATAACCTTTCACTACATTGTTCTTTTCAAACTGAAATTTTGTTCTTTCTTGCAAACTGCTTAAATAATCTGTTTTCCAGAGATTTATATTTGTTGAGAGGCCTTTGCTGTTTTTTTATTTTTTCATCTATTAAGATTACTTTCTTTTATATTTTTATATTAGTTAAATTGGGTTCTTTAATGCTTTTTAATTGTCTGCCAATTAAAAAATGACCTAGAATTAGTGTTTCATAGTCATCAAAATCAGAATTTAATGGAGTGAGGGGTCTAGAACTTAACATTGCTTTGATTTGAGTATCTATGTTAAAAATTCTTTTAAAGTGAAGTTGTTGTCTCCTACTATACGCTTTAAGTGATATTTAAATGACTTTATGACTGATTCCCAAACACTTCGAAATATAGGCGATCTAAGATGTATACATTTCCAATCAATATTTTCATCCAAGAATGAGTTAACTAATTTATTATCAGGATTTTTTAGAATCCCATTAAGTTTTTCAGTTCTTTATTTGCCCCAATAAATGTTCTCGCATTGTCAGTGAATATTTTAGAACAATTGCCTCTTCTAGTGATGAATCGCTTGAAAGAAGCTAGAAAGGCTTCCGACGGCAAATCAGTTACGATTTCAAAATGAACTGCACGAATAATTAAACAGATAAAAAAAGCTATATATACTTTATTTAGTGTTCTATTTCTTTGAATTTTAAATCAATCAAAGAATGAACCACAGAAATCAATACCTGTAACGTTAAAGGGGTAGCTTTGTTCAATTTTTGTAATCATAATGCCCATTATTTGATTCTGCATTTTTGGATTATTTTTAAAACATATCAGTCATTTATCTACCCACAGAAATTTCTACCATTAAGTGGCCAAAATTTTTGTCTTACACATTACAATAAGGACTTTGGATTGACATGCAAATATTTTTCGTGATAAAATTTAAGGAATATTATAGTTAGTTTATTAAACTTAGGAAGAATGACTGGATGTCTCTTATCTTTCACAAAATTTAAATTATTTAATCTACCTCCAACTCTAAAAATATTTTCCTCGTCAATATATGGATTTAAAGATTTTAATTTACTATTACCTGAAATGAGCTCATCTTTGACAATTTTACTTATTTCTTCAGAAATTTCTTCGTGTTGTATGGCTCTTACCATAAACTTTTCTGCTCTCTCAACTTCTGAAATTCAAATATACCTAATTTTTTCTCCGATGGGGATTTTAAATTGAGTAGAAATCAGAAGCAAAAACTTG
This sequence comes from Latrodectus hesperus, assembly GCA_037975125.1. Lineage (NCBI taxonomy): Eukaryota > Metazoa > Arthropoda > Arachnida > Araneae > Theridiidae > Latrodectus > Latrodectus hesperus. Next base: position 43,142,893 of record CM075851.1, read on the forward strand.
ATCAACGATTAATTTTGTGTAATTGTTAGAAATTTCCAACGAATCGAATTTAAATGAACTTTGAGTTATTAAATTTTTAAAAAAATAGAGTTCTTATTAGATAAATTGTCAATTTTTCTTAATTCGATTCCAAATTCTTCTTCATCCAATTGAGAAATGGATTCATTGGAAGCCATCTTGTAACAGAAATGTTGGTCCATGAAACCAAGTAGAATCCTGGATCGAGGAATTAGCGTTTTACTTCGAGAAACACCAGATAAGCCGGATTGTTCTTTCCGGGGCAGTGATACCATAAGGTGACATCAGTCGGAGCTAGAAACTTTGTCACTTAGTTTGCTATTAATGGTTTCCACTTTCTTGGTGAGTCTTTGAGTCAGTGTAACACAATTTGCGAGTTGGTCCAGAGGTAAACTTTGGTTGTAGCTTTTTCCTGAATGATCCATTTTATTTTGTCCGCTAAGTGTGATGAGAGAACTCAAATTAGATCTAATCTATGCTAGGTAAGTTTCTTGACAGGTGAAACTCAATTTTCTAAAACAACAAGCTTACCTCTACTCTATTATGCTTATAATCTGTAAGGTAAATAGCTCAAGAATAAACTTTTGTTGCTAACATCTGAAAAGCAGTGTTTTTCTACGTGTTTATTAAAGATATTGTCAAGAATAAATCTTGGAACTTTCAGTTCTGAAAGTTGAGGAAGTTCCACGTTCCACTAAATCTGTTGGAAGCTTTTCATCCCAGGATACATTCCCCCGCCATAGTTCTTGTAAGATACAGTTAATTCTTATGGTGAATGGAGTTAAGAATTCTGTACGATCGAATATCTTCCCAACAGCTTGTAAAATTAATCGTTTCGTATTCTTCTTAGTTTTATGGAATTCCATTAAAGTTCTCATTTTTACTGTCAGACAGTCTTCTGCAGTATCTCCAAGCAATATGTAATATCTTCACTGAATGGGGATCTAAATCTACAGAAGAGGCTGGTGGAAGAGTATTAAAATTTTCTTTCGTCCATCTCTTTATTAAGCTTGACTCGTTGTAATTTCTTTTTATTAACTTCATACCTGCTTCCTGCATTATTTCCTTAGCATTAGAAGAAATTTGGAAGGCTTCGTCAAAATCATTTGCTCCAATAATCATATCATCAACGTAGAAACAAGATTTTCCTAAGTTAACTGTGGTGGGATATTCATCACATATCTTTCAATATAATGCTTTATTGTGGCTGCTAACCGGAAAGGACTTGAATTAATTCCAAAGAGAACACGCTTAAATGTGTAAAATTCAATTTCGTTGTTGAAGAACTTTACAAAGTTTCCAAAGGAATCTTGTTGCATCTCTATCGTCACTTGACAAGGATATTTGCAAAAACACCTTTTCGTTATAGGCTGGGAATGTTACTTTATTGAAGCAAAATTTAATTAAAAGGTCCATTAAAATTGGATTAAGATTTGGGCCGGGTAATAAACAATAATTAAAAGATACCTGACCATGATCATAAGAGCTCGCATCAAACACAATAAGTAATTTGATAATGTATTTATCGTTTTTGCAAACATGTTGATAAGGAAGATAAAACATGTGCTTACCTGATAAGTATTTCTCGGGTAGAACCTTTTCTATAACACTTGTTTCCAAATAATCTTCTATTATTTCATAATACTGTTCATGCAATGTGGGGTTTTTATTATGTCGTTTTAAAAGAGTTTTAAATATCTTTTTTGCAACTGCATAGTTATTATTTAAATTAACGATTTAGAAATCCATGGTAAACAAGCTTCATAGTGATTTTCCTCATAAGTTATTGTTCCATTATATTTTTGTAAATCATCACCATGAGAATCTATCTTTGGAACAACACTTATACCTAAGGATTCTAGATACCAAAATATTTCCATACCACCTTTCAGAGAATCATGAAAACTTATTTACAGCACTGTAACTTATTTGGAAATTCTGTTCCGTTTATCGAACCTGCTACTATCCAACCGAATACTGTTTCGCGTGAAATAATACTTACATTTTCTTAAATTTAATTTCCTTTAATTTTAACACATGATAAAAACTTTCTGCCTCCAATTAAACAGTCTATTTTTCCTGGCTCATTAAATTCAGGATCCGCATAATTTATATTCTTGGGTAAATCTAATTTTGATATATCTATTTGCTTTGAAGGAGTGAGATCTTTAATTTTTGGCACTATTAGATATTAAAAGTCTGTTTCGAAATCTTTTTTAGGATTAGAAATTGTTGCAGATATTATTCTTTACTGTTAAAGTAGATCTGTTAATCCTTGCAATGATTAACGTGAGTTAACGTATTTTTCTTTAATCCTAACACAAAAGTCGGCACTTTTATTCTTACAAGAGTCCAGGAGAGAAAAGAAAATAAAGTTCCGTTTTTTCCTATCATTTGAATTTTAGTTGTTGAGAGTATAACATACTTGGGTATGACAGCGGTTGATCTTCGTAAGTGAACTTTGAACCTCAGTAGTATCGCTCTGATTCGAGATCAAAGGGTCTTTTTCTTTTCAGATATTTGGCAAGTCATTTGAATTTTACAATCCCAAAGCTTAAGAGATTTGAAACAGTTAAAACAAAGTTGTTTATTTTTTATTTCGTTATAGCGATCGTTAATAGATGTTTCATGAAATTTTTTTACATATAAGAATGGGATGAGAGTTAATTGTACATATCGGACAATTGGAATTTGATTTTATCATCAAACTTTTACTTTTAAAATGGTGTTCACTTTTAGGCTTTACGTATGAAGATTGATTTCTTTGTTTATTTTCCAATATTTGACAACGCTTTAACATAAATTTAATAAATTCTTGTGTAAGCTCGTGTGTAATGCTCGTGACCAATGTGTAAGCTCGTTTGTGACTTGAGTTATTTTGTATAGTTTACACTTTTCTTTATCTAGTTTTTGCGAAATAATATTAATTAGCATTAATTCCCATAGTTTATTCAATTCTAAATCTAACAATTTTTAGCGCTCTTAAGTGTTTTAAAATATTGACCGCAAATTTTCTCAATTATTTTGATGATTCACGAGTTAATTTCGTAAAAGATAAGATTGACTTTTTATTTGAGTCCACTATTGATTTCTTGTTTTCATAACTTTCTTCCAGAGTTTTTGATAAAGAACTAAAAGTATCAACTGTTGTTTGAATGAATTTTGTTTCACCTTTTAATGATGCTTGTAAATTATAAAGTTTCTGCATTTCTTTTGAATCATTATTATTAACAATCAAATAATAAAATTGACTTTTAAAAAGATTCCAGTCTTCATTATTATCAAAAATTATGGTTAAATGTATTTCCGGAAATTTAACTATCGATGCATTTTGATATTCATTTTGTTTTTTATTAGGTTCATATGTATTTTTCAATTGAGAAATAAGGAATTTCAACCTTACCTCAATTTTATCCAGGCTTTCTTGAAGCATCGCTATGTTTTTCAAATGTTTTTCAATATTGACTTCTTCAGGTAAAGCACAGTATCCATCACTCATTCTATGAATAGGCTTATTTATAACTTTAACGCTATCCAGCTTTTGTAAAAGTTCCAAATGACTTTTAGTTGTTCCCTGAAAGTCCCTTGTCAAGGATTCTAACGTTACGGTTTTTGTTTTCATAGCACTACGCTGCCGATTCAAAACAGTTATTTGTTGCTTTGACATAATTTTATAATCTTATTTGCTCTGATTAGCTCCGGGTCGCTAGAACTAAAATGTAGGAGCCGTCCTACTAACTAAGTAACTCATACTACTTTAATAAAAACAACATTTATTTAAACATAACAAAACATTAAAAAGGAATAATGGAAAATAGATGTCAGGCCCACCTGTCTCATTCTAATGTTTCAGCTACTCTCATACAAAATTACGCAAACGGCTCCCTCACTTGTGTGAGTTGGAGTGCCATCTATCTTATAACGGAGGTATTAACATGGTATATATACTGCGTATTCAAAAGACAAGTTTATATGAATGAAGATAAGTATTGTGAATAATAAAGAATATTTACACTTCTAATATTTAATAGGAGTAGATATTATTTAATAAAAATACTTATTTTTCAAATCTTTGTAGAATAAAGAGTGCAACATTATGCAAAGTAGAATGCAAAATAAAATCTGTTTTATCTTATCATAAAAAATATACTTCAATCATTATACGTTTTATAAAACAGCAAAGATGAACAGTTTAAGCATTTTTATTAGTAATTAAAAATTTACTAACAAAAATGTTAAGTATTAAATTTTAATAGAATTTGTTAAAGAATTTTTTAATCGAGGCAAAGTCATCGAAAAGAAAATGCGTCTTGATGCCCTCAAACATTTTAGAAAACTCTCATATCTTTTAAAAAGAACTCCTAGCATTTAAGTAGAAAAATCAAAATTATCAAACAAAAAATTTAATTTTTTTTAATAAAAACATTTATATAATACATTTCGATTTCATTAAATTCCTTAACAAAACATTCTCCCTAGAGCAGCATCAGAAAATGATTTATGTATATATTATAATCAGGTTTTTTATATTATTTTGATTGAAATTTTTAATTCTGTAGAACTTTCTTTAATTTAAATATAAATTTATATGCATTTATTGCATTCTAATTTAAGGAAATTCTTAAAAAAATTGAAATTTTTAAAATTTTTCTTTTAAAATTTTTGTATTTAATTTTTGAGAGCAGAACACTTGCGTTAAATGAAACTATTTGAAATAAAACAATTTTAAAAAATGCAGAATAAATAATTAATTTAATATTTCTTCTACAGTCTTTAAAACATCTTAAGTAAATAAATGTATATTATAGGCAAAGCAATTAAGAAGTAGTTTTATGTGTAGTTTTTCATTAACCTTTGATAACTGCAGTTCAGCATTCATAAAGAATAGGAAATGCTACTACATAAAAACGCCATATTGGTTAGTCATTATAATGCCAACAATTTGGACTCGTCATCAGCAATTATAGAAAACGGTCAATTAATGAAGAATAAAGGATCACGCCGTTGATACGGTTACAATTTGATGCTTCACAATTGTAACTAAATTAAACCTCTAACACATTCATCGAGAAATATGTTAATTGGGTATTGCTTAAAAGGAAGCATCATTGAACTAAAAAAAACTTTATATCATGTCCTTTGAGTGACACTATTTCGACATCATCGTAAGCTTAAACTGATTATATTTTAATATTGTGTAACTTTTTTACCATGTATGTAAACTAAAAATAATGATAATGTTTGACATGACAGCTTCAAAATGTGGCTTGCTGCATTTTGTTGACGGTAGTAGTCTGCCAAGTAACTAGAAGAAGTGAGTCAGTGTTGAAGTTCATACGTTTGATGACAATCTGCCATTATTACTCACCCTGAGACATACACATGCACAAACTAATCCTTATCACAAAAAACATAATAACTTTCTCAACATAACAGTTTACTGTGTTTGGACACACCAATCACATTATAATTCTAATAAATTTATCTATCTGGTGCAAAAGTCAAGTAATTGGTATTTTGTCAATTTTAGTTCAGTTTAATAATTTACTTCATATTTCATCTGTTTTAAAATGCAATAAAATTCATTTGTATAATTCGGTGCTTGTGTTTACGCTGCAGTTTGCATAGCTGTATAAAGATATACGTTATCATTGTTTTATAAAGTAATTTTGGGTTACTGAATATATTAAATGTAAAAAAATAAATAAAATAAAAAGTATAAATGTAATAAAATGTAAAAAGATAAAATATTAATATAAAGTCAAGTTTTCAGTTAATTGTACTCGTTGATAATTATAAAATCAATTCGAGAAATATGAGCGATTTTTGCGAAGTGAAAAATTTGATTGGGAAATAATTCAACTGAAAGGATATTTTTTACGGTTATATCAAATAAATAATTTGTACGTACAGAGAAAATGAAAAAAAATTAACTAAAGGTAGCTTATTATCATATAGATGCATTTTATTAAAACATAAATTCATAAATATTTAAAGCATCATATAAAAATATTATAAAATAAATTCCTGTAAATTATATAGTTCTTAATATGCCAAATAATTTCTAACTAAACTTGCTTATTAGGTGCGTATTTTGAGATACATAGCTATTAATCATATTTTGTAGTAAGATATTTACAAGTGTAACAAATGAAATTAACATGGTAAAAATATAATTAATGCAATGAAACACACAGAAGTTCTTTTAACTATTTTATATAGAAAAAAATCTAGGACTAAAATATTGATTTGCAGGCATCAAAAATATGTTTAAAAGCAGAGAATATAAAAGAAGTTCATTATATTTTGAAAAAATAATATATATATATATATATATATATATATATATATATATATATATATATATATATATATATATATATATATATATATATATATATATATATAATTCACTATACTTTTGAAGTTTATATGATATTACAATTCACAGAAAAATTGGATCCTCTCTTTTCTCAGAAAATTGCATTTAGAAGTATATTTTCTTGGTGAAAAAAACGGCAAAATATGAACTGATTTGATTTAAATTTTTTGACTAGTAGAATAAGCCTATGTATATTTGAAAACTGTGATATATTACCACACTTCAAAAAATAAATCTTTACATCCTATTACACGCATATAATATTTCACAGAATCAAAACAAGTTTTTTTCAGCGAAATAAATTTTGATTTCAAGAAAAGAATTTTTTATTTTTAAGATAATTCAAAGGAATTTCATATACTACAAAAAATATCGATTATAAAACGAATATTTTAAAAGTATTTTAATCTCTCTGTACCTGCATATATGTATTCATATTCCAAAAAAGCACCATACACGTAATTTTGTCAAAATAGAAGTATTGTAATTTTTACGCAATGAAATATATTGTAAGCAACAATTTTGTAACTTAAATTAAAAATTACAAATTTAAGTGCAATGTTAATTACTTACAGCAATATATATATATATATATATATATATATATATATATATATATATATATATATATATATATATATATATATATATATATATATATATATAATATGGATTTCCCAGAAATACAAGCGTACTCAATATTTGCAATGTAAAGTTGATACTTCTTAATCAAGTTGCAGTTATTATTAGACTGACAGTAATTTTATAATTTACTAATTTTATAATTGGTAAATTTAAAATTAGTAAATTATTATATTTTATAATTGGTAATTATAAAATATGATAATTTACTTATTAAAAATTTATAATTTTATAATTGGTTAATTTTATAAAAAAATTACCAATTTTTTATTTGGTAAAATGTTGATAATGCATTTATTTGTAAGTAGCAATAAAATGCCTAAGATAAATGATTTTTTTGAAGTATTGTTGCATCGTATAAAAATAGTTTTTTAATTAATTTTAATAAATAAAGAATATACAAAATAGTTTTACAGAAATTCAAAGGTGCAGGGCGCATCTATGCTTCCATAATCACTACTAAAATAAAAGATAGAAAATAGTCATAATGAAAATAGTTTAATATATAAAAATAAATTTAGTATATTTAAACATTGAAAAAGTAAGATTTAAAGACATAAAATGTTGCCTTAAAGATCTATGTGAAATGCTCTTTTAGAAGTGTACTCATTAATTTGAATTTTTTTCATAATTTTTGTTCTTAAAATATATATAAATGCAAAGCTTAAAGATAGTATTAAAATAACCACAAATATATTTATTTTATGGTTAATGCTGAATAAATTTAATTCCATGAAATACCATCTAATAATAGACATTGTTTTTATTTAATTGATGCTGTTACAGATATTATTTATATAATAATTTATCGCAGAGTAATTGTTAGAATTTTGATTCATTAAGAAGAAAATATTTCACTTGTTCAGGTCCTTAAAAAGTGTAAGTTTTAATATTTTAAGTTAAAGAACATTTAAGGAATACTTGTTGTTTATTAATATAGAATTTAATTTAAAATATATATAATAAAACGTTGAACTTCATTTTTATTTAAAGGATTATTAAACATTCTACAAATTCCACATTATTGACAATTAACAAACTTTTTATCATTGCAAATTAAGTTTCTTAAGTATTTAAAATATTTAAATATATAAAATAGAAACAAAATTATGTTCTAGTTTATAATGTTCTCCTTACATAAAATTTAAGCAAAAATAAAATGAATAATAAATCATGTTTTTCTTTAAAATTTGATTAAAATAAATATTTTAATATTTATCTATAAGGCTTAAGACTTTAAAGGTTTTACAAGGAACATTTAGAACAGGATCAGTCATTAATTAGAAAATTTTCAGAAGCTTTTTTTACCAACAGAAAATTTTATTGGCTTAAAATTCCAGTAGATGAACAATGAAACATATTTTTCAAATTTATTCTGTTATTTGAAAACAAAAAAGTGTTTACAATATTTCAAATCTTTCACTTATCTTATGTTTAATTATTTTTTATATTTTGAATCTCATAGCAACTCGAATAGCTAAAAATGTTTCGGAAATATGACAATATATAAATGGTAATATAATAAATGTATGCTAAGGATAAAGAGTAATTCCTTAAATTGGAATACATAATAAATTATATTTTGTTGCATAAACCAAAAATATCGCTCACAATTTGTGAAATAAAAGTCATTAATAAATTGTGTTCTAAAAGGTGAATTAAGAAAGTTTGGAATGAAAAATGATTTTTTTGTGAGATTTAAATTTATTTAATGATCATTTTAAATTTTTATGTTTGATCATTTTTAGTCAAGTAATAAAAAATCAATGTAAAAATAATTGTAGGATATTCGTACACATTTTAAGCAGTATTGTAATTTATGTTGTTTAAATCAAGAAGAGTTCATGAAAGTTTTATTTTAGCAACATTTAATTACAACGTTTATTATAGATATTTTTACTTGTTTTTTTTACAACTTGATAGAATTCATGTTCACTAAAACGAAATTTTATTTTATTACAATGGCTCTATTAGAAATGAAATCCTTACTGCTTATAATGAGCTCAAATGGATATACAAATATTCTTTAAACACAGTTTCAAATTTATATAAATTTATACACAGTTAATTTTGAATCCTTTTTAAAGGCTGTCGAGTTTAATTAAAAGTAAAATATCAATTTAAAAAAACACTTGTAAATAACTCTTTGATAACATTGATGATTTATCAGATAAACACAATCATTTGAAAATTATAAATTTATTTTAAATTACTTTTTATTATAATTTATTTTTTATTTTTACTAAATGTCAAATTATACCAATGCAATGAATGCTTGTAAAATTATTTACTCTATCTATTACTTTCTTAAAACAAGACAAAATCTTTGGCATTTCCATTTAATTTTAAAGAATTTGAAATAAATACCAGTTTAAAAATATTATTTTGAACATTTTGCGATAAATTCAAAGAATGATTTTCACATGTGATTTGATATATCCCTGCCTGCATGTCAGTGTCCGTATTTATATATAGTTTAAATCTGTAAACTGCTGCGACTTTTAAGCTTGCAAAATGTTTTTGAACCTTATAGAGTACAATATAAGTTTTATTTATTTAACATTTTTCTCCTTACTTCTCATGAACAAACACTGATTTGATCCTAGAGTATTACTGGGAAGCGAATATATGAGAAGCATGAAATACATTCCTTTTCCCCATAAAGTAAAACAATTGAGTTACATAATCTTACAAAAACTTCTTGTTTCCGTTTTTTAAGATAAGAACAGATTTCCTAAGAATTTTCGGATTTAAGTTTAAAAATTTTTAGGTAGGTTCCTCTATAGTAAATAAAAATGATAAATTCTGTATGTTTTCAATGTCTTATGCCGAATAATGCTGCTAAATAAATATTTTGAAAATCCCATATGGGAATATTTCATTAATATGTTGTTTATTAGTGTGTCAAAATCTCTTGAATTATTTTTATACAAATTATTTTTTGCAAGTGGATTATAATTTCAAATTCAAATTGCTAAATAATTGATTATTTTGCTAACATTTGTGTATCATAATTATATTATCAGATTTTTGAGAAAACTCATTTATGTGTATGTAAAAATAGATTCCTTAAGCAATAATTAATAAATAATTTGTTATAAAAACTTTGAATATGTAACAGATCTTTTAAAGCAAAATATATAAGCATCTATATCCACTGTATGTTTCAAAGATTATCTAAGATTAATAAGGAATTATATTTATGAGAAAGAACTTTTGTTGCAACATTCATTATGGAGCAAAATAGTGAGAAAAGTTAAGACGTTAATAGTGGGAACATTTGAGAGTTACATAAAAGAATAAATTAAATAGAAATAAGGAAAACATTTGAGTTTAATTTACATGGTTAAATAAGTATTTTAATTCATATATTTTTGTCATATAAATTATTTTTAAGCATTTTTTGCTTTCCTTTTTATCGAAAGTTTGCAATCACATTATTAACAGTGCTTTTATTTTTTTTTCTAGTTTTGTTTTATTTTTAAAATGTAATACTTAAATGTACTAATATAAAAAAGCTAGACATCATTTAAATATTTTTTAAGATTTTAGTGTATTCCATATTTTATACTTAATACTTAGAAATGTTTTGAATATTCTAAAAGAAATTATAAGATAGTTGGATTTTATTTTTAAATGTTTGAAAAAAATAGCATTCACTTTATCTCTAAAACGGAACAGAGCTAACATTTTGGAGATTATAGTTCAGATTTCAGCTTACAATTCATTATTTAAATGTATATGATTGTTAATAACATTAAAAATATTGTATAGTTATTATTTTTATACTTTTCAACGAAATATAAGTCTTTTTTGGCACTTGCATAGTAAATGAAGTATTTTAGACTAAAATTGGGAATGTTATTGGAATCATATTCATAAACTGTATGTTTTATAATACTTAAAAAATGAGGTATGCTTTGTAATATTTAGTTATGTTTACATAATATTAGTCATATTAGTTATATAATCTTCATAGTTAACATAGAAACAACAAATTAATAAAAGAATATGGCTCCCTTTAATTTAATGGTAATTATATTATTAATATATTTTATAACTAATTTCATTCATTTTCAGCATTTAATTGGCCGTAAAATTTTAATCTAAAGTATCTAAATTCATAAAATTTGAAAAATTCATATAATTTATTAATATTATTAAAATAATGAGGACACATTGTTATTAATTTTCCTCCAACGCACTGGAATTTATGCAACTTATATTTAAAAAATTAATTCAAAAATATACAATTTTATGTAACCGTTCTGAGAAAATACATAATTATTTAAAATGTAATTATGTATTACCCAAAAGCGTTTTATAATTTTTTATTATCAAAATCAGTGTAATTTTTATTACAAAATAAAACATTATGCATTTTTATATTTTAAATGTTTATAAAGTAAATTTTTTTTGAATCCATAGAAAATATTTAATGGAAATAAACAAATATTTTAACAAATATAAGAAATATAACTTACATTTTTATTTTATACAATTTTAATTTTTATACACACAGATAAAAATAGTTTAACATAATATTTTATATTTCAATACTTTTAGCAATTGAATATTTTAATTAATAACTAAGCTTTTACAGTGGAATCATATTTTAAAACATAATTGAATTGATTAATTTCAAGATGATTACTTTCCATAATAATTCTTAGTAATTCTTAAATCTCAATTGAAAACATTATTTATGAATGAGAAGATTGAATTTTGTAATTTAAGTAACATTTTCTATTTTACTTTAACACAATTTAAATTCTATATTAAATAACAATAATTTTTATTCTCTCATGTTTTACAATAATTGCTTTGAAATTTAATAAATTTTTGAAAATTTAACAAATCTGATTATTTATCTTTTCCTTGATCTTATATATCTTCCTCATTAAAATTAAGAATGCTTTATATAACCATAATTTTAATTGCAAATATATTTATTTATATGTCAAATAAAATTGTGCCCTTAAAAATTTCACTATATACAATAAGCAATTTTAAACATGAAAATTGAATTTTGGAATGTATAATACAATGCATTACTTAAAAAATAAACATTTTAACACATAAATTAAGTAAATATTTGTTGAATAGATCTAAATAACGACATATAAATGAATTTTAACGAAAATCATAAGAAATATCTCATTTATTAGTATATTCATGTTTCATACCAATATAATTAATGCTGTTAAATTATTTACAAAATTATATGTTTATAAATATAATTTTAATATTTTGTTCCTAGTTAATTTTAAAATTATAAATTTTATTTAAACCAATATCTGCTTTGAAAATTTCAATTTATTTTCCATGTTATTACATTAAAAGATAAAAAAAAATTTAGAAATGATTTTCAACCAATAAAGGGAATATTCATTTATTTTTCACTCAGATCTCAGATGAGTCATGTAAGCAAAAGAATATATTTTACATCAGACACTTTTCGCAGTTATCTGGCGTGATAAGTTTGAAATTGGATAGTTTCAATTCGCATGTTGATTTTAAGCATATTCTTACATATTTTTAAGCTCTTAAATCCTTTTGTTCTGAAGATCTTATAGCCTGAAAAGTTTTAAAATATTTTATATAAGAGAAAATAGATTTCATTTATGTAAGAGCTTTCAGTTATGAGGTTATCAATATCAAGTAATAAATTCATTTTTCTATGTAACTATAATCTTGAAATATGGAAAGAACAAAATGTACATTTCTTTTCCTAAAATAAACATAATTCAATATCATGTATGTTTTCATGTTTATGATATACGGGTTATCTTTATCTTCTAAGTTGTCAAAATTGTCTTCTATTTTATATACAAATAAAGTATATTTGTAAAATACAGCATTTGTGTTATTAAAAAATACAGAATTCTATTATATATGACATATTTCAACTATAATTTATAAAAATATCAGCAAAATTAATAAATACTTTATCAAGTAATCCCGCTGTATTAAATCCCATGTGAGATTTTAATTTGAAAAATATATTTTACTAAAGGGAAGCACATTTCAAATAAATAAAAAAATCCCATTTTTGGGGTAGTTAAAGGTAACCTATTTTAAAGAATTTCGGAAATTTATATAAATAAAATAAGACTTAATTAGAAATGTATCCTTGTTTAATACTTAATTTCCTTTTGAAAAGTTTCAGATGAATTTCCATTTGGAAATTTTTCTATGTTCTAAATGTTTTTTCAAATTTGGATATTAAATGTGCAACATCATTTTCATTTGAAAACATTTTCAAACTATTCAAAACTTTACATTTTTACATTTTAGCAAAACTTAATTAAAGGATAACATAAAAATAAAGAATATTGAACTATATCTTATTTTTCTTTGAATTTATTAAACATTTTTATGCATCTTTATATGGAACTGAATTAAGCGTTCAGAAAATTAATTTTTAATCACAGTTTTTAAGTATAATTTATGTTCAATGTATTTTAAATAATTATTTTGAAATTTAATTAATTGTAAAGATCTGAAATATTTCAATTTAACTTTGTACTCATTATTGTGGAAACTTTATCTGACTTATTGGTACCAAAAATTTCATTTGTTCCCTTAAAATATTAAAATAAAACAACTGACGAAAATACATATAATATACTTTATTTTTAACACTGCCACTGTAAATTAAATTTGAAATGTTTTGAAAAATATTATAAAAATGTATTTATAATATTTGTTTTTATCAAATTTGAAAAATACTTCTCACAGAAAATATGTGTTGTTTAATAACTATAAAACTTTATCATCTTTACTGATAGTTTGGCATAACATTTACATTTATTAAATTAATAAATATGAATTTTTAGATGTTAATCTAAGTAATTAAATTTTGACATTATTTAAAGTTATATCCAAATGAAATGAATTACTTAACATTTTTCACGAAAATATGTAATATGTAATTATATAATTTGTAATTTCTAAGTTCTTCTTTATAAAAAATGCCATGCACGATATTTAATGTCAGTTTTTACCCTTAAGTTGAAAGTGTAAAATGTTTTTAACAATCATAAATGAAAAATCTAGTTAAGCATATCAGAAGAAATACTGCGGAATGAACTGTTTGAATTAAGTTTCTAAATAAATGTGCAAAATCCATTATAATGTTAATGTTAGTTACATACTTTTCTAATAACATTTTTTTTATTTTAGGTAACAATAGAAATTATGAATTCCTGTCATAAAATACAAAACAAAGTAAATCTAATATAAGGGTACTTATGAATTTATTAGCATCAACTGTATAAAAAGATTGATTTTGGTTTATTGAATCATAAGGGAACACATTATACAACGAGATAAATGTTCCTAATAATTCTTGTATTGAATACACGTATATATCTAATTTCAAAGAATATTTTGACTGGGAAAATATACAAAAGGTTTACTACCATCAAATACATGCAATTAAATATTTCTTCTTTCAGTTAAAATGTTTAATTTGTAAATTTCAATTTACATAAAATATTAAGGAATTTATTTCATAAAAGTATATATATTAATGATAAAATATTAAAAAATATCTACATAATATTTCATCAAATCAACTTATTTCATTTCAATATAACTTTGAAATGAGATACTAATCACTCTTTCCATTACATTCCTTAGTTTTAAATTAAATTTTATTAGTTAATTAATACTAATCTATAATATATGTTTCAAAGTGTATGATGATGAAAATAATTTTTTAGAATTCTTTAAAATAAATGATTCAAATTAAAACGAATTGTTTCAATATAATTCTGCTATTTTTGCCTTGATATAGTAAAATTAATACTATGAAAAAGTAAAAAAATTTTTACAAGATTTACAATTTTAGATTATATTATACCGTGTGAAATTGAAGATGTACCTAAATTAAGTTAAGAATGAGCAAAAGTTTAAATTAATTCAAATTTTCTCAATTATTTTAAAACTATTTATGTTAAATATAAAAGTCATGATTAATTTCTTTGAGGGAAAATTGTAATGGTCCATGGATTTAGATTTTTATTCAAAAATATCTAAATAAGTTATGATTTTCTTATACTATTAAGTATTTTTAATTTAGGTTATATAAAATTGTATAAACACACGTAATTCAAGAAATATACTATATCTTATTACAATTGTAACGATCAATACAGTAAAGCAAATTAGTTTTTGAATACATGTTGTGCATTTACTACATTAAACAAATATTCTCTTTGTCACATTTCAGTTTTGCATTTAAATTTACTTTAAATAATTACAAACTGAATCAATCTTTAATTTTAAACTAATAACCAGATTTGCTTTTTCCATTAGTTGAAAATTATTTAATTAGCCTGAATTTTAGTATCAGATTATCAACAGTTTCACAGATTTTCATTTATTTGTTTTTAACATTAGTTCCTATTAATAAAGAATCCTTCATAGACAATAAATTATCATTATTTCATAAACATTATATTTTTGATATAAAAAAGTATATAAAATACTATTATACATTTTATCGAAATAAATTTACATGTTCTGTAATGAATTTGTATGATTTTACGTGCTTGATTTAAACTTTTAAATGAATATAAATGTATCAAACACATTCAAATAACAGAAGCATTTCTAAAAGAATATATGATATCCTACTAAACTCAGGGTCTTAAAAATGTGAATTATTTTACTCATCAAATAAAATAACATAAACAAAATGCGACACAATATCATGAATTTTCATTCAAGTTTATTGGAGTTTGGAAGAAAGAAATCTAAAATAACTTTATTTAAAAATACTAATTACAATAAAGTTAGTATTATTGAAATGTTGTGCAGCAGTGAAATACTTAACATAATATTTCTAATTTAGTTTAAAAAGAAATAAGAATATAATAATATCTTATGATAACATTATTAGTTTTACAAGTATAAATGAACGGAAATATTTCCGGACATTATTTAATATAGTAATTACTACATGAACAATCCTTTGTAACATTTCGGAGAAAATTCTATGTTCTCCAGTTTCTTCTTAAAATTACTTTATTTCTTGTGTTAATATAATTCTAAATGATATATATAAACAATGAGTATAGAAACTCTGTATACCATTATTTGCTTTAAAAATTATCAATACAGACATACTTATAAAAAATTTGATATTAGTTTGATCGTACCAAGAAAAGGGGATTATTCAGCAAGACACTTAAACGAAGAGTAAAGAAATATATTATTTTTTATAAATATTTTTTATGAACTTCAAAATGATTTCTAAATAGAAACTACATTATTGTTTTTGTTTAAAAAGTAAATTTCATTAAATAGTGCATCTTATTTTGTACAAAATTTTATTTCAGGTTTCTGAAAATAAATTAAAGTGTATTTAATAGTTTCATTTTAAGATGAGTTAATTTAATCTTGCAACTGTTCAAATGATTCGGAAGGTTAATAACTACTAACAATTACTCTGGCAATCAGCAACTTTTAGCTTATAAGTAGATTAAATTTAGAAAATATTGATAGAAAATTGTGTTTGAATTTTGCTACCAGGGATATTGGAAGCCAGTAATATATTACATCAGTCTTATAGTTTCTCAGTTTAAAATTATTTTATGTTAGACATATGCATTTTGAAAAAAGATAAATCTATTTTTTGTCTATATATCACGCATATATTATTGAATATATATTATTAAAGGAAATTAAAATGTTAAATATATAAAAATTCTTCCCAAAGGATTTTAAATAGAAGGGTATGTAGAAAATATTCGTTTAAAAGAAATTTGCTTCTTAGATAAAGTTTTTATAAAAACATTTTCAAACTAATAAAAATATTATCTTTCTAATATTTACCTAAATCTAAGTTTATTCGCCGAATTCGTTGATCTGATGTGTAATTTTTTAGAGAAATTTGTAGATTTTTAAGTGATTTGTCTACATTCTATGTTTCTGTAATATACTATCATAAATGAATACATTGAAATAGCTGAAATTACAGTTATAATTATAATAGTAAAATAGAATAATTTATGAAATTTATTTAAATTTATTTTGCATTACAACAAAAATATATTATGAATAGAATAGTTACAAAAGTAAACTATTTCTTGATAAGTTGTAATATTATTGCAAACACAAATATAACCATCACAAAAATAAGTGAATAATGATTATTATGATGTCATAAATATAAAAAAATATATAATTCATTTATCAATTATTCAATATAGCAATTATATTATTTGCTTAAAATATTTATGAAAAATACTGTATACTGTATTAAAAAAGTTGCTTATAAAATTATGTAATATAAATAATAAAAAAATGAATTATTTGTTTCTTTATAATAACTTTATAATTTACATAATTTAGTCAAAATTAAAACAATATTTTAAAAAAATAGTAAGCATGAAAGAGTAAAATATTGATCTCGAAGGAAATTTAAATATGAATAAATTTAATTAAATGATTAAAATATTTTACATTGTAAATACAATAAGGTGCAGCATAAAACATGTTTTTCTTCATTAGAACTATTCTAAATGTTTCATTCTTATATTTCAGAATACAAATGATTTGCATGTAAACACGGTAATGTAATGAAAAATCAATTCTTTTTATATATATGAGATCTTTTACAAACATTCTTAGAATTGAAAAACTTGTTCAATTGTATTTTTATAATTGGAATTATCATATAACGTTCAGATTCTGATAAGTAACAGAGAAACATCAGCAAATCATATCTAAAAAATCTATTCCCTAAATTTTGTATCACCAAATAATTACATCAAAATATTTAAAATAAAATAATTTTATTCCAAAGTTAAAATCTATGTTTATATTATATTAATAAGACATTTTAATTAACATAACTAATTAACATAACATGCTCTCAAAATACTATTGAAAAATGTTTATAGAAATCAATTAATATAGGAGGAATCAGTATACCATTTATGTCTCAGAAAATGTCCGTTATGTATGATTTATTGTATAAAAGCTAATATATATATATATATATATATATATATATATATATATATATATATATATATATATATATATATATATATATATATATATATATATATATATATAATTTACAGGGAAATTACAATATTTTTTTATTATTTTCATGGAATATTTCAAATATTACTATTATCTCAAGAAAGCATTATTTTATTATCTGATGAACTTGAACTGAAGATGTTCAACTCTGAATATTAAGTAATTATTATTACTCATTCATTTGATTTATTCATTTTAAAACTTACCAAAATAAAGATTTTAAAAAGCGTATAGAATATTTTATTAATCTTCTTAAATTATTTACCGTATACATTTATTATATTATGTTAGTTAAAAAAATATAAATATTTGCTTAAAATTTTGTTAGCATTTCATATTTAGCAGCAGAGAAACATAAAAAATTAAACAAAATATATATAGTTAACAACATGATCAATGTATACCTTGGCTATCATTATCAAATGACTCTGATATGATTTACCAGAAAAAACTTCACAAATACAAATAAATAAAGAAAATCTTCATTTCAATGTCCTGTCAGTAAGTAAGCCAATAGGGTATGCTCAGTTGTTATCTAGACTGTTTAGGCAGTTGGTTGATGAAAAAACAGTTTAAATATGCTTTTATAACTGATATTTATTCATCAAATTGTATGAATTTGATATATTTAATATAAAGGCAAATAACCGATAAATATCAGCATAAATGAATTTAAAAATATAAAATAATTTTTAAATAAATATTGCAATTTTACTTTTTACGTAAAAATATAATTTTACTTTTTATGGAGATTATTTTAAATTAATTTGAGTTTTTTAGAGAAATGAATGCGATAAATTTATTCAATTAAAATATTAAACCTTTTTTTTTAATGCTTAATACTTCATCTATTGGTGGTTTACCACTTTTGAAGAAATATAAATCGTTTTACTGGTGATCATGCAGTGAGGAACCTCATAATGAATAGGTAATATTCTTTTTCATATATAAAATAGCAAGGATACCCTTATGTTTCCTTATAATGTCCCAATTTAATATAAAAAACTCTCGTTTTTTTCATCTACGCATTCAAATTTAGATAATGCATCTGTGTTCTCAAATATTATCGATAACATTTTCGGAACCATGCAAAAATGGTGTAAAACAGTTTTAACTATCTTACAACTTTAACGTCTATTATTCCTCCTTATCAATATGTTCCTATTCCAATTATATAAATAATGTAGGCTTTTAATATACATGATATTTCTGGAAATTGTTTATGAAATATCTCCCACTTATGAAATTAAATGCACATAACTTTCATGTATATTCATTTCATTTTTCTTGCTAAATACTTATAGAGATGTTTGAGTTTCTTCTATTATATATAAATATATATATATATATATATATATATATATATAAATATTTATATATATATATATATATATATATGTGTGTGTGTGTGTGTGTGTGTGTGTGTGTGTGTGTGTGTGTGTGTGTGTGTGTGTGTGTGTGTGTGTGTGTGTGTGTGTGTGTGTGTGTGTGAGTGAGTGTGTGAGTGAGTGAGTGAGTGTGCTTGTGCAATTAAACAGAAAATAATGTGTTTTCTCAAAATGATGGAGGAAACACTTGGGAAAGATGACATCTGTGATTCTACATGAATGTTTCGCTCATTGAGCTTCAAATAATGATCTTAGAAACCAAATTTTAATATGAATGCATATATCACAATAATATAGCTAAGCTTTATATTGTTTCTGGATTTTTGCCAAAAACATTAAATTCTAGACTTTACAAAATTTACTGAAGTCATAGTTTAAAGTTTTCATTTGATTGCTAAACTTTAAGATCAGTTGCATTCGTTATTGCAATATCCCAGGTATTTGGCTTTTTTAAAAGATCTTTATCAATAGGCAGAAAACTATACACACAGTGACGCACAATAAGAAACAGTAAGCAAAATAATAGATGGAAAAAGAAGCTGTGTCAGGAAACCGATGAGTATTAGAGCGTATTAAAATGCCTAAAAGAAAACCAACATTAGTCAAAGTGATCACAATATTAATATCTGGATTTTAAAAATTTAGAATCTGGACTCTTTAGAGGAACATTCATAAAGAATACACTTACGCCCCAACAGCAATTTATGAGATACTAGTCCTAATTTTAAATATTAAAAATTTATGGTACAGATGGTACAAAATTAATGATGTACAGAAGTAAAATGGTATATTAATATCTGGAAGGTATTTTAATTGTTAGACAAATTATTTTAAACTTTTCTTCAAATAAGGAGAAAGATATATGGTGATCAGTTTAAGTTCCATAACCATGTTTGTATACTTTTACTGAATTACGGGGTGGTAAAAATGCTAATATTGTTTTCCAAATCCCAGTTAGTATTTATTGCTGTTTCTTTCATAACCTTAAAAAATGGGAATTACTGTAAAAAATATTGAAAATTTTTAACTGTCCAGATCTTGTAGAAAATTCTGTATTCTGCAGAATAAAAAATTATAAAATTATTACACTACTATTCACAAAGTTGTATTTTATCTATAATTTCTTAATAAACAGAATTATGAAGGAAAATAATTCCTTCACCAGTTATATGCCCCGGAATCTTAATGTGATGGAAGTGCTAGAATCCACTTTAATGAGTTTAGCCTGAAAAAATTTTTTTCTATCGTGTTTACTAGGATAGATAGAAAGGATCCATGAAAATGTTATCCTTTAATTAAAACTAATGTTATCTCTTTTATGATAAAAATGTTATCATTATGATGAAAATGTAATCATTCCTGAAAATGTTATCATTTATGAATTTTTAGTAACTTTATGATTTGAGAAAAAAGTTACATTGATTCACATTTTATGTACATTTTAATAGCAACTTTTGACTTACATGCAATTGCAAGTTTAAATCAATTTATTTCAATTTTATCAAATAAATAATGCATATGAATATTAATAAAATATCTTATAAATAATACAATGTGTTATAACTTGCACCTAAATATTAGAAATATTGTCTTCTCCCATGTTCAATCATTTAATATTATACAATGTTTAAAGAATTATTAAACGTTCATTTTAAATAACATTAAATTTATTTTGTTGGCTATTTTAATGTATTGTTTAAAATAATTATTCTGTTTTTTTTTAAATATATAAGTAATTTAACATTTTCAATAATATATTGTCATGTTAATTGTATTAGGAATAGAATAAAGAGACATATTGTTTAAATGTTAAGGTTTGATGGTGATCTTATTTTACCAAATAGCCAAGAAACACAACGGAAAGAGAAGAAAAAGGAAAACTTAAAATATATCATTTTATCCATACATTATTCTAAATCCATTAAGTAAATTTAATAAAATTTTCGTTTGAACTATTTTTTATTTCTTTAAATAGTTATAATGCTTTCCAGATGCTTTTACTTATACAAAATATTAGTTTAAATATAATTTTTTGTAGAAATCCTTAAAAGCATTGTATGTTTAATAATGGAAATATTTTCATATGTTTAAAAGAATTTAAAAAAGAACTGAATACAATTTAAAATATGTTGTCATTGAAGCATTTGTAATATTTTAACAAAAAGGATCATACTTTATTGAATGAATTAATACGTAAAATGTTAAGTTTTTTTTTTACTTATAAAATGGGTTTGGGATTTAATTTTTAATCGTGAATTTTCTGTTGGTCTACAGAGTAACATTTCTAAAAATAATATTGTTTTATAATTATGAATATTTATTTTCGCTTTTAGCCCATTTTCTAGCTCTATGGGTGGAATTAGAAAATATTTTGTGATATTCACTATTAATTCAAATATTAACATCTACTTTTGGTCTAAAGAAATGAAATTTGTCAAACATCTTTTTCGGTTTTTAATTATATTAGAATAATTATGTGAATATAAATAAATATTCTAGTAATATCACAAAAATTCTGTAAAAAATTTAAATTTTCAACACCTCTAATAATAATTTTCAGTATGCTTTTGCAGGTGTTTTTATATGACACATATAATATATAAAGATAATAATATAAAGTTTACGAAGTTGTATTACGTTTACCATCAGTATTATGGTTTTAAAACTTAAGAAATAATTTGTTCTTATATCATTTTTAATTTTAGCTAAAATTGTTTCTTATAGCAAAAATTTTACTTTGGCCAAATTGATGATTTTATGTATTTTGTTTCTAGTAATAATTGTCATTACTCTACGCAAAGTATAATATATCAACTTTTAAATTTTCTGTAAGTGTATAACACAGACGCGGTTAGAGGTTTTCATAATTTAAACTTCACAAAACTAATAAATTTTCTTTTTTTAGTTATTTCTTTCTATAAAATTTAAAAATAACCCTCATCGCTTACATAAGATTATATATAAATATTGTTTTTTATAAATCACAGATATTATTCTTATTATTTTAAAATTTACACTGTGTCTAAGCAATAATACTTTTATGTAGTAAATAAAATAATTATCAGGTAATATAAATTCATTTTGACTGATTTAGAAGTTGCGTTGTATTTCAAATATATCTTTACTTTTTATCGCAAGAATCAATGTCACAGGAGATAAACCTCAAGAAGTTTAGAATATTTTAGTATGCATATGTATTTTATGGAAAAATAAAAAAATGTAAAGCGTAAAATATTAGCAAAATATATTTTAAGACATTTATAGCATGACTTGTTCAATTTTATCTTGCGCTGAATAAACTGACTTACTTATTTGTTATGGTTATTTTTCTCTTTTATTTACTTGATAAAATTATTCCAAAAAATTGTTTCTCTGTATCTGGTTTGAAAACGCAAAAACATTTGTTCAACCTTATTGTAGAAAAATAGTTATTATGCTCGGTTTTACACAGTAGTTAATGGTATTGATTGATATACCAACATTTTCTGATGGTTTATTTTGCTTAAGTTATTCAGTGCAATACGCAATCTGTTTAGCTAATATCTGAGAGCTAATTTTTATAAATAAGTCATAGATTACAAACAATCGAACACTGATCATAATTTTGATATTAAATATTATGAAATTAAAATCATCTAAAGATAATTCCATTGGCTTAATTATCGAGAATTGTATATGTCACAAATAAATGGGATAAATTATAAACTGATTCAAATAAATTTTCTTTTAAGAAATGAAATGAAAAATGCAAGAAAAAAGTGAGGACAGTCTCATCTTTCAGATATAAGCCGGGAAAGAAAGCGCAATGTATCATAAGCATTTGGTAAAAGGTTTGTGCACATTACTTGACACCGACTAGTAAACAACTTAAAATCCTTATAAGGCATTTTAATAATCAAAACATAAATTGCCTTTCAAGAGGGCGTCTCATAGATAATAGGCAATATTTAGGTGTCACAAGGGAAGAAACCTGTAAAACTCCAAAGCACCCATTCCAACAGCTGTGCTTCTATCATTTGCATATACATACAGAAGGTTGAAGCACAACTTTAGTCTCCAATTGTTCAGCTGCAGCTGGGCTTTAACCCTTCACCTTACTTCTAAACAGCACAATCTTATCATTAAGACGTATTCCTGTTTTCAACAACAAAATAATTCTTTTGTATTTAAAAATTCATTTACTTGTTGCTAATCATGAAGGGTAATAAAGTATTGTTCATGGAAAAGCAATGTTGCAGTAGTTAGAAAAGTAATTTTTATCATGCAAAGAAAATTTCTATCGATTACACCCCATGGTTTTTTTTCAGTCCATCCCAAGTTGTGAGTTTCAATAGCGAAAATTCCCATCATGCTACATGATTCGCTTGAATGAAATTGAAATCATCAGCGTAGTTCTTAGAGTGAATAATAAATATAACTCACTACTTCTAATTAGCTACTAAAAGCCTCTTGTATCAATAAACCTAAAATTGTTTACAAATAATCTGCAAAAATTTTCAAATTCCACTTGAAATCAAAATTAATAAATTCAAAATATTATAAATGTTTTATTATAAAAATATTTTCAAAATTTGAATTTCATAAAATGTTTCTTGACGTTATATGCAATGTAGTCGTATATACTTTTATTCAATTAAATTTAGAGTAGATGAAAATATAGTACATAACTCTTTGAGAAAATTTAATACCATTAATTTATGCACAGTTAAAAGTATCTTATATTGATTTATGTGTTTCAATGCTATACACCATAAATAAAAATAAACGTAGAAGGAAATTTTTATGCCTTCGATAAAATAAGGATTCATTAAAGTACAAAATTTGCAGATAATGGCAGAAAATCACTACATGAAATTTGTTTATTTGGAATGATGACAAGAAAAATAAATCTCATTATGTTTTAGAAAAAAATATAGTTTTGTTTCTGATTCAAAAATATTTAAAAAATTACGATAAAATATTAAATTACTGAAGAGCATAAATTTAGTTATTTCTATTTATTTTATGTAAAATACTGTTGTTATTTTGATGGGTTTGATATTTTTAAAAATTCTTTATTTTAAATATTTCTGCAGTAACCTTTTACAAATAAGCTCATTAAGGACTGAAATGCAACACCGAATTCATCTTCTTACTTCATATTTCAAATGATAAATAAATAAAAAATTATCAATTATTTCTTGTTTTACTATATTCCTTAATATTTATTTTATTAAACTTACGTTAAACCCCATATTATTTCGAAACAAATATTATTTCAATGATTTTCTGTAATTTTATTATTCATATTTAGTCAGAAATTTAAGTCAGTATTGATTTGAGGTCTAACATTTTCATTTTGACCAATAACAGTTTCAAACTTTTTTTTACTTATAAACTGCAAAATTCACTTCAATGTCTTATAAACTTTATTAATAAAGAAAAATCAAATAATAAATAATATTTCTTCACATTAATTTAAGCAGCTTATTCTTGTATATAGAATTGCCTGAAGTCGTAACTATGGATTAAAATATTTAAAATTACTTTAGTGTTTTATTTTTCCATTAGCAATTTATTATAAAATATGGATCCGTCATTGATTTGAGAGATAAAATCTACATTATAATAGATTATTTATTATATCATATTCTTTTTTATACATGCAGTTATGCATTTCTTTTCATAATTTATTACTGAGTTTTTTTACTAATTTTTTTAAAATGGTAAGTAACATGCCTAAAATATTTAGAATTTGTTTTGCGTTATTATTTTTTTATTTATCTTGTCATTTATTTATCATAAAAAAACTAAAATTAAAGCATCTAAGATAAAAATCGTAAAGAAGGTTTTTTTATTAATATTTTATTTTCTAGCCCATTTACAGATTTTTTCAATTTAAGTAAGTAAGTAACTCTACATTTTTGTTACATAAAAACTTATCACCTAAATATTGATAAAATGTGTTTTTTAAATGTGTGCGTCAAAAATGTTCAATTTTATTTTTCCTTATAATTTCTGGCCTTAGTTATACGTTTATTCACGATGTTTTAAAAAGTATCTTATATTTATTTGGAATTTTCTTGTACTAGGAGTTGCTGAAAATTTTGAATAACTAAGGAACAACTCATGCTTATATAATTTTACAGCTCTGTGAACAAAAGTTTTCAGAAATATTTTTGAAGCAATTAATGCTTTTAAATGTCTTATCTAAATATTTCATTAGAAGTGAGACATAACATATTATTAAAATATTTATTTCCTTTGACCGACCTGTGATTAGTTGATAATGATCAAAAACATTACAGTAAATGTTGCTTTTAGAAATAATTTCATGTACCTCATGTATTCTTTATATGATTATACTACTGTCTTTATCCCAAAAATATAATATTCGGTTTTGTTTTACAGCAAACAATAATTTACATTAATAAAACTTTAAAAAATATGTTTTGGTCAAAATATGTTTGGTAACAAAGTTAACAACCAAAAATTTATAATATATATATATATTCTTTTAATAGAATGAACTTTATAGGTAAAATAATTGATATTTGAGGATATAAATGACACAAAAATTAAATATTATAATTAAAATTGTCATAATTTACTATCTGTTAAAAAAACATTTAGATACTGAGATAAAGCTATTTTTATAATGTTTTCAACAGCGTAAAAAAACTAAAATCATTACATCATACTGGGTAGAAGAGAAAAATAATAATATAAATTGTTTGCAAATAATACTTAAGATAGTAAGAAAAAATCATATAACTGGTTTATGACTTTTTCTTATTATCTTAAGTATTATTTGCAAACAATTTAATTTATATTTAATAATAAATAAAAAGATTTCCAAAAATCAGTGTGAATATTAACTCTAATGAATGTCAATATAAATGCACATATTATATTGATAAATGCACCTATTGTTAAAAATAGTATTGATTTTTCTTAATAATGCAAATTATATATGTGATGTACATTTTGCTTAAAATACTAAGATTAAGCTTAAAAGAAATTATTATATATTCATTTCGCAATGAATAAAAAATTCAATTCAGTGCTTAGATTGAATTATTATTTATTAAATTCCTGAATTTTTTAAGTATTATTTTTTGTAATTTTTAATGAACTCATGTAAATGAATATTTCAAATAGGTTGTTTAAAAGATTTTCTCTAATTTTCCACTTATTATTTATAAATGGTATGTAAAAGAACATCCAGCTTAGAATTATATTATTATTTTTTCTTTAGATAAGCCTCGTGTAAGGTTAATTATTGCATGCCTGAAAAAGATTTTGTATCATCTAAATATAAATTTGCAACAAATAATCAAGCAAATTATCAATAAATATTTTAACATTAACGTTTTTATTACAATGTGGGTTTCTAATGATGCTTTAATATTAAATGCGAAGGTACAGATGACGTATAATCAAGGATTCTACACTCTGAATATTTTTGATGATGACGAAATTTTGCCAAGAGGAATTATTGTGATGTGTAAGATGACGTAATTACAGTGGTTGCCGAAATAGAATTTTCTGTGTATTTTTATAGGGCTTCATATTTATGACTTAATAAAAATTAAGTTGCCAGATACATAAGAAAATCCGCCAAAAAATCACCAAATTCAGGATTTGGCATTCTGAATTACTTTCAACTTATTCGCCTTGGCACAGATGCCAAGGCAAATAAGTTAAAAGTATCATTTTTTTATTAATTTTCAACTTTTGCTCAGGAAATATGAACATATATACTCAACTACTTAATTCTGAAAACATTTTGTAATACTTTATCTCAACAATAGTTAGGTCTTTACAATGAAATAATTTTTCAAATTATGACAGTATCTATTTATGGGAAGATTCTTGAAAAACAGGTTTTATGACACACACATTCTATCATCTATTATAATCACTTACTTCAATATTTTCTTATACATTTCGCAGAACATTATTATATTTAATAAGAATCTGCAATAGTTCATCAATGTATATGGATTTTTACACACATTTACCTGAATCTTATCTTTAAGGCAAGTTTTATTTATTATTTTTTTATTATTTATTATTTTTTTTGGAATTTTTTTATCAATTTTTTTTAAGTGAAGACATTAATTCACATTTAAAGTGAATTATTAACTATCAAAAAGTAAATTTTAGATATTTCGATAGTAATAATCACATATACACAGAATTGTTATTTGTATTGTATATAGTAAGCCTTTTAAAGTCTGTATTTTACTCTTTAAGAGCTCATCCACATTAGCTTTTTTTATTCTCCACAATACAACAGTCTTCCTATGTGTTTATATTAAATGCAAAATTTTGAATTTCATAGTTTCACCATATTTTATATTTTCGTCAAAAAACCTAAAAAATAAGGTGTTTTATATCAAGCTTTATGAGAAAGATTCCTAGTTTTGATAAATATATGTAATAATAAATCTTATGTAAAGTAAGCATTGGCAATGCAATAAAAATAGTTTCATAAAAGTGTAATTTTGTACCATACCAGAACAACATACTATTTAAAAATAATTTAATAATTGAATTTAAAATATTAATTTTGAAAAGGTAACAGAATAATTCTGTAAGATAAATTTCCATTTACGTTTTTCAAATGAAATGTAAAAAATGTATTGTGTGATAATTTTTTTGAAACTTTAATCTTAAATTAAATTTACTAAGTATATTGCTAACTCTTTTATAAGAAATGTTTTCCAAACTAACATTTAATAGACAAACTTATTTTGAATATTCAAGATATATAAAACGAAAGTTTAAAATACAAATTGAAGTATAACCAAAATAATTTAAAAGCATTGGGAAATTCATTTATAACGTACTTTAGCAATCTACTTTGTAAATTATAACATATTTATTGAGCTAATGTATTTTAAAAGTAGAAGTAGGACTTATAGGTTCAATGGGTTGTGTTTTATTTATTGATTACTTGGAGAAATGAGTGAAACCCTGATGTAAGTAAAAATATTAGATTAAATGTTTATGTGCGTTTATCAATTTCTATACATATCATGTTTAAACTGTTATTTATACTTTTTGTTATATAAAAGTTTATAATTAATAATCTGCAATGTGTTAAATTTGTTTTGCAGATTGCCATAAAATTTAATGTTTTCAATGTTAAAAACTAACTAATAAACTGTTTATTCTAGTAGATCCACTTTAAGTACTTATGAGGAATAAATAGATAAAATTAGTTTTAATTAATAAACAGACTACTTGAAGCACAATTTTGAAATGAATTGGTTGCTTTAAAATGTCGTTAATCATTCTTAAATGACAACACTGCTGGCAATATATGATCCTGAATATATAATATATGATCCTGAAATTTTCTAGAAGCTTTCTAGAATAATTGTAATGGTTATGTAAAATATTGAAATATATCACAAATAAGACATAATTATCATCCTTCCTATGAAAGTTTCGTGAAAGAAGCTCTATGGCTTCTATGAAGCAAAATTAAGAAATTCTCACCACTGCAATCATTATGTGGTAATGACCCGTAATAATTTTGTATATTCTATAGCTACAAACGCATGATGTAAATTTCACATGCTTTGTATGATTCTTTCAAAGTGTCGTAGTTTGGCTGTTCAATAGAGTGTATACTCGCAATCTCTATTTCTGTGACAAATGAATTTAATTTTAATGTTAAGAATTGATAAAAGTGTTTCTCTATTTTATAAGTTTAAATTTATATGATATTCGAAAGACGTTCATATTTCAAAATAAAAAAGATGTTCATAATTAATCGTATCAAGTGACGAAATTGATAGCTTTTAATTGCTCTAACAAAAATTGAATGTGTTCATAAGCACTTACTTATTTCAGAATTAAGTTAGTTTATGCGGGGCTTTAGAACTGTGTCAATATAAGACGCATATTTTCATTATTTTTCAAAATATATTTTTGTTAAGAACTTCTTTACATTTAATATGCTTTTATGAATACATTTATATGATATCAATATGATACAAAATATGTAAATAAACATTTATTGTCCAATTTTCAAAAAATAATCATGATTTATAATCATATAAATATATAACTGAAATTGCTCATGAAACTGTCATTTATGGGAAATATTGATTTAAAAAAAGTGTACGTTAGTAAGTTTTGTCCATAAATTTT
The DNA here is from genome assembly GCA_037975125.1 of Latrodectus hesperus. Taxonomy (NCBI): domain Eukaryota; kingdom Metazoa; phylum Arthropoda; class Arachnida; order Araneae; family Theridiidae; genus Latrodectus; species Latrodectus hesperus. The sequence continues at coordinate 43,172,530 of CM075851.1, forward strand.
ATATTTCTGCAGAAATAAGTTTATAAAACAGTTTTTTTTTTAAATATTAATGAAACTCTTAGGAGTTGATATTGCTATTTAGGGTAATGTTGGCATTTTTATTTAATTATTTTATATATTTTCAATATATTCTGAATGATTTCAAAATGTGGATAGCAAATAATATATTTTTAGTTATTTTTTAATTGTCGTGAAACTATATAAAATGATTTACTCTCTTCTCTCTTCTAAGCAATATATTTTTACAAAATATACCTAAAGTAAAAGATTCCTCATATAGATTATTCAATTTTGTATTAACTAAGGTTTATTACTCACACACCAATTTTTTTTGTTATTTTATTTGACAATTATATATTATTATTTATAGAAATTTACTCGCTTATAACTGATGAGTTTGTATATAGTAAGGAAAGTAAATATTTATCAAGAACGTTTCAATCAAAAAAATTTATAATATGCTTATTTTTCAGAATAAAGAAAAGGTTATATCGAGTTATTTTTTTCTTGTTTTAAAGATTTGGGTTTCTGGTAAAATCTAAGTACTTCATTTCCACCAGATCTAAAATATCTTGAGAAATTAAACTTTTAATTTAAATTTGAGAATCAAAATATTAATATGCCCGTATGGTATAGTGAAATTTAATTCTAAATTTTTTTTCATAATAGTTTAACAAACTAAATTTGTTTCCAGAACTAAAGTTTTATATTTCTAGAATCAAACAGACAAAATAAATGGACGTTCGTTCATACATTTATATTAATCACAATACGCGTATTAATAAATGCTATTTTTTCTATTATAGAAATTTCAAGCCGTTTAAATTAGTAAAAAGTAAAAACGCAATAATCTTAAGTTTTTAACTCTCGCAGTTAACTGAGAAATGAAATCTGAGACATTTTTGAAAAATTAGTTTCATTGATGTGCAATCATACAATATTTTTTTCCAATATAAAAATGGTTTGAACTTGACATTTTTCAGTTTTTTTTTTTGGTTCATATTGCTATTCCAATGAGGGTATTTTTAACAAAATGGTAAGAAAAATTATTGAGACATTTGAGAAAATGACTGCAATTAATTCCTGGCAAAAACATTTTTTTAATTATCTAAATACTTTGAAAACTTTTATTTACTTCCTGTTTTTCTGTAAAACATATTTTTAATAAGTTTTCAATGTTTTATTTTTCAAAAAGAAAAAAAAATGCATGCAATGCATTCATGCACTTAACAAAAAAATTATTCTAACTATGCTTTTTACTTTTTATCTATATAAAAATAAACAATATTTTTATTTGCATTCAAAATCCTTTTTTAAGAAACCGTTTGAAAATTTTAAATGACATTTAATTATTGCAAAACCATTTTAATTTTAAAAAAAATTATTCACACTTTTTTCATTCCGAAAAATATATAAAGATTTATACAAGCTCATATTCAAACAAAATAAATTATTATAAGCATTATTAAATCATCATATTTAAATATAATTATTATTCAATTAAAAATGAATAATATATTTATATATTTTTTACATGAAAATAAATAATATACCAACGTACCTACTTACTTTGGCATTACAGTTTCAGCATTATAAAATATTTTCAACTTAAAAATTTGTCATACATTTTATTTGAGTTTCGAAAATTCTTTTTAGAACAAAGAAGGAAAGAAAATGACCATGAAAGAGGAGAGACCATAGTTATTAATCAACAGAATATACTAACCTGAATATTGCGGGGCATACAGGAAACCAAAAGATTTTAGTCAATACGTCTTCAATATTAAAATGCATTTACGGTATAAAGAAAGCAGAAAAGTGTTTTCTAACTTGTAATCATATTAAAATAATTTAAACAACATGTTTTCAAAACAAATGCATAACAATATAAAAATATAGCAAAAAAGACTATAAAAATTATGCATAAGCACTATTTTATCTGCCATAAAAAATGGAATTTGACTGTATCAAATAGATGGAAATACTGTATGCATGGTGTAAGAAACGAGAAATATTTGGAAATCGATTTATAATTAAGTGGAATTCAGTAATGGCCGAGAAGTACTTTTCTCATTGGTGTATGTTTTCTGTTTAATCTGCTTGCAGTTAAAATTCCACAAATATGATTTATTGTTTTAACAAATCATCCTTCATGAAATGATGAATTTCTAAGGGAAACAGCAATAAGAAACAGAAGATCAAGTAAAAGCTGCTTTAATAACTTCAGGTAATGATGGGTCTACAATGACCTGCAGATAAAATTCCAGGCTAGAAACTGAAACGTACTGGCAATAAAAGAACTGTTGATATAAAAAGAAATTTCACATCACAGTTATTATTTGGCCAAAAAATTAAGAATATTAAATCTCTTTTCTCAGTGATATCAATTATAAATCCCAATTGTTTACTAAATAATCCCTATTGTTTATAAATCCCTATAATTTTGAAAATCATTCTCATAACTAAATACATTAAAATCCACAATGGAGCAAAGTGAGTGAAATGAAATGCAAAACGTGGTCTCTTCTACTGTAGCATCAAATCTTCTTTATCCTAGACCTAACAATAAAATATTCGCAGGGAAATACATTCTAGCAGAAAAGAAGACTAAGAAGAGATCAAAGGAGAATAGGCAGACTAGTTTCAGGCAAGGAATCATCCCAAATCCATTCCATAAATTAATGCATTTTATTTGTGATCTTGTACCCCATCACAAATAAAATACACTAATTTATAGACTACTATCCAATTCACAAAGATTTTAAAATTTTCTAAATTACACTCAACCTGAACTGCTCATGTGAAAAGAATAATAATCAATGTACTACACAACAACAGTTTATGATATCATGAGACTTGGCTGACCAAACTAAATTTTGAATGGCGATTAACAAAAGAAATATCCTGAGTCAGTCAATATATCAAAATCTAAACTATGAACCTTGTGCTATTTAAGAACTAAATAAATTATGAGCTTTATAATTAAACAAAAAATATTTAATCTCCTACACGAAATTCATGAATTTAATGGTTTCTGTAAGAAATTAAATATTTCCCTTCATCCAACAGTTTTTCCTTTGGAAGTGTACATTTTTATTTGCCTATTCTTATTGTTTATTTTACTTTTACACTTCAAACCCAGGTAAATTTCCATATAAATGCCTTGTTTTCATGTAAGCTTACTTTCTAATACAAATAAATGTTTCAACAACCCTTACTAAACTACTGTATGTCCTCAGAGCTAACTACAGGCAAATTTGCTGATTTCAACTGTCAAATCCATCCATGAAAAATGATTGCACAAACAATTCGTTCTAAATAAATATTGTTTAATTCGTCATTGATCATCTATATTTACAGATATCAAACCTGAAACAAATCAAGATATAACTGTGTAAAAAAGTACATACAAATAAGAAAAAATAATAATCAATGATATATAGACATGAAGAAAAATACAATGCTAGACATCGTAAATGCAACACCCTGCAAGAAGCATACAAATAACATGAAATTCACAACATGCTTTAGCGGAAATAAGGTATGCAAATAATTAGAATTTCCGCGCAGACGTACGTCACTCGCATCCATGGTTTCGCTTGTGTTTTTTTTTCAAAAAAAAAGAAAGAAAAAATGAAAAGAAACGATCGATTATGCCGCATAAAAAAACAGTGATCATTTTTTGATAGAGTATCTAAGTTTGGTAGAGGTTGGATAGTGGCCTACCGAGATTTTGCGTTGTCTTTCAAAATCGGTAGTTATGTTGGACGAAACCAAACAACTGTAATGTCGATATGTGATCATTGGATTGTACGATGGACAAACGTGTTTGATTGCATTTTTCTCAGTGACCATGATGACAGGCAAATTGTGCGCATGGTAGTGAAGGATTGCTCAACCACAGCACAACACATTCAGTTTGTAACGCAACATCCCGTGTCTGTGTGTAAAATTCGACTCGACTCCGTTTACAGTCTTTACTGACGAGTCATGCTTCTGTCTGCAACACTGCGATGTTCATACTTGAGTCTGGAGACATTGTGGAGAGAGGATGCTAAAAAGCTGCGTTATGTACCACCACACAAATTCAGCACTGATAAATATGGTATGGGGTGGTATTGGATATCACTTTCACAGTCCCCTTGTACGCAAAGCTGGTACTTTAAACAGCAGCACTGTATTTTCGAAGTGTTGAAGACAGTTGTCTTTTCTTTCCTTCAGGTCTGGCCCATAGCTTTATTTCAATAGGAAAATAAGTGACCACTCGTGACAAGCGTTGCTCAAGAGTCTTTCGTTAATCACTTGATTGAATTGCTTTATTGACCGGCTCGCTCTCCATATCTTTCACGGACTGAAATCATAGTTCCCATCGGCGAAACATGTGATCATTGTTTGCACATCGATTGACCTATATTGCATCTCCAATTGTTACACCAGATTAAGTTTGGCAACGTGTAGCAGCAGCTTAATCTGTTGTACCCCAAGAACACATCCAAAGACTCTTTGAATCAATCACAAGACGTGTGGCAGAGGTAATCTCCAACAATGGCGTCTTTTCAGGCTACTGATTTTGGCAGAAACCATTCTTCACAGAAGTCTATAAATTTAAGCATTTGATACTTAGTCAACATGTTATTTATAAAATAAATTTTAGTGTGATGTCTCTTGTGTTTCTTGGTGTTGTTATTTGGGTGGCCAGCAGTGTATAGTAAATAAATGAAACTAGATGGTTACAGAAAAGCTATTTTCATCTATAAAATCCAGAATAGTTTATACGCAATTCAATAAAATCACAAACACATCTGAAAGTTCGTATTTCTTCTTATATGATATCTCCTATATTGTTGTTTTATAAAAGTAATAATTCAATTTTAAATATAATCTTGTTTTTTTCTAAAATATTTTTTGAAAATAAATTATTAATAAATGAAGGTCATGGTTCTTTATTTTTATTTAAAATTATTAATTATCAATTATATGGTTTTTAATGCTCAGTCTAAGATTTTTCCATTTTCTATACATTTTAAGAGCTTCATTCAAAATATTTGTGATCTATGTTAAATAAACATTTCTGCAAATAACAACTAATACTTCAACTCTTTCATGATCAAATATACTTTGAAGAAATGAATTTAATGCTTTGAATTATCATATTTTATTGTTTCAAAAAAAATCAAATTTTTATCTAAATACCCGCATTTAAGAAAAACATAGAACTGATATTTGAAATGAATCTATATTTTAAAATAAAAATGATTAAAATTAATTATTTATCCTAGGATTGAGAAGTAAGAAAGGACATTATAAATTTCAAGACTGAGTATTTTGTGAATAAAATATAATAAAATCTCTGATTAACTGATTGAAATACTGTATTTATAAAGCATTATAATCTTAAAAAGTATATATATATATATATATATATATATATATATATATATATATATATATATATATATATATATATATATATATATATATATATATATATATATATATATATATATATATATATATATATATATATATATATATATATATATATATATATATATATATATATATATATATATATATATATATATATATATATATATATATATGTAAACTCTTACTTTTCGAAATAAAGAGTTTTATACTTGACAGCTACATGAAAATTGCATTTACATGTGATGTCGTACTTTCCAGTGGGAAGCTCTAAAGTAAAAGCATTTTCTGTAGTTAAAGGTTACTGTCGGCTAAACCTTGGATTGCTCTTTTACCTCAAATAGTGTAATTCCTTTTTAGTGGACAGTGAACATAACATTTTATGTTTAGTGTGCAAAATAAAGTTCTTTTCTACAATTTATTAATGTTTAATACCTTAATGTTTCAAATACGAAGAAAAATGTTCTTATGAATTATAAAAAAAATTATGAAAAAATATCATATATTATGCATACAATAATAGTTATTTCCTTTTATGGAATGCATTTTAAACTGAAAAATTTGTTTGGTACAATGTTTCTTCTGTACTAAAATATATTGCAAAGCTTTTGCATAATTCAATAAAAAAGGTTTTGTTGATAAGTAATACGTATTTCCTATATAAATTATTTTGTTATAAACTATTATATAAATTATTTTTAAAATAATTTATATAATAACAATTTTAACAACAAGTATATTTTTCTCTTTTTCTCCGATTTACTATTTACTATTCATAAATAATGATTTTCCTTAACGTTGATTGTGTAATAAAGGAAAATTATTTTATGTATAATAATCATTGAATGAACACTTTATCTGATTAACGTAAAGCGTATGTAAATATAATATTTATATGAAAAAAATAAGCTCAAATATGTAAGGTAGCATTATTTAAGAAATTATATCCTTCCAAAAATGTGTATGAATACATTGATTTTAAAATTAAAAAAATAATATATATTATTCTGTAAAGGAGTGCCGTTAAGTAGACGTTTATTAATGATGGCAAACAATATTTTTGCAAGATTTGAGTGCAATATAGCGATAAAAATCATCAAAATACTTTAATTTTTGCTTTCATTTAATGTTCATCTCTCTCTCTCTCTCTCTCTCTGTTTCCAGATTACAGAATTTTATGAAAATGTTCATATTCTGTAATTTCAAATATGAAAAAATTATTCTTTGAAGTTCAAGCTTATTTTGTGCAAATTAATTCAAACATACTTATTAGAAGAAAATGAGAAATGGATGACATTGTTTTTCTCATTTATAATTATTTACTTTTTGCTCAGTGTCTTTAAAATTCCTTCTGAATACCTGCATAGAAGTCAAGTATTGAGCTGTTGTATGCAGATGCACATCCTCATAAATTCTTAAATTATTTTGTGTACAATATAATGATGAATAATATATCAAAACTTCATAAGTGTTCTTGTGTCTGAAAGCTAGTTAAAATAAACTGCATTGTAACTATAAATGGTTATGCTAAACACAACAGTTTACATTTTGTCAAAGCTAGTTAAAATTATTTGTAAAATTGATATACATATATATATATATATATATATATATATATATATATATATATATATATATATATGTATATATATATATATATTATATATATATATATATATATATATATATATATATATATATATATATATATATATATATATATATATATATATATATATATATATATATATATATATATATATATATATATATATATATATATATATATATATATATATATATATATATATATATATATATATATGTATATATATATATATATATATATATATATATATATATATATATATATATATATATATATATATATATATATATATATATATATATATACCGAAAATAAAAGCGATTATCGATGTTATATACATCACAGTATGATATGAATTTGTGAATAATATATTTAGTGAAAATTCATAATATCCTAATATTAGTACTTGAATAGAAAATTTAATTTAATATTTAAATGAATATTAAAATTAAACATATACAGAATTCTTGCAGTATATGGAAAAATTGAATATGCCTCTGAAATGAGCTTATACAAATTAAAATAAAATAGCTTCTCCCAATAATTATTGAAAAGTATGGTTAAATTTTATAACTTTTTCTCCTTTTTGTTATTATTTTTCCTTTTGAGTTCTTAAATAAAACAGTGAATTCTTATTTTTGTTCAGAATAAATAGTTAAAAAATTCCTTTCTTTGCAAGCACTAATTGATATGCTGTTTCGTAAATTGTTCACTTTTATTTCAATTGATAATAGGTTATACATTATACACAAAATATATTACACTTATTAATCTTTTCAGTATAAAATATATCTCAATTTTTTACTTAAAACACAAACAAATATTTAATCAAAATAAAGCCAATTACTTCATCCATCATTCTCTCAAAAATGTATGCATATACCAGTAACTGCCATTGATATCAGTTCGATTTATCATTTGGTAGGAAACATTTCTTTAACATTATTAAAAGTATAAAAATCATTGTGAAAGACGACATTTAAATCAAAAAGAATGAATTTACAGTTACCCAATCTTGACAAACCGTAGAAACTTCAGATAATTTTAGAAATCATTTATTTTAGAAGAAATTAAAAACAGTATCACGTTAACTAACAAATTTGATATCATGTTTATTAATAAATGCATCATTTGGATTTCAGTAATAAAAAAATTTACTTCGTATAGTTAACCAGAAAAATGTTATAAAATTAATATATTTCAAAAATAGTTTTTCAAATAAATAAATAAATAACAAAAAAATCACTTTATATTATTAAGTTTAAATTTTTGCCTGTGATGGTTAAGGAAACATTTTATTTTTTGGAAAAATTTCACTGTTATATAGATATTTTTATATGTGTGTGTGTGAATAATGAAAAATTTATTTCAATTTTAAACATGATATTCTGAGTATTTATATTATTATTATTAATATACAAACAAATTCAAATCAAAAATAGATATAAAACTGTTAATCAACATTTTGGAAATTCTTACAGTGTCAAATTTTGACATCCATTCATTAATTTAAATAGATATACAAAATATTTCCGAATCTTGAGACTGACTTTCACATTTATTATTATATTTTTCACTGTATCAATATTTGATATGTAAATTAAAAGTAAATATTTACAGTTGATTCAAAGTTATTATCCATTAAAGTATTTAACTCTCTACCTATAAATTATTTATAACAATTTCTGATAACCTTCAAGATGTTCAATGATGTATATTCATTCCAATGCATAAAATAGTATAAAATTAATTGATAATTTATAAACTTGTATATTCACATGAAACTAGGTAGATGTAGCGTAATTCTTTTTGCTTCATGTATCTTAAAAACAAAGTTTAACTTTGATATTAAATGCAATACATTCTAAATAAAAATATCTCAACTGTGTTTTATCAAGAAATGTGAAATAATCACAATTTTTCTATATTACTTCTTCAGTAATATTCAATAACCATCTAATGATGTAACTTGAACTATTAAAGAAAATATTTTTTTGTTCACTGAGATAACTTACATCCAGAATGCGGTTTGTCATTACGAAGAAAAATATAACAACAGGTTTACTAAAATGGAAAATTACAACTCAGAGAGTGAAATAGGGTGTTGTGAAAATAATAATAGAATAAAATGACAGATATACAATTCCTTCAGATAATAAGCTCATGATTTTCTAAAAATATTTAAGAAAGGCACTGCTTGCAGCCATTCTTATAGTAGTGTGAATTCTATTTTCCCTTATTAACAAAATAGATAACGTATACTTTTGTATAACCACATTTATAATCCTTTTAGAAAAATGTCATAAGAGTACAATGTTACATAAAGAATGCCACATGATTAGGCAGTAAACTTTCGTTAATTCCCTTTAAAATATTTCTTTCGGATATGCAAAATTGTCTTTATTTTTGAAATCCTATTGGCTTAAGAACCCCCTTAGTGACATGACACAATGAATATCATAAATATATTAAACAGAGCATGCTGTTGAAAAACTAATTTGATTATATATTCATCAATGACAGTGCTATATTATGAATTGAATATTACTCTATATTGGACAGATGAATTATTATTTATGAAAATTTAATGTGCGTTGATAATTATTGATGTTAAGAGAAAACTTTGACAACATATCTTTTTGCAATTTCATAAAGACTTTTCATAGAGATTGACATATACTCAAAGAAGAGAAATGAGAATAAGGCCAATATTTATAGATGTCGTCGTAAATGTAACATCTAACACCTTTTGATTAATATGTTTAAGATATATTTTGGAACCTTTTGCTTCACATTCTTGGTTATTATTATTGAAAATGTTTATCACAATTTTTAAATAGCAGGTAATATAAATTTAGATAGTTGAGTATAAACAGATAATGCCTTTTAATAACTGAGTACGTAAATTATGTGATTGAAAGTAAAATATCAGAAGTTCTATAAATAATTTTTTTCTCTTACATGTTTTTGTCGGTAAATATTATTCGCTGATAGACAGATTATAATAGATTACTATCTTATATTCTAAAGAAACTTTTGATATTTTTTTTATCATTTTATATAGAGTTTATATTTATATTTAAAAGAAAATATCAAATGAATCTTGTCATTTACAGATTCGATTGTGTATTATGTAATTAAATATTTGCTTGTTTATAGCTTGATTTTTTCTTTTTCTAAATGTTTATATCCTGTTATTTATGAATTTCACTGATCCTATGTTTCTAGAAATTTTATAGCACTTGCGTCACAGTATCAGTTCATTGTGTCATTTCTTTAATTAGAACACAAGAACAGAAATATTTATATTTCAATTTTCGTTTTATTTTGAGCAACGTTTTTCTATAAATGAGGAAAACTCCACTGATAAATTTCCTTATATTAAAAAATAAATACTAATAAAATATCTTAAAACTAATGATTTTTCTTAAGATAACATAGTTCTTTTTCATTGTTTGGTAAAGATTAAAACAGGGATCCATTTCATTCCTTGTACAAAGATTTAGAAACAAATCATCCAAATATAGAACTAAATACAATATCAAATAATGTTTAGTTCGATACATGATCAGCTATTTTTTTAATCCCAAAATTAACCAACGATTTGTCACTAGCATGATGTTTTATTGTTACTAACTTTAATTTGGCATAGATAGAAATATTATATTTAAAAATTTTTGTGTTGCATTTACTATAACAATTTTGGGTCATTTTATGTTTAAGGATAATATAAAGCATTATTAACATTTACTCCTTGATCATAACAGTTGACCGTCAGATGTATGGTTTGTATTTTGGACTTCAGTTCTGTAACTTTTTGTTTAGAATCTAATCTCACTCTAGAATATTCTTTTGATTCGGAATTTGCTTTGTAGCTGCAAAACCCAGTCTAAATACATCTCTTGCGAAAAGTTTGACTTTTGAGAGACAAAGTAATATTTTTTCTTTTATTTCTCTAAATATTTTAATTTAGATATATTAATAATATAACGTATAAAGAGTTTTTACTTATATTTATTATTGTAATTATTAAATCAAGTAATGTTTCACATTCTGTATTGATAGGTGTAAATTACATTAATTCTTTAATTCTTAATAGACATTTTTAGGGACGTATTTAGGACCATAAATTATACTACTTATGATTTCATATAAGCCCATACAAAAACTTATTTTTATAAGAAATGTAATTTTTCATTTTTTCAATTAGAGAGTTTCTGTAATTTAGATCCATTTCGTCAACTTTGTTGGATAAATGATTTTATACAGATTTATTAAATATCTCATACCAATAAATTAGAAACAACTGATATTTGCATAAATTTTATATTACATTTGAATATTTTAAATAATACCTAGCATTTCCTATGACATTGATTAAATTCAAAGATATGATAATATCTTTGAATTTAATCAATGCTTATTATCATGAATAGAGCAAATAAGAAAAGCTTTTTTATCATGAATATATGATTTTTTATCGTGAATGCTTTTGAAATATAAATAGAGCGAATAAGAAAATATTTTTTGCAAATACTGTATTTAAAATTGACTAACAATAAGAAAAAGAATATTATTATAATTTATAATCTGCTTGGAGTCATTATGTATGTAATAATCACGACCAGTGTTATTTATATCTATTTCAGTCTCTTCGTGCCAATAAAATGTATAATAATGTGTCATCTTTTAATTCGGTTATATTCTTACAAATGCAAAAAAGGCGTTTCTTGATCACAAACATCGTAAATAAACTTTAGAAAAAATTTGAGTTTTCTAATTAATATGTCATTTGAAGTTTCTCTGACTAGAAACACACGCATATTGGTTAACTAATACGTCACACAATATATTAGCTTATTTAATTATTGATTTTTAAGTAGGTTATTATAATATATTTCCGGTTGTTATGCTTAGGCCAACCAAACTACAATCAATAAAATAGCTAGTTTAAAACCATCAACCATGTCTTGCTCATTTGTACAAAGGGTCATTAAAAAGGCTTACATTAAAATATCATTCTGTTTTCTACGTCAGAAATGTATAATGGACCCAAATTACATTTAATGAGCATGAACCGTTTAATGATCTTGGGCTATCACACGCGTGTTGAATCCATAATCTTCTAAATTCGAAAAATTTAGCCAAATTACTACCAAAATCATGTGTTCACAGGACCTTGGTTGGAAATACATGATTTCTTCTACTGGAAGATATTTGCTAAAAAACCAAATATCCATAATATTCGCTAATAACAATCAATTGATTTCGCCAAAATTCCCTCAAATAAAATATTTCTAAAGTTAAAAGTCTAAATCTAATGTTCTACTTATTGGTCCCTGCTTCAAATGTACGAGGCCCCCTACTTTTGGTGTTGCATTTACACATTCATGGGTTTTCAAGGGACACAATGGCATGGCAGCCAATTGTCCTGATACTTGAAATAAATAAATAAAATTACTTTATCTCCTTATGTCTGTAGATATTTATGTTGATAAATATTTGATAATTTTATAGTAACCATTTATACCATGGATATTATTAATCATAAAATAATATTATATATTTAATAAAATCTAAAATTTACTTATAATACATGTTTCAATTTATTAAAATGTGCAATATTTATCCTAGTTATCACAATTATATTTATATTTTCTAAAGGTTCATGATAAATCAAACATGATTTTATTTTTTAAAAAAAGTAAATAACTTAAAAGCAACAGCTGATTTCAATTGAAATTTATCTTTCACTTTAAGCTTATTTTAATTATTTATCCTCAAATTAGCCATATTTCTAAGTATTAAGTAATGTTTACAGAATTTAGTTTTTAATAACAGTTTTCTGTTAATCTCATTTATAAAATAACATATTGATTCTTAATAATTTAAAATGTCAATTTTATAAATTAATTGTAAGCAGCAAAACATTCTTGGATACCACAGAAAAACAACCAGCCCAAGGTTTTTAGAAAGCTTACAAAGTAAGAAAACAAGCTGTTTGGATAATCGATTTCTCTGTAAATGGATAAAAGAGAAGAGCGGAATTTTCTCGTAAAAGCAACCGTTCTGGACTTCTGCGTAAATAACCACTCAGAAGAAGTGATTAGTAGAGCCTAATGAATGCTGAAAAGTTTTATAGATTGGAATATACGCCCTTGAATAGAGAGTTTCGCCTGTACCGGAGGAGGAGCCAGTGTTTAATAGAAACGAGAAAATATTCTATCAAGAGACTGTAATTGCAAGTAAGAATAAGAAGTAATCAGAGTAAATCAAATTGCTACCACGAATAAGCCGAAATTAGTTCTGTAAACTCAATCTAGACTTTAAATTAAAATCCATTCAAATGAATTATTTGGAACTGAATTATATCAAATACTATTTCTGTTCTTTAAATCACTATTTATTAGTTTAAAGCTTCTAATAAACATGTATTTGTGAAAAGAAGTAAATATACGTACTTTTATGAATCACTTATACAATATGAGAATTTCAAAACGTATTTTTTACATTATGAGAATACTTTAATCATTCATACAATGTTTTTTTTTAATTTTCCAGGAAAATATTAGAATATTAACAGCTATAATTAAAATAACATTTTTAAGCATTAGTAGTGCTTACACTAATATATATTTCTCCAGTTCTTCAGAAATAACTCCTGTTCAATTTTATTACAGAATAGTCTTAAAAAACATATAGCATATTATAATTTATATCGCACATACATATGTGCATTCATCTGAAATAATAAATAATTCCAGCTTTACTAAACTGTATTTAAATTCTAAGTATAAGACCTCTATAAAAAGATTTCTATAAAATATTATAGAAAATGTTATATAATTGAATATAAGTGTTTATTCAACTATTAGAAGTAAATAAAATAGAATTTTGGAATTTTTATCATATACATTTAAAATCGTGACTAAACAGATATATATCTACAGCTTTTTATTGAATTATTATTGTCCAATTTGTTAAACAATTTTCCTAAGATTAACTTGAATATCATATATGTTTCCAATTTTGTGTACATAAAAAGATATAATACACTGCCCACCAAATGTTAAGAAACAACATATTTTTCGAAGTTCACCATAAAAAAAAATTACGCTAACGAAACAATTAATAGTTTATATAAATGATAAAAATAAACTTTATGCAAATTTATGCGAAAACGGTAGCTATCACTTTTTTTATAGTTAATAGCTATATATTAGTGAGAAAAAAATATGCAAATATAAGCCTTTCGTAATTACGCGTGTAACTTCTGTTTTTACAACTTTTGTTAGCAGTTTCCTTGACAATAGGCAGTAGGTTCTCGCAATGTCTTAGAGAAGCCGTTTGCCCGATTCGTTAAGGTGGTGCGCAGTCGGATGGATGGAAATCACACGCTGATGCTGCTAGACGCATTAATGTGTCTCGTAGTGTGGTCCACCGTCTCTGGATTCAATATCAAACTGAAGCTTCTGTATCCAGAAGACATGTTCCAGGCCGACCACAAGTCAAAACACCTGCAGAAGACCATTTTATAGCTCATTCGGTCCGAAAGAGAAAAAGAATTTCTGTTCCACAACTTGTTGCAGAACTCTCTGTAGCATCGGGGAGAAGAATATCCGCTAGTACTGTACGAAGGCGTCTTCACCATGCAGGTCTCTATGCAAGGCGACCAGTAGTGTGTGTACCCCTCACCGGATGACAAAGAAGGGCTCGCGTATCTTGGGCAAGAGAACACGTTTCCTGGACCAGATAGCAATGGGCTTCTGTACTCTTCACAGTCGAGTCCAGATTCACATTGGAGAGCGATTCATGACGTCTTCTGACCTGGAGGGAAATAAACACCAGATACCACCAATCCAACATTGTGTAAAGAGACAGTTACCGCGGCGGTGGAATGAAGGTTTGGACTGGGAACTCAGTCGGTGGTCACACTGACTGCATGTGTTCCAGGGAGGAACTGTGACAGGCGTGAGATATAGGGATGAGATCCTTAATCCATATGTCCTCCCATATGCCGGTGCAATTGGCAATGATTTCATTCTGATGGATGATAACGCACGAGTTCACTGAGCTGTAGCTGTTGAGGAATATCTTGAGGTTCTTGATTTATAGTGAATGAAATGGCCGAATTGATCTCCAGACCTGAATCCAATAGAACATGTGTGGGAGTATACTGGTAGACAGGTTGCTACTTTAGATCCTCTTTCAAGGTCTTTAGGATAGCTGGAACAAAGCTTACTCCGTGTCTGATCTTCGCTTCCCATTCCGGTAACCGGCAACTTAATTGACAGAATGGAAAGTCGATGCCGCCAATGCATGCAAGCAAGGGGTGGGCATATCCCTTATTAAAACTCATTTTTGTTATGCTTCTATTATTTTTACCACATAAAACTGTGATTATTCTTTTTTCCAAGAATGCATTTTTTGTTGTAAATCCTTTTTGCTCTTTTCTTATGTAAACTTCTATGTTGCAGTCAATAAATACCTGTTTTGTGCACATGTCATCCAAATTTGGTGTTTCTACATTCATTCATTTGCAAATTAGGATAAAAAAACCGGTTGTTCCTTATCTTTTGGAGGCTAGTCTAATATAATTGCTATTTAATATCTATATATCTATGTAATAATTTTTGTTCTTCAGATAATCATCGATGTGAACAAAATTCGAAAGGGTACCGGTACTCAGACATTTTTTAGACTGACTGTAACAAAGGATATTTAAAAAATTAAATGCTCACTGAGCTCTATAGTCTTTACCTGCAGTAATTTTAATTATAGACATTATAATTCGTATGAATATAAGTCACTCTTTCACTTATTTATTTTTATCCACTTTATGTTTCGCTAAGATTGTATTGCCATTCTATATATACTTTGTCATAATTTTTAGACATGGTACCTCTAGAAACTCCTAAAAGCTGAGAATTCCCCTTGTAATTGCTTAAGCTATTACAGCTTACATAATTTGACCTTTTTAAATGTCTGCAAGGTTTGATATTTTATGCTTTTGTAAAAACCATGAATTTCAATTTTACTAACGTTTGGGTCTTTGATGAATCATGTTCGAATGATTGCATTCTGTGCAGATGATACATGCTTTTAATCTTTTATCTGCCACCGTTTTGCTTAAGTTTTTATTTTTAATATCCATTTGAGAACTATTCCCAAAACTACGCCATCCTAAAGGTGGAATACCTTACAATGGTATATACATATTTGTAATACTAAAAACATGCGATTCTATTTCTTAATTTTTATGAAGCTCATAGAAGAAAACTTTTATTTATACGTGATTTCGTTATTTGGATGATAATACAAATGATCTAATAATCATTTTTGCTACCCCATTAACAGTATAATCCTATAATATTACTTATACTGAAAAGTTTGAAAGTATTATTGAATTGATAGCAAAAGTCTTATAAATGCAGAATAATATATAATAGCTAGAATATCTAAGCAATATCTATGTGTAACAGATAAGATATTGTACAGTTTTAGAATTCAGTGAATTAATGAACTTGATCTCAAATATAAGTTTTATTGTAAATGAAAATGTATTAATTCTTAAATAATATTGATTAATTAAACAGTTAATGATATCTGAGCTATGAATTTTATGTTATTAATGATATCATATATCATTAATAATTTACATCTATTAATGATATATGATAACTTTATGATTTTTCACAAATTTGTTTCATCATCATGCTATACTTTACATGAACTTTAAACAAAGCAATTTACGGACTTTTGTAAGAATTAAGAGACTAAAGAAATTCACGAGATTGAAAAAGTGTGTATATACTTTTGTTGTCTCATGCCGGATTCAGCTTTACAGTCTCAGATTGGCATATGCGTTAGTATTTTGTAGGAGTACTTTGTATTTTATACTAAATTTGATATTTTGTATCAACATTTTCAAAATTGCATTTTTAAATTGAGTGTATAAATGTTTCGGTTCATAGATACATTTTTGAAACTCATCCTAATTCATGTAATGCTGTAATTAATTTTCATATATGATTATTTTAAATACTTCATCTAAATGGAGAATCCTAACTCTCCACATAAGTATAGATGAAATCAATCAAAACAAGAATTTTATCCTCTTTTTACGAAAAATTTATATAAATATCTTGATAATATATCTCGCATGTGTCAAGAAATGATTTTTAAATGATATCATATTTCATATTGAAATATTTATGCTGAATTTTTAAGTTGAGAGTACATAGACGATAGCTCATAAAAGTCAAGAACTTTAAGTTATTGAATAGTTATTGTCATGAGACTTCAAGTTAAAATGTTGCTCTTCTATTTTCACAAATATTCTTTCACATTCTAGGCTTAAAATGTACTAACTTTAATATCTGACATAATAAAATAGGTTATTTAAATTATAAAATATATAAAATTAAATAAAATAATTATAAAATTAATATAAACTTAGAGATATTGCTATTAAATAATTGATATCCAAATATATTTTAAATTTATGAAATGTCAGAAATAAAGTCATATCTATTTAAAATTATCGATTTTTCGTAAAAGCATTTTTGATAATTTTATTTTATGAAACTTTTTTTATAATAATATCATCTTCCATATGATTTTGTATAAATAGAACAACTTAAATTTATATTCTTGAATTTTGAAGTAAATAAAATGAAATTTAATTCTTCATTAATATTATGCTCAACAACTTAAGTTTATTTTTTCCACTTCTATAGTAAAATTATCTTTTTTCCATAAAAAAATTAAACAATTGTATAACATTTTATATACAAAATAAATTAATTGAAACTGACTCAAACAATTATTCATTTAACTTTTAAGAAAATACTTCAGTGCTGCTTATAGATAAACTTTAATGAAACGCATTACATTTAATTTATTTCTATATTTACCAAATATTTAATGCTTACAAAAATATTTCTTAAATGTAACACCTATTTTTCAGATTTCAATTTCTTGGGCATTTTTAGGTCAACCCCTACATTAAGTGAGGATGTAAGCTCCCTATAAGCAACTAACAAAAAGCTAGATGTCGGAAAAAACTCATAAAAAATGAAACTTCAGGCTAATGTAAGTGACTAACTGCAGTTCAACACAAAGGCTGTAGACTGAAAGGAAGCCAGCTTATTGCCTCAAAACCATTAGAAAGAAAGAGAACGGCGTCCAGTCTGTCCCTTAGGATCACTTATGACGAGGTCCAGCCGATCTGGTATCGGAGATGTCCACGCTTCTATGTGCTGCTAATTTACTTCTAATATCTGGGTCAATAGTGATTAAAGTAAAAAAAAGAGCAATGCATCGAGCAATTACTAAAAGATAAATTGATGTACTTTCTTTCATTTCAAGGGAATCTCGGTTTTTCCACGATTAAGTATTTATGGGATGGACGGAAATAATACAGCTCTCATTTGTAAAAATAATCCAATGTTATACAATATTAAATAAATAAAAAAAAAACTCAGAATCATTATATTTCTTCTAAAGGATAAGTCAACTTATTTTATAATCAGGAAATAATTTTAAGATGCAATCAATGCCAACTGAACGAGACATTTACATATTTACTATTTTCTAAAACCATTTTACTTATTAAACATTTTACTTATGTTTAATGATATTTAATTTTACTATTAAACTGTAATTTAATATCATAAATGGACATCCAGTTTATATATTGGACATCATGTCACTATAAATTATGAATTTTTGATTGCATTGGAAGAAAAACTTAATATTTTTTAAATTTTTCCTTGCATTTAAAAGTATTCAAATAGTTAAATTTAATTTTGGTATTGAAATATATTTTGATTGTATAATGCCTTCTTCTTTAGAATTGTTCAAATGATTACGACTGAATTGTGTGTTTTAAATTCTTATGATTAAATAATGTAATGCAATACATTACAAATTAATTGAAATCATGTTGAAATCAATGGAAATATCTATTCAGAAAGAAGGAATTTAAGTATTTAATGTTATTATGTTTTTATTTAAATGAATATTTAACAAATGTGTACACATACACTGGAATATTTATATGTACATACGCAAATATTGATGATAAATATCACTTGGGAATAAGTAATCAGATTATTATTACTACTTTAACTAAGATTAAAATATGATAAAGATTGCCAAAATTTCACTGTTATTTTATTTATTGTTCTTTATATAAGATGCTACCATGGGAAATATTCTAAACGTACAATATTAATTCGAAATCATGTCTTTAGTAGACATCATCATATAGCTTAGAAATAAGCACACATTTTATTTAAAAATACTGAGGATTATTTAGATATAAATTAAGTGAAATTCTAAGATTTTAGCTTTCATTTGCGTCAACAAAACTGTAGAAAAGGAACTGGGAATAAACAACTAGGAAAAAGTGATAGTTTCCACACTTTCATTGAACATTGCTGATAAAAGTGCATTTAATAGCTTATTTCTTTTTATGAGTTATTCTGGTATTTTAGTTGATATCTAACTTTTGTTTAAAATTAATGTGTTGAATTATAAAATTTAAAGTACAAAAAGCTGAATAAATGTAATAGTTTTATAAAGCAAATAATGGAAAGCTTCATAAAAGATATAATGTTCAGGAGTTTATTTTCATTCATATTGAGTTGATTTCCATTCTTAATTTAAAAAGTAATAATATGAAACAACTATTATTTTCTAAAACTGGAGAAATTTCAGTTTATATTGCAACAACCATTTTTTCATCAACTGAAACATAATTTCGGTTAAGTTGAATTTGTAATGTCCACTTCCTAATTTATACATTTCTTGAAGGAGAATGTAAATATTTTTATAAAAACCAATTATAAGTTATTTTCAACATTTAATAGGTTTAAATATGTTTACTTCTTGCATTCATTTTAACAAAATGAAATACAGAAATTGTTTTATAATTTGGCATGTATGAGTAACTTTACATGAGCTGAATTATACTACTTGCGTAATGGGTTATTCAAGGGAACGTAAAAAAAAATATTCTAATTTAAAATGCTTGAATTTTTTATATGTCTGAGAAAGTACATTTAAATTTTGGCTGAATAATAATGTTGTACCATTAATATATATATATTTTTAAGAATAAAACATCACATTATATTATTAAAATATGCAAGACGTATGCATTATAATACAAAAAATAAGAAAAAGATTGTAAAAATCTATGACTTTATAGCCCATTAAAATATTTAATTACTCCATAACAATAAAATATTAATGGTAAGTGTATTGAATAACACTTTGCCTAATATATCTATTAGACTGAGTTCTCGTTTAAGCTTAATTTAACAAATGGCTAATTGATTATGAAATTAATTTTATACAGTGCACTTAACTAATATTGTTTTATTTAAAATTGTTGCCAAGTATATTTAGGTATAAGTCATCAAGTTATAAATTAATGTTGAAATTTTCGATTTGGAATGCAAAAAGAATATCCTATTTATTATCAATATTATTGTTGTAACATTTGACTTAGAAAACAAGTTTTTAGTTGCTGATTGTATTTTTTTCGAAATTTCACAAGTATAATCAATAATTCAAATTATATTTGTTGTAAAGACTTGTCATCACATAGAAATTGTAAAACTTATGCAAGTTTCGAATATATTCATGTAAATTTGGCTCTAAAATACATTTTCATTGAATATATTTTGTATGTATTTTCATATTTTATTAAAATTAGTTCAGTTATTGGCCATCTTTAAAGGAAAGAAAATATTGATTTGCACTAAGTAATTAAAAAATTTATGTTGTGGAACAGAAATATAAAGCAAAACGCATTCTGATATATATTTGTAGTGATTAGAGAAATAAAAATTAACCGAATAGTTTAAAAATAAATATTTAGAAACAATACCTAATATGAAAAACCTTCATCTATACATTAATAAATTATTTTTCATCTTATGTATTTAAAGTAAGCTTTATACTTAATGAAATAACAATAAAATATCTTAGTTAATAAACTTATAAATATCTTTCCTGTATTTTGTACTTGAATTTATTCTTAAAGTACTTTTAAAAAATTAGTTTGAATTTCAGTTATTTTCTTTCAAATGTAATCTCTTTTATTTTAATTTCAATTCAATTTCCTTACATATATGTATTAAATGTCCATATTTGGTTGATAGCATCACCACTCAAATATCCACAGGTTTAGGGACTAAACCCTTCCTAAACAATTATATCACAGCTGAACTCTTTTACGGGTGTGTGGGAAACACCTTACAGAACACCCAATTCTATTTTCATGTCACCCAGACACATCTCATAATTTCTACGAGATGAAAAGAGAGTACTATGATATTTCAACAGTTAAACATAACTAATTAGATCGTGCTTTGTGTATTAAAAATATGAAAAACAGTCAAGCATTTGTCTTATATTTCATGAGTTATGTAAATTGCTATACTTCCTAAATTTATGTAAGTGAATATTGTATCTATATGTGTGTACAAGATTATAAAATAAATTAAAGCTAGATTTTTTAAAATTTAAATCTGATTATTCTACTCTGATATTTTCTTCACTATCTAAGTTAGAATGTACTCTAAAAATGATTGCACACTAAAGAACACAGTTTACTCTAAAGAATTAATATTTCTTTTATTCTTTAGATAATGAATACATTATACGTTTTTCTCACCGAAAATCAGATATTTAAATGCTTTTTACCCAATGAGTTTGCAAATGGAAGTTATATTTGCTTAATTATGTTCATTTACAAAAAAATTAAATAAATTTTTAACACTCTCTAATAGTTTTTTAAATAATTGAAAACATATAAGTGATACATAAGTATTTTATTTATGTTATTCTCTCCATGTCACTTAAAAAAATAATTTTCATTCATAGAAATGAATATCGTTTCCTTAAATGACAAATAGATAAAATTTAACCTTTTTTATGGTTCATCAGATAGTAAACAATTCTTGAAAAAGTAAAACGTTAAGTAACTCATAAAAAATCAAGAACATTGGAGTTATTTTAATCTGTTAAAAAGTTATTTTGCATGTGAAGTTTTTGTGAAAAATAAAAGCAAATGAGTTTCATTTATCTTAAACGTAATCATAAAAATATTCCAAACATCCATCATGACACTTAGATATACATATTTATGAATTTTCTGAGATTATTATACTTTTTTTCTAATGAAAGATTTTCTGGTGTTAGGACTTAAAAATATTAATCCTGTTCAACTTCTTTTTAAAATATTTTTTAAAAAATTATTATATTATGAGAAAGTTTTAAAATGGTTCATTAATCTACAGAAATATATTTCTATGTATTATTGGAAAAATGTTTGAATGTAATGAAGGTAATTATTGTCAATACTTTACGAGAATTAAATTTCGCAAATGAATATTTCATATTACATATTATATGCAAATTAAAATACTTAAATTTAAGCAATACTGTTGCTTATTCGTTAGAAAACAAATATATTTGCAAAGAGATTGCAGCTATACAGTAATTAAAACATTTTGAAATGGAACATTTTTAATTGTTAGTTGACATTTTGCTATAAATTAATTTTCTGTTTTTTTCTAACATACAAGTTAAAAAATATTCAAGCAGAAATGTTTACAGTCATTATTCTGGAAGATAACAAAATCCAATATAATTCTGAGAATAATCTAAAAATTCTTTTTCGCAATCTCTTAAAAGAAAAACGTAGCAGAAAATTTAGCAGAAAGCAAAAAGAAACCTGAATTAATAGCACGTCACTGGTGAACGCCAAAATCATTATTCTTACCTGCAGGCATTGGCCTTCTTTTAGCCGTCTGCTTCTGATTCGAAGTCCATTTTTACTCTAGCATCGAACAAAGTAAAGAAAGAAAAGTATCTGAGCGAAAGCTGCACCCGGAACATGAAAACAACACAAATTCGAATTTCCTGTTTTTTCACTACCTTGTACGGTATCGATCTTGATAATATTATTGCTTCACAATGGGGAATGGCAAAACGGTTCGGCTATCTGACCTTCCTTGCTAAATGAATCTAAAAAAGAAAAAGCGAGTACGTTTGGAGGAGGAGGTTAAAAAGAAACAAGCACTAACTTAGGATGTTTATTTATTTATGCAGTTTAGACTCGAATTCTCTTTTTGTATCATTTACTTATTTTTTGCTGCATTTCTTGTTTACGATGAATAGTCTGGCATTAAGTACTTGTCAAGAAGTTTACTCTGGATAAAAAAGAGCAAAAGGAAGTAACGGAAAGTTAAAGTGGGAGAGATGTTTTTTAAACTGGCTCCTGAAAGACTTCTATCTGTATTAACGCCGTTACGTCCCTATTCCGCTTGGCCGTTATAAATGAAGATGTATGGTGCTACGGGTCAACTTTATTAAAGTGCAAGAAGCGAGGGAAAAACTATTACTAGGAGTTGCAGTCCAAAGCGAGAAGCGAGGATGTTATTAATGTGCTACTGTTCCCTTATCGCATACTGCAAAGGGGAGTTTAGGCAGGATATTTTGCCGTGAACTCAGAGATTTCTAAGGTAATTTGCCTCTCTGAGGTCTTACCTGTCGAAACTTAGAAAATATTCGACGATTTTTGAATGCTAAGATAAAAAAATTAATATTTAACTTTCACTGAAATATTCTTTGTTTCTATACAAAATTCTTCTATCAATGAAATATTGATAAAACAATGAATGTCTACCAATTGAAAGATATTTTCATTGGATTGGAATACTTTAATTCAAATTATTTACTGAAAATATTATTGATTAAAAATCTTTCTATATTTTAGTGAAATGTATTCAATTCAAATTTTGCATATGTGATATTATAATAATTAAACAATTTATATTATATTATTCATAATTAACTGCATATTTTTAGCATAAAGATATTCTATCAGTTCATAAGTGTCTATAAACTAATCTGGAAAAGCTGTATTCCAGATGTATTGAACATTAAACTTCATTTCATATAAATGTTAAGCTATCAATTATATTCTATCAAATTTCTTGATATCTTAATAATATTAAATTTTTCTGTTCCTAATGAGTAAGTTGTATTGTCTTGAAGAGAATGTTTACGTAATATACAAAAACATTAGTATTAACTGTTTGAACTATGCAAATGTTCGCATTTTAAAAATTAAGGTTAATGACAAATGCAATTTAAAAATACCATAAAATAAAGTACAGAGCGATATAATTATAACAGTAAAAAATACACTTTTTCTATGTTTCTGACCATTGAGTGTTTTGGAAACTAACTTCACGTGATAATACATTAACATAAAAATAATATTTAAATAAAGTATAAAAATATAGTATTGGAAAGTTCAGTCATTAACAATGCTGGCAAAAACTATTTTAACTATATAGTATGCTACAAATTATATTTTTAATATGAATAACTACTAGTAGTGTAGTAACTGAATCCTTAAAATACATATGCAATGAATAAAGCATCGAAGCAAAATTCTTATATTTTAACGTAATTTTAAATTATAAATTTACTAAAGCACAGCAGAATTTTATGACAAAATTTATACGTTTAGAAACCGTAATATTGAATGTATCATTATATTTTAACGTACATATTTATAAATGATTTATGTTTTTTTAATAAGTAAGAAATGAATATATACCTAACAGACAAGTAACATGTAATAAATTCCTGATATGTAATAAATTCCTCAAATTTATATGTCAGTAATTTATTTATACGTCATAGACGAAAATTCTATTTTAAATAATTTCACAGATCCAATTAATATTAAATATATCTCAGAATTAATAAATTCCATATAGTTTTATTAAATCACGTATATATAGTTTTATTAATCAGATTTGGAATTCAAAATAACTGTTTGCGAAATAAGGAATAAAGTACTTTTTTTAATTTTCTCACTGAAAACATAAAATTATCATATATAGTATTACTTATTTTCATTTTATGTATTTAAAACTGATTTGAACAATACAAAATAGCAATAATATTTTTAATCAATAAAAATATTATGTCAATTATATAAGATATGCATAAGTCAAAAATTGATAAGCTTTGGCTGATTAGATAAAGGATAAAATATTTAGAAGATTTTTAATTTTAGTAAATAAAAAATTATTTAACTATTCACATATGTTTCTATGTTTCTTTTGTTTCAATTTGAGAACTATGAAATTTTAATAGAGGTAGTGACATTTTCCTTTATCCTTTCTCATGAAAAGCTGAAAAAATTATTCTAAATTTTTCATTTCGTTATAATTAAGAAATATGCAAAATATTTGCTCTAGACATTCAAGTATCTCGCATATATAAATAAATTTTTTAGCTTTAAACTTTTCGAAATTATAATTTTTTATTATTATTGCTTATAAATTACAGTTTTTTAATTAAGAAACTTCTTAAGACCATGAAAAAGTACTGAGGACAATTATTTTAATTAAAATAGCAACAATTTTATTATAGAAAGAAGCAAAACTGAGCAAAATAACTTTTTAATACCCAAGTATAATAAAATGTGAATGACTTTCTTTTTCAAATCAACTTTACAGTACACAATATTTTAAAACAGATCAAATCTTAAATTCTATGTATGTTATTGAAATTGTTATTCCCAAAATTCGTAGAATGATAAGAGTGTGTCTACAATTTTATATTTGTTAAAGATTATGCCTTATGCTACATGAGTAAGGTAAATTAAATAAAAAAAGATAAATTAAAGCCACTGTTATTTAAACAAAATCTAAAAAAACATTTAATTTACCTTGTACATTTCTGAGCATTTTTTAAAATTTTGGCAATGTCTCATACAACTATATAATTTGAAAGTTATAGCCTGACCTGTAGTAACCCAATAAAATTAGCGTGGGATGTTCCATTTGAAATAAAATTTGAAATGTAATGAAAATATTTCTATATTCTAGCTTAACAATTGTTCTATATTCTAGCTTAACAAATGGGAATTAGTATCATTTTATCATTTTGATGATGATACAGAATTGAATGTAAGATTGTATCTCTACAGCAGTTGATGCAGAACAGTTTGCATTTTGTATGTCATTTCATTTTCAAAGATAATTTGGATGTCCCTGTCCTCTTCCTACGTGTCACACGAATTATATGGCTGGCATGGCGTAATTACCAAGTATGCATCCCAATGAGAAACCTTGGAAAGTCATCAAATGTCATTTCCTCACAAGTTTCTTACAACCACTTTTAAAACTTGAACATTAATTTACATCCGGAAAAGTGATTTCATAACTCAGCGTAATTAATCATCTCATAGTAAAAGTCTTAACTACTTTTTGTTTAGAAGTGTATTCTTCTCACAATCCATTAATATTGCTTTGTTCAATAATAAGACTTCTCTTGCTATTGAATTTCAGTATTATATTTTTTCTAATAAATAATCAAATTTTAATAATGTTTTCTTCTTTTAATGCAGCTTTTCAATTTTTTCATGAATATCTCTTGTAGTCCAAATCGATTTCTGTTTATCAAAGTGAAATAATTGATCAAAATTTAACGTCTTTTACAACAAGCTTGGTTCTTAAAAATGAACGAGTAAAATTGCATATACTATGATTTTCTATAAAATAAATTCACTGAATATAAGTACGAATTCTTGCAAAAAAATTAAAAATTCATTAAATTCATTATATTTTGTTATTTTTTTTAAATTTTATCCAAGCTAATTATATAAAATTAAAAACATTTCTTTCCTTTAAAGTAAGATTCCTTAAATATAGATATAAAAATGAGTGAAATAAGGTATAAAAATGTGTGAAATTCCTGATTTTTCAACTTCAATAATGCATCTTTTACGTATGTATCAAAATATTATTTTGATCATGGAGCATTAAAAAAATGAAGTTCATCTTTTTAAGTATTATATTTTGGAAATATATTTAAGAGTAATATTGCAAAGTTATTTTGCATATTCTGGGTGTGACACTACTATATAACTGTTTTACTACATTAAGCATTTTGAGTAAAACCACAATGATTGGTGTATTAAGGAATTCCAATCACACATACTACAAATAAATATTATTTAAAATGATTGCTTTCCATTTTTTTAAATTTAAAATAACGAAACATTTAATCATTTTTTTCAAATTTCTACTCATATCATTAAATTCAGTACATTTTCCTGAAACAGTAAGATAGATAGATAGATAGATATTTTCAAATATGTAATTAATTAATTCATGTTTAATAATGACTACATGTCTCACTGTAGTAAGAAAGGAAAAAAATCTTAGAAATCAATTCTAAGAATGACTTCAAGCAAGAAAGCAAAATCTTTATTTAAGTTAGAATAAATTAATATTCTACAAATAATTTTAATAATTTGAATTTTTTTAATCAAACATTTAAAAAAATTCAAATTATATCTCACTCAAGTGCAAATGATATTTGAGTAAAATAAATTTTATTAATAAATTATTTTCTTAATAAATTTTATAAATTTTATTAATTAATAAATTTTATTAATTAATTATTTAGAAAATAAATAAATTATTTTCAGTGGAATATTAAACACAGTTTCTCGTTGTCTTTCTAAATGCTATACTTTTCAATTTTTGTAAGCTTATTTCTTACGATTAATTCAAAACAGCCATGATATTTATTTTTCCTTCCATTTTGTGAGAAAAATGAAAAAAAAAATTAATTACAAATAACATCAAAAAATTCATCACATTTTCCAGGAATTTTTTAACAGATCTATATGGGAAAATCGCAACATTAAAGACGATCCCTGAAGCATCCCTTTCTTATCAACTTTCTCCGTAGGTTCTCATGAGTCCTATTTTATTTTCCTTTATCCAGTCCATTTATGATATTCGTGTCGGTGTACTATCTTATTTAGTACGGACAATCTGTTCTTTTTACGAGAGAAACGGTGGCAACGAGAAAGAACAAGATAAATGAAGCCTTTCATTTAGAAATAAGGAAATGTTTTTATTTCATTTATTTTGTTTTCTCCCGTTTGCTTCTTTTCATAATGCATTTATTCATGAAGTTTTAACTTATTTTATTATTTTTGAAAAGAGAATTATGATATCTTGCGTCAGGGAGGGTGACTCATAATTCAGTTTTCTCAACATTATTCCGCTTTCATTAATTTTCCCTTTCAAGTTTTATCTTTGATAAAAACGTCATCGAATTCTTAATACTCGAGAAACACGAAAATAAATTCTTATTATTAGCAATTGCTGTTTTGATTTCGGATTGCGGTATTGCTTTTTAAATTAAGCATTGAAAAAAAAAATAACTGCAATTCCAAAATGATTGGAAACGCATCTGAAGGATTTTATTTAAGTATAAAAAGGTATATTTGAATTACTTGTAAAGATTGAACTTTTATACTATAAATTCAAAAACAATCTTCTTTGAAATTATATAAGCAGTTTATTGAAAGACATACTAATTGTAGGAGTAAGTGATTTTTTTTTAAATTCATGAAATGTTATAAATGCATATTTATAAAAATAAAATAATTTGTATAAAAGTTTTATGAAAACCCTAATTTGTGAAAAATTAAAGTATCTAATATTGATTACAGCGTAATCAATGCTCTTATAAGCTCATAAAAATAAAATTTTCCTGCTGTCTCATCATGAGCCAAAAAACTAGATTGTAAAAAATGAAAAATTGAAAATACATTAGTACATATAAGCACTTAAATAAATATTCTCAAATATTTTTCATATAATGAATTTAAGAAAGGCTTCTTAATCTTATTCTTTACTTATTGCATTTGCTGATTTTTGATGTTAATCCTTTCTCAGAAAAAAAGCTTTGCATGAAACTTCCAAGGAAGTCACAAATAATTATTAAATTTGTTTTTCATTTAGTAAGTGAATATAAAGTAAGCTATTTTAATTTAATAAATTTATCATTAAATATTAGATAAAAATGTATTTTGTTTTGTATGTGTATGCTTTCCTTTCAGTCAGTTGATAAATTTTTTTAAACAATGATTTCTCTTGGATAATCACGCACCGTCATTCAATGTGTTCTTGTTCTCCTATGGGGTTGCCCCCACAGTTGAGTAACGCTGTTTTAAAGGGAAATGCAGTTTTCTTAACAAAAAAGTGAGCATGATTCCTGTATTATTAATATTCATAATTCGCCTCTTTGTTTCCAGAGCAACAATACTTCATTTAAAGAATTTGAGATTAGAACAAATGCATCAATTTCAAGATGTCTTAAAAGTTACTGAAAATGTTCAGGATTTATAAAAGTAAAAGATTCTTAGTTAACAGAGCTACGTGTCCATTTTTACATAAAGTACAACATATAGAATTTAAAAGCAAAAACAAAACTATCGTTTAAGTTGTAAAATTTCTTATTCTTAAGAAATAATGCCACAGAATGAACATATGCTTTACCATATCAGTTAAGGACATTTATGTGAACTTGGATGCTGTGTATTAACGTAATTTGTGAAGTATTAATATAAAACATTTTAACTTATAAAATAATGTTTAATCATAAAAACATTGTCCGTCAAATAAAATGTTTAGATTTCAAATGATCAATAAAATTTATCACCTGCATGAGTTTTAAATAGAGAAATTTAAAAACAATAATGATTTTTAATCACTAAAAACAATTTCTGCCATGAATTTAGCATATTCATAAAGAAAAATTTTTTAATTTTTCATTCTTTAGTTATTAGCCAAACTTTACATTTTATTTCAAACTTTCAGGTCCAAATTAAAAAGAATTTTTTAGAAATCTTTATAATATTCATAACAAATTCACAATTAATTAATTTAAATTTATTAAAATACATTTTTATATTGCAGCTATATTATCAATTGTGATAAAAGTTTTAATTATCATTTAAATTTATTACAAAATTGCATTTTTTTATTGTTGCATACTTGATGAATAAAAAGTATTGGCTTATTCCCAAAGCATACGAACTTTCACTGTCAGATTTTTGTAATATGCTAATATTTACATCAAATGATAACAAATATCGAATGCCATTTCATATACTTCAAAACAAAAATGTTATAGTTATTTATCATGTACTTAACAGTTAAGTTCTGATATAAAATGAATAAAAATCGGAAACACAAATATCAAACTTTTGTCTGTTGATTGTGTCAGAAATAAATTATGTAAATAATGACAAAAAATGTTGCAAAGTGTGTAGTTATATTCATATTAGAACAAATGAATAATAAGTTTTAGTGCATTTTTCAATTATTGCTTTTAAATACAAAACAATAATCATTGTTAAAAAATTAAAACATTACTAAAATTAGGATAAAATGTTTTTTTAAATAGAAAAGTCATGAAATATAAATCAATAATTCCTAATATATTAATATAAAATTTTAAAAATAAATGTTTATTATGTCAAGTAAAGTCTTTTTAAAACAAATAAAATGAATATTTTTAAGTGATACTAATCCCAAGGTACAGATATCGCTGATAAATAAATTTTTCAAAAATCAATTTCCTTTTAAAAAATTATAAGAATATTAAATAATAATAATAAATAAATAGTTTGCTTATAATTATGGGAAGAATTTAAAATGAGAAAAAATATTACTTCAGAAAATTATAAAAATTGTGGCTTAAAAGTTGATTGTTTTATTCAGCTATAATGATTCAGATATAAAATAACTGATTCCATTACAGATTTTCCTTAAAAATTATTATCAAAATGTATATTTAATTTTTATTAAAATAATCTTGTACTAAACTAAAAATTATATTAGAAATGTAAGCATTTGTATTTAAATATCTAATTATTAACTGTAAATATATTATGATCCTATTTTTGATGTTACATACTTCAATTTTAGTTTCATTCACAGAAATGATTTTATAAGAATTGAAATCTTTTGAAGTGTGAAATTGAAACTGTGTTTTATCCAAAAATGCGTAGTGTGCGTAATTTTAAATTAATAATTTACACACAAATTTACAAAATTTCTTAGAATATTATTATATTCTCTCTCAAATGTTTTTCAGTTTGTTTTTTTTAAATAACTATTTCATTTTTTATTCATTTTACAAATGGTTTAAAAATATATGGTTTGTTTTCAAATGTTTTTCGTTTAATTCTCAAGTTTGAAAATGCAGATGAAAATTGTGTATCTGCAACTCATTTTCTTAAATGTAAGAAGAGAAATCACACTTAATATTTCAATCTTTCTCTGAAAAGGGGGAAAATAAACTAGATTTTTTATCTAATATAATGATATGGTTATAAGTTATGAATCAGTTTATGTGGTAAAGTACAGATATTAACATCATTCGTGTAAATTTAAATAAAAATATATTAGAGCGAAAGATTTCTAAAATGAAAAATTGTACAGCCTTAATTAATTATTAATATAGCATAATCTTACCATATATTATGCTACCTCACATCTACTATGTTAACATAATATCCTTTAAATTTACATTCACACAAGGGGTATACATTTAACTGAATGTTGGAATTCAATTTGATCACATGACACAAACAATAGACATAACTGGTAAACCAATCTATAGTTGTTGTATATCAATGTTAAATAGTTTTATATATTTTCTAAAGTATTCATCATACATTTTATTTTTTGATGTGACTTTGTAGATGTTTTTTATCATGTAAATAATCATGCAATGTCTTTTAATTAATATTTTAGTATAAATCCTCCACGTATGTAGTGACATTACGTACACCAAAACATTGAAAAAAGATTTGATTTTCAATCTTTTAAGCAATCCTTCATAAATCTAATAATTCTAGTTTATGTGCTGGGAAGTCTTATGTTTGAGAATCACAGTTCGGGTAACATTAGGAAGGTATTTTAACCAAAAATCTCAGTATGATTTCTAAAAATGATAAGAATATCTATCTATGCTCAAGCAATCTCCATCACCATAGATTATTGATTCTTATAAATGCTTCCTTCAAATGGAACAAAAAACAATGATCGAATAGCACATCTGGTATTTTAAAGATGATCCTGATGGGAAAGTTTCCAAAACTAAGTTAAAGTTATTATGTAGATTTACTAATGTGGTAATTCAAACTGCTGCCTCATGGACAGTAATATTCCCACAAACAAACTCCTTTTAACATATTTATCCTAAAACTAATTCAATGATATTTATTCTATGGTTGTTTATAGTCTAAAATGAAGACTTGTGATCCTATAACAGCTTAGGCTAAGCTTTCTTTTATGTATTATAATTAATAAACTATTTGTAAATATTCGTTTTCTGCTAATGGAAAATTTTAATTTGTCTAAAAAAGTAATTTCCGTTTATATATGAATTTACTTGTTTATTTTATTTTCTTATACATATATGAAATATAACAATATAGTTATTTTTTCATTCTAACAATTTTTAATTTCAATAATAATACTTCTCACATCAACAGTTAACTAGTTATTTTCAGTAAGATACGTAACATTTAAAAAAATAATAAGCATCAATATAGAATAACATTTTATATAAATTTTTATTGTAAATTTAACGCATTTTTTATGCAGTATGTGTCCACTAAAATCCCTTATCCCGAATTTATATTTGAAATGGCTGCAGCTATATTTAAGGAAGTTTAGTCTTGGTGTAGTAAAGAAGCTGTTAACTAATGAATGAAATCCATTTTAAATACAGCCTGATAAAATATTAAGAATTCAGATTGCATGTATTGAAAACGGAATGATATAGAGAAGAATGTGATTTACAAATTTGTACAATATGAAAGATTTAGTACACAAAAAGCACGTTGTGTGGATATTAAATCAAAGAATTAAATAATTTAAATGCGCATTTATTCTTTATTATAGTGTAACGTCAAGAAACTTGAATGAATAGAGAATGAACAATCTTTTGGGCACGATAGTGCAAATTGGCACAGTAGTATTGCTTAAGATTCTAAATAGAAATGACCGTAATTCAGACCTTAAAAATTGCATCTTTGTTTGCACTAATTGTTTTCATAAACAAAGTAGACAATACGTAAATAGCGTTAAATGATGTTAAATCAACTCAACTCGAGCTATAAGTTTAGGTTTCTTGCAGTATGTGAGTATGTGTCAATATTATTAACGTTAGACATCTAAAAAGAGAGACACTTTCTTGGTATTATAAAATATTAATGCACATGGTCATGGAGAGCGTTTTTTCGAAGTTGAGTACTGTAAAATGCTTTTACTGAATAGTGAATGTAAACTGATTCCTCGCTCAGCAGTAAAGTTGTAAAAGAAAATTTTCCTGAAGGCCCAGCATCCTTTTCAATAAAAAATCTTATCATAATAAAAATTCTTACTGTAAAACGTTTGACGTAGGCCTGATTCGTGACAAGTCAGGATGCATCTTTAGATCAGCAAATGTATGATAGCAAATTAATTGAATGCTGTATTATTAACTGTATAATTGAAAATCAGCACAAACAATATTGTGGCCTCCTTAAAGGTAAGATTTAAAAAATCCTATTCATATTTTAGACACTCATTACTACTATTTCTTCGGCTATTTTTTTTCAAGACAGAAGGATTGAGAATGAGGAATTTTGAGGGATGATAAGTGGCACTAGTCATAGTGCGACTTCAACGGGGAAAAAAGTCTACTTATCGTTTTTGACACATATAATGAGAGTAGATGAGGTCAGTTTTCATGGTATGTCGTAAACAATGGGTAAGATACCTATTACTACGAGCAGAAAAATTCTAGATGTTTCACAGACGTTCGGCATCAAATCTGGTTTGTTATTGAAGCTTCGTAAATGACAAGCAGGTGGATCTAATATTCCACGATAGCGCATTAAAAGAATAAATCTATTATTTACATAGAACAAAACACTCAAATTTATGAAGAAACTACGGTTGTTTAGTTTTAGGAATTTATTTTTAACTCTTTAATGGCACGACAGCTCACAAGCGCAGTAAATGAATACCATGTCAACAGATTCGGAAGGCAAATAATTGGACATTATATTCTTGAAGACTTCCCTTCACATTATTTTGAGCTGACTCAACTGAACATTTTCCTGGGGAATATTCGAGAGCGTATGCAATTTTTCTGCTAATAATGCAGATCTTTGAAGGACTCATGGTTCCTTCAAAGTGCCATGTCTCGTTATTTGTAACTTGACATTTAAACGAGGATTTAAATGGACAATGGGTTTTAAAGCTGTAAATAAAGATATATTAGCTTATAGTGTTATTTTCTCCCATATTTACTTTTGCGTCCCAGTGTATCAAATCATGAAATGAATACTTGTTTTACCCAATTTATTTTTTTCATTAATATTGCTATGGTGACATTTCGTATTAACTCAATGATACTCTACAACTTTGAAAATTTAGTTTTTACGCTTTCCCTTCCATTTTCAAGATAGAAATGTTAATTCTGCAGTTTTCTATCAGATATTATATTTGGTAGTTTTACTCAGTAATGTACTGTTAGACACAGTTTTTATGAAATAATAGTAACCATTTCAAAATTATAATAATGGGATGTTAATTTAGTGCGGATATTTCAAATAGAGATAAAATCATTGATTTTCTAAAATATAGTTGTTTTTATGCCTAAATAAATGTTATCTTGAATTAGTTTTAAGTAAATTCATAGATAATTTTTTTCAGACTAAATTATTTTAATAGAAATTTTCCTTCATGATATAATGCTTATATATAATATAGTTGATTTCAACGAATTCTTAATAATTTTTTTTCAATATTATGTGCTAAGGAAATTATTTTTTAACTGGTAATATATTTTTGACAGGTAAATAATTTTTCAAAATAATATTTTTTCATACTGTTGAGGCATATCTTCATATCTTATGGAAATATAAGCAGAAATGCTATTCTTTTTTACAGTGGAAAAGTTAAATGGAATCTCACTACCATTTTACTATCAGAACTTTAATAAGACATTAATCATTAATGTATTACTCTGAATTGAGTTGTGCTTATTTCGTATCTGAATTCAAAGCACACACACACAATATCTTGCATTTACTCTCTTTATTTATATTCTTTTAAATTTTCACTGGCTTTCCGTAAGTATTTTTTTAAATATTTTTTCCATATTATATATATATATATATATATATATATATATATAGTGTGTGTGTGTGTGTGTGTGTGTGTGTGTGTGTGTGTGTGTGTGTGTGTGTGTGTGTGTGTGTGTGTGTGTGTGTGTGTGTGTTGGTTGGGTGTGCGCGTAACAAGCATTCCATTTTATACTGCAAAATAAAATGAACAATTGGAGATGTGGACACTTTTGCTGTACGTAATTTTAATAAAATGTATTTAAAAATAAGAACTCGAATGAATTTAAAAAAAATTTTTTAAATATATTAAACTACAATTTTTATTGATTTTTGCATTGATTTTATTTCGTACACACTTTTAAAATTTGTTATTTACTAACATTTAATTTCAAATTTCCGACACATACCATAATTTCTTATTTTCTGCAGAAATATCAAAAATAATTTTAATTAATCTCTAAAATGAGATTAACAGTATACTTTTGTCTCAGTTTTAATAAAGTTAATTCATTTGAATTTAACAATATTATTCAAATTAGTTCTGTTGAATTTTTCGTTGGTGTGAATTCCATCTAAGGTTGCGAGCTGTTGTGGTTCGGAATGCACTTTTAAATTGTAGATCCGGGTACAATCAGTCCTTAAGAGCAATAAGAAAACCGTTAAATGACACTGTGAGAAAAACCATCAAAAATATTAAACAACTTTTTTTCTAAATTGTCAAGCTAAAATTAGAAAAAATTAATGATAAATTATTGACTTATTAGTAAATAATTTATGTATTTTAAACCCATTAACATATTAGATAAGAATCTATCATCAAAATAGTAGGCTCATCAGATATAAAGCTAAAGTAATTTTTGTATGGTTTGCTCCAATTTTTTTATCAAAAGAATCCTTAAACGTAAGCCTTCAATTTTCTTTGACAAGTAGAAATAACTTTTAACCATTTCTAACAATTGTTAATTTACTCATATTAATATTAGGGATTACTGATAAAATCAAATTTCACACAATAAATTATTATAAAATTTTGCTCAAAAGTTTCAAATATGTTATAAAAATTACATTCTAACATTATTCTTAGCTTTAAAAATTTATTAAATTTAATTTTTTAATATTAAATAATGTTTTTAATGGATAAGTAGTTTGAAAAACTAACGTTTAGTATTTTACAGAGTATTTCTATTATAAAAAATTAAACGCATCCATCATCTTTAGCAACACACTTTTTACTAACTTCAAATTTGCTTAACAATTTATACATATCTGGATTAAAATCTACATTCGTAGATGGATTTCACTTCACTTCTGAAAGCTGGTCTAACAACAATTTCACAAATATCTTCATGCACATTCAATGACGGTTGATAAATGTTCATGAAAGGTTGATTAAAATATATATATATGAATATGCATCGACAGTCCATTGAAAGTAATTAGTGGACGGCTAGGGCAGTAAGAACTGCTTGCTGACATTCCGGGGGCATTGCAACTCTCAAAGAATTATTTCCTGAAAAGAAGAATGATTTATCAAAAAACAACATCATTTCATACAAAATTATAATTAATGTTTTTGTGAAAAATGTCACTAAATTATGACTGTTGGGAAATTAATTTGATATGCATACAAAAATAATAAAATTTTCCATATTATTATAAAACTTTTATTGAAATTTTTCCTTAGAATTTCATAAGAGTATTGGAAAAAATACAGTTTTTAATTATGAAATGGTATATAAATATATATGTAACCATATATATTTATATTTATAACATATATAAATATAAATATATATGGTTTTTAATTATGAAATAATTAAAAATTACATTTTTATTTAAATGAAGGAAATGGAATATTTTAAGAAGCAAATGACCTCATGTGTTTTTCCTATTATACAGAAAATGTAGTAATTTAAAAGACTGATAAGTTTTTTTTCAATTGTTTGTTTCCGTGTGAAAACTGAAATACTAATTTTCAGTGTCTATGTTTAATAATTAAATAATTTATAATTTTTTCTCTCAAGGCTATTTTGTAACCTACTGTAACGAGATAAAGGGTAAGGATCAGTATAGCGCATGCGTACTAGATTCTGCCGCCTCCTCTCTTCCGATTATATTGTTTTTGTTTATTTTTTTTAGTTAGTATAGTGTATTCTCAGAGAGACAACGCACTGGAGGTGCGCTTGTGGCAGCATCCGCCACTGACATTTTCATGATTATTAAGTTGAAAGTTGTATTAAAATTTATGTAAATAGTAAAAATTATGTATATATAAAATTTATCCGTATCAATAAATTAAATTAAATAAAATTGAAATTCTCATCAATTGCCTTTCCATCTCGGTACGCTACAGCTTTAAATGGTGCCATCGGTGCGATGGAACTGTTCCGAATAATTCTGAAGAATTAATGAGTGATTCTGGGTAAAAGATATTTCTGAAAAGTGTTGTCATCCACACAAACAGCAGAAGATAAATTGATAGCAACCTGCTTTTGATATTTGTTGAGTTTGATTTGGTGTGATTTCGATTCTGATCCTTGGAATCAGAAGACAATGGCTTCCCACTATCTTGGAGTGGAAAGGAAAAAGTGTTTCAAGTTAAATTCTCACCCGTGGAATAGAAAAGAAATGGTTAGTTCCAGCCCTTGGAAAAAGAAGCATCCAGCTTCAAGTATTAATTCAATCCCTAGCACCCTGCTTTTTTGATATAAAGAGTGTTTCCGGTTATGCTTAATTCCGACCAGTGGAATAGAATTATGCTGTTTTGATTCCAGCAATTGTAACAAAGAGAAAATAGCCTTCTGTTCGTGATTTAATTCCTTTCGAAATCTTGCATTGAGAATCTAAGAAATATTGCGCGACTACTGCTTTTCGATTCCATCCTTTCCAAATATACCGTTTTGAAATTGTGTACTTGAAAATTCCTGTTCCTGGAATCAAGAAAAGTATTAAAATCAAGAAGTGTTGTGCGCGTGTGTTTCTTTCGGGGAAATCTCGAAAAAAAAAGAAAATAATTAAGTGAAAAAGATAGTGAGATTTAGAAATCGAATGCAAAATCAAAAATGAGGGAAAATATATATATTAGTTGGGCATTAGCATTGCAGCCCTTTAATTTTGAATTAATCCACCGAAAAGGGGTTTTGCATAAGAATGCTGATGTTCTTAGTAGAATTTGTAAACAGAAAATTTTCAGTTATTTTTTTTTCAAACATTTTCTCTTTATTCATATTGTCTTACTTTGTATCATATTAAATTTCAAAAATAAAAAAAATTCTATTCTTTAAAACATTATACCAAATATAAAAGTAACATATATTTTTCATGTTATTTTATACTTATGTCTTTAAGCTTATGCTTTGTAATTAGTTATTTGTTAGAGTAATTGTATGACTTTTACTCATGTATAAGTCCTTCCGATCAGTATAGCGCATGCGCAGGATCAGTATAGCGCATGCGCACTAGATTCTGCCGCCCTCCTTCCTTCCGATTATATTGTTTCTGTTTATTTTTTTAGTTAGTAGAGTGCATTCTTAGAGAGGCAACGCACTGCAGGTGCACCGCCAATGACATTGTCATTATTATTAAGTTGAAAGTTGTATTAAAATTTATGTAAATAGAGTAAAAATTATGTATAGTTAAATTTTATCCTTATCAATAAATTAAATTAAATAAAATTGAAATTCTCTTCAATTGCCTTGCCAGCTCGATACGCAATACTACATAATAAAATTGCTTGCATATTTCCAGTTTAACGCTAAAACTGAATTTATGAATTTTTTTTAATTTTTCTCGTTTTTAAGTATTTAATTGGAAAGATTGATTTGATTTTGCATTTTTTTATATATTCAAAATTCATTTTCATTTTTATCGAAATTGAGAAATTTAGCTTTAATTTTAAAATATTTTTTTTTATTTATTTGCTGAATTTGGGTTAATGTAGCATCGATGTAATTCATAAATAAAGAAAAATATTCTTGAATAAATTTTCTATAGATAATTAATATTAAATCAGGAATATTGGAATACTGCATGTGATTACAATTTAATCATCACATGCAGTATATCATTGATAAGACATTACTAGGACTATTTCCTACTCGAAAGCCTTAAATGGAAAAAAGAAACAATTCAGATATCATTATATTTCCCAGGAATAGCATTTTGTAGGGATATTATCATTAAATATAGGAATATTTTTCCAGATCAATTTAAGATGATGGTATTAGTTAGCATTTTTCATCCGGTCTTGGGCGTAGCATGGAATTTCTCGGGTGTGGTTTCCTTTAAGGCTTAAAACAAAAATAGGCTCCGTAAGTTGATTAGAATATTTATACTGGAAGATAATATACTTGATGAATATAACTGTAGCGGGGTATTGAGGGACAAGAAGTTTTCTTGAGGATTTAAGTATTCATAGATTCAAAGCATTCATGATATATTTGTGACATTGATTTAATAAATTGCATTCCTTCATATATGCTTACTTTATTAATAAAATATTTGTAACTTCATTTTTTAAATTAAAAATTGGGTATGCAATTTTAAAATACTTTTTAAATTGATGTCAGTATATGAGGAACTTTATTTTAGTAAAACATTTATCAAATTATAAGAACGTTATTAGCTTATTTAATAATTTTTATTGAAGCATAATATATTTTGATAGAACAATATTATCAAATAGCTACAATATATGTAACATATCAACAAAATGAAAGTACATTAACAAACATATTCTAATACGTATTTTAATTAATATAATTAAAGTGGAATTTAAATCATGTTGAATAAAAAATTAATTGATTAAAGAATATTAAATGATTACAATATATTGATTTTTAATTTATCTAACTTCTCATTAAAGAGCACAATAATATATACTGGGAATCGTTAACATTAATATATAAGAGTTTTTTAATTCTTGAAACAATATAAAATATTCATTAAAGTATATTGTTTCATATATTGTAAATATTTTTGATAAAATCATGGTGCCTGTAAAAGGTTTAATGTGCAAACCATTTCAGTAATAATATATATTAAGCTTACTTTTCAAGCTAATATAAGTTTGTTTTTCTTAAATTAACTTATTTAATGTTTTAAAGAAATAATCAAGATGTCTTAATGCTTAAAAGACAAGGTTATTATTAATATATATATATATATATATATATATATATATATATATATATATATATATATATATATATATATATATATATATATATATATATATATATATATATATATATATGTATGTATATATATACATATATAATATATATATATATATAAAATAAAATATAATAAGTAATGTAATCTTTTATCGAATATAATTTATTATAATTATTTTAAATTTTCATTCCTTAATTTTAGAATAGTTAAGTTTACAAAT
Organism: Latrodectus hesperus; assembly: GCA_037975125.1. Classification (NCBI taxonomy): domain Eukaryota; kingdom Metazoa; phylum Arthropoda; class Arachnida; order Araneae; family Theridiidae; genus Latrodectus; species Latrodectus hesperus. The sequence continues at coordinate 43,212,997 of CM075851.1, forward strand.
AAATATTTAATTACTTACCTTTAGCTTTTGAAAAAATTTTAAGCTCCCTGTCACATTCAGTTTCCGATATTTCCGGTCCTTCATCTTCATCTTCTTGTGCAAGCATTCTCAATGCATGGAATTCATTTTCTTCTTCTGAGCACTCTAATCTATAATATAAATATACATATATATATATATATATATATATATATATATATATATATATATATATATATATATATATATATATATATATATATATATATATATATATATATATATATATATATATATATATAAATATATATATATATAAATATATAAATATATATATATATATCTATATATATATATATATATATATATATAAATAGATAGATAGACAGAATATGCAAAATATGCAATAGCATAAATAAAAGTTTTATTAAAGAAATATTATGTCAACTGCTAATTTTAATGAATTCCCCAACATTTTGAATGAGCGCTTAAATTTTTTATGACTCAATGAAAAAATATTACATAACAAGCTATTTATAATAGTGAAGTCTCTTCCACAATTATAAATATTATAATTGTGAAGGAGATAGGAAAATCATGTGAAATTTACATGAAGTATAAGAGACAAATATATAAGTAAAGTGTTAGCATAAAAGAGAATACGCACATAAAGGGTATATGTAATACCCTACCAATTGCCATATAAACGGAGGAAAGATTGTTGCTTTTTACTCCACAAGAATATTTTTTGTTGTCAGTAGATCATCACATAGTTTTGTTATGGCAATTTCTATATATGAGTTCTTTCTTTTAGTCAAATGCTAATAGATTATGGATAAGTAGATTTAATGTTCCATTCTGCTATAGCCTGATGAAATTTTCCATGTTAATACACCTGTTCTTTTTTCTGTTCTTGCATTTAATTAAAATATAATTTTGGTGGTAAATATTTATACTCTGTGTGAAAACTCTCATTGCATTTTAATTAACTAGTTAAATTTGACAAATAAGTGTTTTTTTTAAATACTTTTTATTTATTATAAAACTTTTGACAGTATTTATTATATTCATTTATTTTGAATATTTTGAAAAAATATTTTTTGAAATTTGCTGATTTTCTTCTCTTTTATAAATCTTTGTGGTTTTATTAGAATTTCTAAGTTAAAATATACATATGATGTTTCTATAAAACTTACTTTACTTCTCTGTAATTTTCTACACTGTTGAATGAACTATTAAGATACCCATCTATCTATCTATCTATCAATATATATATATATATATATATATATATATATATATATATATATATATATATATATATATATATATATATATATATATATATATATATATATATATATATATATATATATTATATAGTCAGCTTTTTAGAAGTTGAAAAATCAGCAAATTTCTCATCCAGTGGAACCAAAATCAAAGGACACATTTTCTAAGCATTTGTTCAGTTTATGATTTAGAGTACTTCCTGATTTTGTATTTGACATTTCAACTACTTTTTAAGTATAATTTTATAAACATTCCCTTAAAAAAGTTCTTAAATCATCAAAAAACAATAAATTTCTTAACTCTAGCCTTCTTATCTTAAGCAGGTCTATGTTGTATTGCTAATTTAGTTGTATTGCTAATTGTATTGCTAATTTAGTTCAATTTTAAAAGAAAATTTTATTTTTATTGTCATGCAAAACAACATATATTTTATAGATTGAAAATCCAATGTATAATCGTTAAATTTTTATACATAAAAAACAATGTTAATTTCATGATATTTTATTCTGTATTAGAAAAACAAAGATAAAAATTTCTTCTCATTAATTCCGTAATCTATTCATCTTATCTCTAAGATAAGATGAATTTACAAATGGAAATTTATGGAGATTTCTGCTAATATAGGAAATACTCTATTTCAGCCATTATTCGCACATTACTTGTTCTATTATAAGCGTTCAGATCTCTGTCAAGTCAATTAAGAAATTTTGGCTCATGTTCCTGATCACTGAGTTCTTAAGAAGTTGTGCTTTTATGAGGTTCGGTGGCTAGCTCAATATTCAGCCCTAAACATGAAAGACTTAGTGGATCTTATCGTTACCTAACACCAATAATCAGTACTAACAGTGATTATAGGAATGTCTACTTTACTATATCCTAAAGTTATTGGATACATGTGTTAAGGGAAAATAAACGCACCGCAAAAAGGTAAAACTAAGATTTGACACGTATATTTTCAAAAGTTATCAAATGTACAGTGATTAAGCAAATTTTATCAAAACAAAACGTTGCATTTATATAAATTATAATATAAAGTTTGTTATGATTTTTTAATTCCAGGAATAATGCAAAATAAATTTTCATAATATTTTCTGTTTTAAAATTTAGTGGAAAAATTTATAGGAAAAACTTACACTGCAATAATATTTAAATATATTTAGATTATTTGCCTTCAGTAATTCAAAATTAATATGAAAAGATCATAACATTGAAGAATAAAAATTCACTACACAATTACAAACGTTAAACATGAAAGTCTTTATAATTCTTGATTTTGTAAAAAAAAATACCTAAATAAATTACTTTCTTCAAAATATTTTTTTCTTACTTACAATGACAAATCTTGCCTTTTCTGACAAAAAGGTAATTAACAAGACAACTTCTAATTAACTTTAATTAAACTCCTTTCTTTGAGGTGGTAGACCGCAAACTTGACATTTTAAATCTCTCGACGATTTTTTATATGAACAGAATGTCGAAATTTTGCAGACTCGGTGAATTTCAAAGATATGTTTTTCACTTCAAAGAGGTTTAAAAAACAATTACTTTGCTAATTAAAATTAAATCGAAGCATTCATTTGAAAGAACTTGTTTTCCAACTTTATAGCCGTAATTATAAATTAGTAAAAATGTAATACTTGCCATTTAGTTTTGTCATAGTCAACGTGTCATTGGAAATCAATTTGACAACATACTAAGGACAGTTTAAATAAAATTCTCAAAGAAAAACTGTGTGGATAAAAAGATAAATACATATTTATTTAAATTTTAAATTATAAAATTATATTATTAATTTATATGTCTTAAGGTAATATGGAAAAGGTATATATTCGTTGTTCGTAATGTTTACTAATTTCTCCTAAATTTTTTTGAACCTCTAGATATTTTTACGATGTTTCATGTCGCTATTTTGTTATATACGTTTATTTCAAAATATTTTTAGATGGCATGTATTAAGAAATATTTTTTTAATTATATACACCGAAGGTGTAAATGTAAAACGTGTGTGTGTGTAAAAAACCTTGGTGATTTTATAAATTTTATTTTGAGTAAGATTCTTTATAATATTTGTAACAAATGACCTCTATGTTTATATATATATATATATATATATATATATATATATATATATATATATATATATATATATATATATATATATATATACATTATTGTCTGATTTAAAATTATGTGAACATGCAGATATTTTTATCTTCTTTATATTATTTAACTTATAAGAACTTAAATTTTTATTCGTATTAAACGAAGCTATTTTAAAAAGCAGAAGATTTTTAATAGAATTCTGCTTAATGGAAACAAAATATAAGACGATGAAACATGATGAGGAAAGGTTTTATTTGGTTTCCTACTATATATTTCCTCAAATTATAATTACGAAGAAAAGATATATCAAATAAACATTATAAACTACATTTATTCATGAAAATTATCGGTTATTATTTTTTTGCATTAAACGCATTCTTATTTTGTAGTAATTCGTAATAAATCCTTCTCTTACTCAATGAAGTTATTAAAAAGAAATTTTTCGCGTTGTTTAAGATAAGTTACTACACGGCACATATAATTTTCTTATGCTGAAAGAAATTTTAAATAATTTTATTTCATAAAAATAGCAAAATTGATTATTACGCGCATAATCATTATTTAAGAATTAATGAAATTTAAATATTTTTCATGTTTACATTGATTTTCAATCGTGAAATTTTTATGTTTTACTTCTTAACATTTTTTGCACGCTAATAATTTATGTTATTGTTTTCACATGCATGAATATCATGATTTATTCTAGAAAATACTTAAAGCAATACAAGTCACAAAATCTTTAAATAGGAATTGTAACATATTTTTACCTTTTATTTTATATTTATCTATATCGGGAGAAATTTGTTCCAAAATTAGCATTATAAAGTTATAATAAGGAAGTTTTTGTTGTTAATAAAATAAATTTTTATCAATTTTCAGCTCATGACAGGATAAGAATCTTATCATTAAAAAGCTTACAAAAGGTAATATTTTTGTCTCTGTCAATAAATGTGAAAATACCATTATTTTACAAGAACTGAATATTCAAAACAATTATTATTTTAAAAAAACTTAGTTTATAAGATTTAAGATCTTTTAATAAATTATTGAAAATGTATAAATTTTGGTTACTATATTTTTACATAATCTTTTACCAATTAGTGGAATATATGTGATTAATACCTTGTTCCCTCACCACTTCGCGCATCATGTTTTGTGGCCTCAGTGCTTCGCAGATTTTTCCAAAATATTCAAAAAAATTTAATTTGTCAATTTTTAATTTTTCAAAAATTAATAAATTGTATCTTATAATATATAGTTATTCTTTTGCAAATGCTTCTTTATTTTTCATCAGAATTCATTTTCTGATTCTTCTGGAATTTTCGTTAGAATTCGTATTTCGATTTTGTTAGAATTAGTATTTACTTTTTCGAAGTTCCCATACTTCTCCTATTCGTACTCGTTTCCAAAATTACTGTTCTAAAACTTCATTTTAAAAATTCTTATAATCTCAAAAACCTATATTTACGATTTTTAATTCTCAGGTTTAAATTTAATATTTAGATATGTGTAAAGTTCTTCAAGAACCAATTTATTACGTCACAATTATAACATCTTCGAGCTGCATTATGTAATAATTTTTTTATCTTGGTAAAATTTCATCGTCACCAAAAAATTCAAAATTTGTGACTCTGGATAGTTCGGCATTTGTGCCGCCTCACTTATCATCTTCTTTTGTTGTGTCTAGACAGACTTGTCCATGATGATGACTGTCTTGCATTCTATTTTTTAACGTTGTATTGGCGATAACTTGTTCCGTTTAAGCGATAACGTTTTTTATTAACTAAGCCCTTATAACGTCACCTAAGCACTGTGAATACGAAAGCTTTTTCTGGGGCGTCCAAGTGCAAGAAGGTGATGACCATCAACGAAAAAGTGAAACTTTTAGATGTGATTAAATAAGGCAGAATCTATACATCTGGGGCACGCCATTACGGACTGAATGATTCTACAGTGCGATACATCAAGAAAGAGGAAGCAAACACTCGAAAAACTGCTTCAATAACATTCAATAAAGAGACGAAACGTTTGGTAATTCCACGTAATAACAGAATTGTGCAAATGGAAGCTGCACTGGTATTGTGGATTGCTGATTGCAGGAGAAAGAAAATGTGTTTGGACACTAATATGATCAAGACAAAGTTCTCTACGACCAAATATTGCCCGTTCACGACACTGAAGAGGCTGAAGAAGATGCTGACGTACCTCAAGCCAGCAATAGCACTGCCAGGAATGATTCGCCTGGATGGAGGAAGAGTTCCCTAACCTTATCAGTAATGGAGACTATCTCCCTGAACAAGTTTTGAACATGGATGAAACAAGCCTTCTTTTGAGGAGAATCCCTTTGCGTACATTTCTCTTCAAGGACAAAGTGAAGAAGCCAGGCTTCAAGACTCACAAAGACCGTGTGACTCTCATCAATGCAGGCAGGCCTGCTGGTCTTTTACTTAAGCCAGGTCTTATTTATAAAGTCAAAAACCCATGGGCATTGAAAACAAGAATACGAATCTGTTGCTCATGTTTTGCATGCATAATTCCAAAGCCTGGATAACGAAAGCTCTGACCTTTAAATGGTTCCTCTATTACTTCATTCCCCAGGTGAAGCTGTATTTGGCTGAAAAGGGCCTTCATTTTAAGGTCCTTCTCCTAAGGGACTGTGCAATAGGCCATGCGACGGACCTTCAGTATGACGGTGTGCAGATAGAACACTGTCCATGAACACTACATATTTAATTCAGCCGATGGATCAAGATTTCCTTCATGCCTTTAAAGCTTCGTTCCAAGATGGAGGGCCTCATTTCAGCAGTTGACGTTGCCAATGAAGAATTCACCTTCAAAGCATACTGGGGCGTTACGACATTGCGTCATTTTTGTTTAATATTCAGCAAGCATTAAGGGACATGAAGAGTGAGACCATAAATTTTAGCTGGAAGAAATTATGACCAAACGTGGTGTGCAATTATTCAGGCTTCACTCTTAAACAAGTTCATCACTCAGCAGTGGAGAAGGAGGTGAGACTGGCTCACAGGGTAAAAAAAGGATTTGCCGACCTGCAAAAGAAGACATCATCGCTCTTATCGATTGTCACTCGAACCTACTGACCAGTGAAGACCTCCTTAAGAAGAGAAAATCTCCAAATGAAGAAAAAAACGAAGAGAAAGACGAAGAAGAAACTCAAAAGCATGGCCTCACCTTGGAAAATCAGCAACATGGCAAGAGTGGTACAAAACATTTTCACAAGACATTGACGGCAATGTGGTTTGAGCTGTCAAGTTCAGCAATCTCGTTGAAGGGGTTATGTCTTTAGACCGGCGAATGTTGAAGGGAAAGAAAAAAACAAAGACAAAAACTACCCATCACCATGTTCCTCCCCAAGAAAAAGCCCAAGCTGTACCATCAGCGCTACCAGTAGAAGAGTTTTCGAGTGAGCTTAAAGCTTCTATGAGTCAAATAAAAACCTCTTTTCCACCACCAACACATGATTCTTCGCCTCTCTTAGATAGCAATTTTGAATAATGTTTATGACTGTATAAGTTTTTGTAATTAACGCGGTTTTTCAGTTTTCATGGAAGGTTCTGGACTTTATTAACCACGAAAATCAAGGGATCACTGTAGTTCTAATAATTATTATACTAATAATATTGTATTTTGTAAACATGTTTTATAAACTAAGTAAAAAAATTTGACAATGAAAATTTCAAAATACTATTTCTTGACCATTTGAGATAAGATGCAGCAAAATAAATTTAAAAACATACAGGGTTATATTGATAGCATCATTATAAGTGGAGACATGATTTTTATAATTAATAACTTTTCCGTCGATATTGACTTTCCATCATTAGGGATAAAATCAAAGTTTCTTACTTTTGAATGTGAAAGAATTATTGTTGAAACGGGTTAACCGATGCAAACGAGCTTCTGGAAATGAAAATGTTTATCAATACTTATTCTCGTGTATCAATTGAAGGACGAGGAAGGAAACAATGGGCTTGTATAACAGAAATCGATAAAGAAAATTGTGGTCTTATCAGGGTTTTCCCTTTCTCCCTCTGAAATTGATTTCCGATTAAGTCGCGGTCTGGCGAGCTGTTCGACTTTCAATAACTGGTTTTTTCTCCTTAAAATCTGATCTCCGATGCTTGACTTGGGAGTCGATTTGATGTTGTCTTAGGGTGTCGTTCGGATGGATTAGGGGTCAGCTGGATTGCTTTGTTTCTTTCTCTTTTATTTTCATTCCTCCAGGCATAAAAAGAAGTAAAGTAAAGAAAAACCAGCAACAAGCATATTGCCTTCTAACTTTTTCAAAAAAGCTCACAAGTGAATTAATAGAATCTAGAAAGACCAGAAGGACAAATAAAATAAAACGTATCCAGAAGCACCAAAGAAAAAAACTTATTTCTTTAGGAAGCTTCTTGTTCTTATAGATTTATTTCATCTGGCGTTTGTTTTCTTTCCCTTCACGCAGAAATAAGAAAAAAATGAGATTATTTCTTGTAACAGAGTTGACCATCTAAACGAAGTTGGAAGATTTAAAAAAATATTCTTTAGATCTCTAACTATGTTTAGGAAAAAAATAATTCAGTAACGTCTGATAAAAAATTTATTTGCCCTTCATATGTATTAATTACTTAATTAAATCTCAAAACCCTCTTGAGAGGAAGAAAAAAACATATTTGAAAGGAATTTTGTTTTGAAGAAAAATCTGATTTTCTCTAATACAAACGATAATTAGGAAAAATAAAAATAATTCATAAACGTTGTGTTAAGTTAGTTCTTTTTACTGTTTCATGCTCCAATGTTGATTCCGTTCTAATATTATACAAAACATTATTTTGTACATAACAAAGTTGAGAAAATTATATGAGCTTTTATTTTTCCTTAAATACATATACTTTTATAACTAAAAACTACATAATGATGACGGCAATTAAATATGATTATTAATTGACAAATACTGCTACAATTATAATGTGCCTATTGATTGATCTTTTTTTCTTCTTTCTTAGAGATAATGAAATATAAGTAGAAAAATTATACTCTTGTTATAAATGTCTTTATTCTTGAACCATTTTCAAAGTAATTCTAATTGCTGTACTTTAAATAATTCTGAGCTCTAAGATATGTACACTTTGAATAATTCTTCTTGTGAATTCATAATTTTTAAGAATATCATTCAAATTGCTTAAAAATACAAGACTAATATGATTAAGGGACTAGTTTTTTCAATGAACTCTGACATATAAAATTAATATTCGAACAAAATTGGAATAGTTAAACGGAAAGAAGATAAATTTAATAATATAATTACATTAGTATATTATATAAACTATAAGTTGAGTCTGAAATAATTACATAAAATACGAGTGTTAAATGTAGCATTCCAGATAAGCAATAATTTCAGTGAACATTGTGCTGCTTTTGATTCATAGAGGTAGAAAAAGTTAAATAGCATTTTAATCTAAACTTATAACACTATTGAAAACAAATGAATGAAATTAATATTTGAACAATCTCATTTGTTGTTTACAAGAAGAGGAATTCGAAGCCTCTAAAGTGGCGAGTGGTCATGTTACTGCAAAATTCCTATGAGTAAAAAAAATAGATCCTCTTTTAGAAAACGTATGACATCTTTAAGGTTTTATTCGGGTCTTTAACTGAAAAGTTCCAGGCGTCTTCATGTGCAGCATATTTTATGCTATACCAAATGGGAAAGTGCACTGAGTTTACAAATGGGGATTAAGCAAGGCCAGCCGCAGACCAGCTCAAGTCAAATCCTTTGTAACTGATGTGTGGTGGCACTTCAGAAATTATTCCCATTGGAAATTCAAATATCGTAAATGCTTGCTTTGCTGATAAAAAATGTCACCAGATGAACATACTTGTTAGGTTTTACCTTTGCACTTTTTTGTTTTCTAGGCACACATTCATTCTCAACAGACACACAAACACACATATATATTACTAGTATTTAAGAAAGAAAAATTGATTCATGTTTTCAATAACTAAAATAATTATTCACATGAACAAAGTGCTTGTAAAAAGCAAACACACAGAAATAAAAAATCAAAAGTAAAAAATTAGGAAACTATTATCCAAGCATACAAATTTATAAATATTAAAGTTATCTAATTTTCTATTATTGATTCATTGATATTACAAAGCATCATCAATTTATTTTTTGGTTTTGAATACAATTACTGATTGTGCACTTCGATATTCAAAACGAATAAAAAACATTGTTCAGTAATAAATAAAGCAATCACGTGATAAAAATAATCTCAATTAAATACTTTTGAAATACAGTTTTCAAAAACTAAATAGAAATATGATAAATACCGCAATGTTTTGTAATTTAGATTAAATAGTCATTTAAGTGTAAAAGGAAATCTTGAACAATATTGCAACATATTGTAATACCATATACTTCGAATGTCTTGTTATAACATATATGTTACGGGCAAAGTACAAAATGCCGGCATTCTTTAGAATGCCCAGACGCTGTATATAATATTGGGTGTTTTTAGGCAAAGTATGAAATAAGAGAAGTAATACATACTTTTCCTGGGCATTGTATGTAATAGCTAGGCATTCTATTGAATAACATATGCTATTTAGGTGAAGTAAGGAAAAAACGTCTTAATGAGGTCATTATGTAAATGAAGTGCATTTTTCAAAAATAAAAATATTATTCTGGAAATACAATGAGAGTGCCATTGAAAAATATATTCAAAATAGGTAAAGGGGAAAGAAAATTGTACAAAACATAATTTTTGCCTTTCTTATTAAGAGAAACAAAATTGTCATATAAAAAAATTAAAAAATAAGCTAATTGTTGCAACATGGCAGCCTTGATTACATTTCATTATATTTTTCTCGCACGTTTAGAATGTTAAATTTGGGTATTTTGTTTTACACATACATTTGACGAACCTTTGGCCACAGCCACTAGGCTGAGCAATAGCAGCTGACAAGAGAGGAATTTCGGACTTAGGAATATCTTCAGTTCTAAGCAATTTCTTAGGACATGAAGTGAATTGGGATCTCGCATATATTAAGTTTACACGAGAGCTCTGTTCGTTGATTAATGAAATGTTGTTAAAACCATATAAAAGCAAGATCACCTTCTAACAACAGCAGAGATCTTATTTCAGCTCAAGAAACTATTTTGGACCATATTTGGAAAATGCGATTGGTGTGTAAATATTCAGAATGGGTGTCAAATGAATTAAGTCAGAAGAGTTTTGATGATCGAGTCATCATATGCTTATCGCTGCTTGTTCAGAACCAAATCGAGTCCTTCTTGAAACATATGATAACTGGAGAGGAAACTGTGATAACCTACAAAAACATCATAAGAAAAAGATTGTGTGGATATACTTGTCTTTCCAGCTTTAAAACAATTTTAATTTTGAATAAAAGTATGTTGTGTATATGGGGGGAAATCTGAGGATCAATACATTATGAGTATTAAAAAGTGAACGAGAAACTCAATTCTGAAAATTAGTGTCAACAATTCAATAATTTAAAGATGCTTAAGAAAAGAGGCTGGTGATATCCCAAGAAAGAGCTGTCAAAGTAAGAGGCCAAGAAAAGAGTTTGTCACAAAATGCACAATTAAGATGTGTAATGATATTTCAAACACTTATGACTCTCTAACTATAACTTGTTTTTTTCTATACAGAGTTTTTTGTCGGGCGAAAATTCTCTAATGAAGAGGATACCAATCAAGCACTGCTTTCATTATTTGCATGAGAAAAATTAAACAGTTTTAAAAAATGGAGTTAACAAATTACCATTATGTTGTCAAGAAGTCATTGATGATAATGTCAATTATATTATTTAATAAAGTTTATTGACATTACTAAAAAGTTGCATTTTTTTATTCCAAAAATGGACAGAACTTTCAAGTAAAACTAATACTTTTCTTAAAAATTATTTAAAAAGTTGCAATTCGATAAAAACTATACTGTGTAAAATTCATTACAGCTGCCAATATAGAGCGCTAATCACCTCACTCTTTGTTGACGTCAAGAATAGGACTAAAATCTTTCAAGCTGGTCACCATATTATTGACAAATTCTCTACCATTTTCAGTAGGTAATATAGATGACGCTCCAATCAACGAGAATATATTCACTAGGTTGTAGGGTACTTTTTCAGCTCTTTTTTAAATTACAGACTTGACAATCAAGGACTTGTGAGATGTACTTGGTATACCATGACAAATTTGTATTCTCATGCTGTGACGGAATGTGTATTGCTATGACGGAAGTACAAAAAGATCTATCTGACAACAGGGATTAAATTTTGAAAAAACCCATAGGTGTCACAATAATGAGCTTTTTAGCATCTATTTATTTCTAGCAAGTTTCACAAATGTGAATTTAATGTTCAGTATCATGACGTGTGATGTTTCGTAGTGTAATACTGCTTAGTGTAGTGACGCCTTCTATAAGAGAATAAATGAGTTTATTTTTTTTCCAATATCTCCACATTGTAGCGATTCAGAAACTAATTGCTCATTCTCAGTAGTCATTTTGGCTTTTCTGTACACGATTTATTAACTTCTGGTGAGTAGTTACGGCTAAGAAAACATTATTTTTTCCATCATTATATCTAATATTGCACAATTAATACAAGGAATCATTGTTTCATGTCTATAGACTATCACTCAGTCAATAATACTACAGCTTGCTCCTCCATTTTCATGTAGCACAGTAAAAAAACTAATTTTTATTCAGTAAATCTAAGTGAAATTGTGTATTTTGACATTCCCGTACAAACCGCTAAGTGCAATCAACAAATTCTGAACTTGAGGTATACATTAAAAATCCCGTACCTACCCACGTGATATTTTAAATTAATCGGAGATATATTTTATTCTTGGCCAGTTTCTTATTTAGCATTCTATAGAACACCTAAGAAATGTGCGAAATATAAATCATTTCATACATTGCCGGCTATTTCATACATTGCCGGTAACATATATACATAATTTCACTCAATTTATTCCAATTATAAAAACAAATGAAATGACTTATGTTAAACTCAACAGCATATCCCTTTAATTAGATTCATTAAAATTGCACCTTCTTTTGAAATAAATTCATTAAAATATATTTAAATTTTTCATATGTCTTTTAATTTGCAACTTTTTATCAGAATTCTTCACACGGTTGCTCGTAAATTATAAATGATTTTGGTAAGTGCGGATTTTAAATAAATTTGTATTAATGAGCTTAAAAACATAAATATTTTCAATTATATTAATTATTGCACATTAAAATAGATTTAATGATTGGCTTAATAAAGAAGGTTATATCCCACTGTTGGTTTCATTCGATAAAAAGTCTTCAGTGGCTCATTTTTATCTCTTTACCACATTTATGGCTAAACAAATTTCTAAATATTTGATAAATAACTATTCTATTCTTTTTAACCTTTTAAATATTAATTTTTATAAAATTTTTCATAAAGTTGACTTAGTTTCATCTGAACAATTTATTTTATTATTTACAAACTAAATATTATCTGTATTTTAATTATTTTTATTTCACTATAACTCAAAAGTGTGAATGCTTGAAATTAAATATTCATAAATGATTTCAAATCTTTCTTACAAAATGCGACTTAAAAAAATTGAAGATATATTCTTTATTTTTTCTTAAAAAAATAACAAAATAAATATTTAAGTATTTTGACTATTATTAGTTAGGAGAATTAGTCATCGATATATTATTTAACTTGATTGTTTATTTTACACAAACAATAAATATGTTACTTTTAAATATATTAAAATGACAAAATATATTGAGTTACATCTTGAAATATTTGAATGAACAATTTCGTCTTCAAAAATAAACTTAAAATGAAGTGTTTCTTAAATTAAGAATAATTCATTTCCTAATATTTATTTTTACAAATGCTAAACCGCTTGTGTTTATGAATAATAAATTTTTAAAAGAAGTATTTGAAGATATAATTAAATGTTTAACATTTTATGAAATCATTTAAATGTGCATCACAAGCTTAGTTTTCAAATTAATTTATATGCATTCAGTTAATCTAAAGATGCATTGCATTATGGCTCTCAATTGTTTTTAAATTAAAGTGGTATTGTTTTGTTATTAAAGAATCCTCTCAAATAGCAGAATGTATCTTGATAATGACTAAGTTTTGAAATACTAGAACTTTTATTTTACTTTTATGTTGCATTTAATTAATGCGCCAGAGAGAATTTCGTAAATGCTGGAAGGAAACTCGTATATATTTCATTTATTGCTCGTACAAATTTGTTTGTCTTGGTTTCATGTTTAAATTTTAAATTTCCAGCACATAATGAATATTTTCTTTTTTAATATGCTAGGTCTTGACAATGTTTTGTAACATTTTGAATTCATTCCTAAAAATTGTATAATATTCATAATATAATACAACACGATGGAGGAAACAGATTTCATAATATATTATCGATCTCTGCTTTAAAAATAGATAATCTACCGGGTACACATTATAACTTAAATTAAATTTAAATTGAGAAAATTAAGCAATATTTTTGGATTTTAAAATTATAAGACAAACATTCAGGAAAAAATAAATAACAAAAATACTCTTTATATTAAAGTTATTTTACTTTATATAAAATAGTATAGAATAATTTTTTAATCAATTTTCATTATTTTAAGAAGTTATTTTTACATTAGTTACAATTAAAAGTAGACATTATTTGAACAAAGAAAACCAAAAATATAAACAGAAATAAGCAATACATGTCATAAAATTCATTAATAAATTATCATATTAAGTTAAAAGATATTTTTGATTTAAGATAAAATATAATTTTTTTAATATGATGATGAAATATTACTTAACTACCGATTTAGTATTCTTGCATCTAGAACTTCATGTTGCTTTATGAATATGTTTAAGAATGGAATGCATATAAAGTTTTTATTTTACTTCAAAAATCAATAAAATAATTTAATATATTTTAATAAGAATAATTTATATTAAATTTAAAAGTATAACTTGAACATTAATACCAACAGATTTTATCTGACTTTAAGAGATAATGAATGTAAGATTTTGAAATTAATGAAGAGAGAAAACTGATGAATATATTGATTTTCCAAGTCAACTGTCTAGAAAAATAAAAGAATCTAAATCTAGTATATGGATATATGAAGCCATTTATAACCAGTTGCAAATTATATAAGCAAATGCAGTCAACTCTTCGATAGAGCTATTCTATGGTTAGTATTTTCAAAATATAATAAAATATTAACTATATACACTCAGTAATGTTGTTATAGAAGACAGTTATCAAAATGTACTATTAAAACTAATTATTGTTTAATTGAGATTTTATCAACATTTGACAATATTATTTATAAAATGAAAGGTGGTCATGAATTTATTCTGAAACTTATGTAAACTAAATTATTTGTTTATTAGGATTAAGTACATTAAGCAGCTTTTGTTAAATACTTTTAAGATGTAATATAATTTGAAATAAAATTATTCCAAATGTAAATAGAACTGACAGTAAAAGTATTGATTTCTGAATCTGTAAAAATAATTTTAATTTCCCCAAATTCAGATTAGAAACTTAGTAAAAAGGGAATTTTTTATTCCATTTTTCTTTAAAATTATAAATTTAAAGATAAAAATTTATAAAAAAATTATAAAATAAAACTCATATTGGTAATACTCATGTGGTCACAGGATTCACATCACAAATTTGACACTATGAAAATAAAGGATAATGAATTTTTCTCGGGTTTATACAAAAATGTTATTTAATTTTATTTCCCTATTTCTGCATAGCTTATCATTACAGCATAATTAGTGCTACACTAGTGTTAAGCAATTTTAAATAGGAGCACATTTTATTTAAATAACATGTTCAAGAAATGTTTGAAAATTTTTATGGAGAATACTTGCAGCTTTAATCAAAGAAATTATTATCGTATAAAAATGGAAAAGGAACTCAGCATTTGGATTGATGATTGTTACCAAAAAAGAATTCCATTAGATGGCAATATCATAAAACAAAAAGGACTAAAAATTTACAACCATCTTAAAGAACAAGGAGAATGCACTGCCAACCCAAATTTTGTGGCGAGTAAAGGTTGGTATGAAATATTCAAAACGCGTTTTGCAATTCATAGCATAAGAATCCAAGGAGAGTCTGCGTCGGCTGATCATGAAGCCGCTATGACGTATCCAGAGAAAATTCAAAACATTACAGCCGAGCAAGGATACACAGCAGATCAGGTTTTCAATGCCGATGAAACTGGGCTTTGGTGGAAAAAAATGCCCAGTAAAACCTTTATCCCGAAAAAAGAAAAACTGCACCCGCATTTAAGGTGTCCAAAGATCGTCTAACGCTACTTTTGTACAGTAATGCATCGGGGGACTTCATGACAAAACCCTTGCTAGTTTATAGATATTGAATCCTCGTGCGCTAAAAGACGTAAATAAAAACACTTTGTCGGAAATCTGGAAAGCAAATCCAAAAGCTTGGGTAACAGAAAATTTATTTAAATATTAGTTTTCAAATTGTTTTGTGCCAAGCTTTGAGCGTTATTTAAGGCAGAAAAATTTGAGCTTTAAGGTGCTATTACTTTTAGATAACGCTCCATGCCACACACAAGATTTGACTTATCCCAACGTCAGAATAGTGTTCCTACCACCTAATACTACTTCGTTTCTCCAACCATTGGATCAAGGTATTATTTATACCTTTAAAACGTATTATATAAGAAGATCCTTACAGTGGATTTTAGACGCAATCGATTCGAAATCAATTAGCGTAATGGAAGCTTGGAAGAAATTTTCAATCAAGCACTGTATAGAAATCATATCTTTGTCGCTGAAAGAAATAAAGACATCAACCTTAAATGCGTGTTGGAAGAAGAAGGCCCTCTTCAGTTGAAACAGAAAACATATGTGAAACATCAGAAAACGAAATTGGTGTCATATTAAAAGTCGCTAAATCAATCGGAGGCAAAGGTTTTGTGGATATGGCTACTGAAGACATTCAAGAACTATTAGTGGAAGAAGAAGTTAACGAAGCAGATTTGATGGAAATGGCATCCCTGGATGCAAATCAAATAGATTTTGAGGACGCTAGCTCTGATAAAGAAGGTGCAGTTAAGAATTTAACATTAAAAGAATTACAAGAAGGCCTATGCTTAGAGGAAAATCTCGAGTCATTTTTCTTGAAAACAGACCCTTCCACGGAAAGAAGTCGAAAATTCAAAAGGGAGCTGCAAAACTGTTTAACTCCATACCGCGAAATTTACAGTGACTTAGTAAGAACTATTCAGCAAATTTCGATTACAGACTTTTTTAAGAGGGGAAAACATACAAAAGCTTTAAATAGAGAAAAAAGTTCTGAAAGTGAAGGCGATATCGTTCCACCCAAAAAACGTTCTCGGTTGATTGTACTGAGCAGTGACGACGAATAAATTCATTAAATTAGGGTTGCGTTAGATTAAAATATTTTTTTCTTACTTTGTGTTGGATATACATTTATTATTTAATAAAAATTAAGTTGTTTATGTCGAATTAAAAAAAATATATTTGTTTTTAATAAGTTTTTGGAACGTAGCCCCCCTTTTTGTACTAGTTCTGGGTCTCATACAACACGATTTCACACAACACGGCATTTTCTAGGAACCTAACTACCGTGTTATAGGAATGTTACCTGTATATATATGTATATATTTTTACATTCGTTAGCAGGTGCATGATAGCAGTCTTTTCAATACAACTATTTAAAGTAGTGAACATATAAGAGTAATATTTCATATATTTTACAAAAGAATACGTCTTAAATGAAAATCAAATAGTATTATTGACTATCTAATTTGGAAACACATTTTGTCATTAATTATTTAAATAGATGACACATAGTAATAAAAGTGAATTTACAAGAATATTAAGCCTGTCTATTGATCATTATATAGTGCATGATGATCATTGAAAATAAATCTTAAAACTTTGTTTAATCATATAAAGAAAATAGAGAATTATACTTAAAATAAGCAACTTAATCTTTACAGAATCATCAGCAAAAATGTGAAAAATATTTTTCAATGATTAGTTTTTGGATTTTGAAAATGATTTTTGAAAGTAATTAATGTTAAACTAATAAATTAATGTTATTGTAACTGTTAAACTAACAATATTGAGTGCAAATATTTTATTGATATAGTATAATTTAACTTTCTTTTCGCTGTAAAATGTTCTTATTTCTGAATAATTATCGAAAAAACATCAGAACATTAGTCATTATTTAGAAAAACATTAGTCAGAGTTATAAATGTAATTAATAAAGTTAATAAAATTTGTAAGCAAAAATAAATGGAAAACGAGAGAAATGTTTCTAGCCAATCCCTGATTGTATACATTACAAATAAAATGTTTTTAAATAGTAATGGAAATGGAGTGTAAAAACGCTGCATCAGAGAAAACTCAAAGAATTCCAATTTACACGAAAGTAGAAAAAATACGAATCCGAGAGAAAAATACACTTCTAAATTCTGTTTTGGAGGCTTGTGTGATAGAAAATAAATCTTGTTTATTGAATTTCATTTCATTTCACGCTTCAAGATTGAAATAATTTGCATTTTGCGAGTAAACATATACTCACGTAAAATTGCGCCTGAGGTATTATATGAAATTTTGTTCTCTCTCTCTCTCAAATATAAATTTTACTATATTACATTATCTCCTTTTTAAATCGCTTAACATTAAATATAATTAACATAATCAGTATTTATAAAAAATAAAGCTTTAAATCTTACATTAAAAAAGAATGAGTGAGACTTCCAAATTGTATTTACTTTCACATTTCTTTCCTTTTTCTTAAGTAATGTTAGACTATTAATTTCTGGATATAAAAAGAACTACAATAAAATTATATAAACTGGAAATGTGATTTAGATATCCTTTGTCATAAAATTTTACTTCTATTTTACAATAGTCTGTTTTATTAAAAATATTTAACAAAATTTTTAAAATGTCTAAGTCAAATAAAATATATCTTTAGTTTTTTTCTAAAATAACGTAGATACTTTAGTTAATGTAATTCATCAGCACTTAAAATTTAAATTATTCATAAATTCCTTAAAAATAACTCTTCAATTAATTCAATTTATTTTTATAAGGAATAATTAAGAATAATCAAAAATAATATAAAAAAGAAAATATACAATAATGAGTATTAAAAAAGCATTTTAATCTAATACTAATCTAAAGTTAATTACGTTTCACTAAATTGGGTGCTTATTAACAAAAAGCTAATTAATTTTTCTTAAAATTGCTTTAATATAAAAATAAGAAGTAACATAGTAATTAAATTAATCGACATTCAAATGTTACGAAAAGTATAAAACCACGATGTCTAGGATTTGTTATATGATTTGTAACAGAGCAAAAACGTTTAATTTAAAGTACACAAATTGATTATATTACCTCATATGAGAAATATATGAGCAAAATATATGTAAAATATGGAGAAATTCCAAAATTTGCGTTGTAAAATAACAAATTTTGTCAAGAGTTTAAAAATGCTTTGAATAATAAATAATATAAACCTCTAACAAATTTATTTGAAATGTATTTCCCTGTTAATCTGATTCAATGCCTGATAAGAATTCATTAAAATTGATATAACAATTTATATTTTTGACAAAAAAATAATATATAAATGATTTCATAATACTTTAAAGGGCAATTTTAAATTTCTTTCAAATATACTGAATCATATTATTTTAGTTGTAAAAAATGCAATTTACGTCCATATAAAAATAGGTAACACATTAAAATTTCAATATTATTTATACATAAAGCTGATTTAGCAAATTAAAACTTTTTAGTTGTGGAATGGTTAATCTTTGTGATAATAATTTTTAATTATTGTTAGGTTTTAATTCCTATGCCGAGGGAAAGAACTCGAGTAGAAAGGACAAAATCCTCCTCCTAAAAACACCCTCAGAACCCACGGTTCACTGATTTTAGAAGTTGTGTGCAACAGGCGCTTAACTCAAACGTAAGATGTAAGGAATACTTCCAAAAATCTGTTTAAGACTTCGTTTCATTACTCGATGGTGACGTGACTAACCGTGAAAAAATGCTGGCACTGAAATGAAAATCCTTTTTCCCAGCCACCCTTTGCATCTTGCCTTTGTCTCTTCTTGGAGTACTTACCTTTAATTATGGGAGCATGAAATATCTAGGAAGCAGCAATTTTATAAAGTAGATGCGTCTATTCTCCTCCAGAAGAGTTTGGTTGGGTTCTTGCTGTGTAATAGATGTTTGTTTTCTGCTCCCCTGATTTCAGTGCGGGAAGCTGTACTATTTATATGTAAATATCATATGAAAAAGATAAAAATTACTTTCGCGTTTAATAGCATAATTTTATAAAGCTGGAATTGCTTTTTTAAAGTTATATTAGAAAGAAAAGTAATGTGAAAATATATCAGAAAGAATATTGTAAGCTTCTTCTTTTTGGTAATGGTTAAAATGCTTTAAATTAGAATTAATTATTCAGTGAGGTATGTAGGTTTGTAAAATTACATATTGTGTGATAACTAGGGAAAATATGAATATTTAGTATACATTATACAAATATTTTTGTAGCACACACACACACACATATATATATATATATATATATATATATATATATATATATATATATATATATATATATATATATATATATATATATATATATATATATATATATACTAATACTATATTAAACTTTAAGTTTTTGTAAGAAAACTTGCATTTTTTGTCCTAATTCTTATAATAATACATTGTATATTAAAGCTGTTACTTTTGTGATAATACAATTTGTAAACATTATGAATGACGTCGAATAGATTTTACTACGCATTACGAAGCAAACTATTTGATTTTCCTATTCGTTAATTGTAAAAGGTTATTTAAGTTAATAATTCTAAAATAGAAAGCAAATGAAAATTCTTTCTTTAGATAAGTAATAATTAAATGTTAAATTTTCATTGCAATTAAAAGTAAATAAGAAATGATATCAGTTCGAAATTACTTCCCAAAAGAAAATTTGAATAAATAATGTTAAACTCAAAAAACTTTTCACAACTTTCTTAATAATTTCAATGCATAGTTATTATAAAAGTGGATTTATTATCAACAAATATTATATGAATTTACATTGTAAATTTAAAAAAAATCATATAAATAATTGTTTACATTGCATAAAAAATATAAAATATTGTAGTTTTTGCATGTTTACCATGATATCATGTCTTAGGGTACTTGCTTCGATGTTCATTTTGAGAGTTCATCGAACAATTTTAAAGCATTCTATATATAATTGTATTAAAAATAGTTATTTTTAGTCACAATATAAAATTCAATTTTAACTTGATCTCAATATTACTGAAATATTATATGCTATATATTGAATATGTATTCAAAAATGTTGTGACTATCATTGTATACAATTGAAATAAAATTCATTTATTTTGCTATTTTCACTGCTAGTCAATACTACTTGTTATATTTAATTTTATTATACTGTTATGCATTTATACATATAGACACACACACACACACATATATGTATATATATATATATATATATATATATATATATATGTGTGTGTGTGTGTGTGTGTGTGTGTGTGTGTGTGTGTGTGTGTGTGTGTGTGTGTGTGTGTGTGTGTGTGTGTGTGTGTGTGTGTGTGTGTGTGTGTGTGTGTGTGTGTGTGTGTGTGTGTGTGTGTGTGTGTGTGTGTGTGTGTGTGTGTGTGTGTGTGTGTGTGTGTGTGTGTGTGTGTGTGTGTGTGTGTTATCTTCATTTACAATGAAATACAGAAATTACTATCAGAGTAATGCAATACTTTATATTTAAGTAGTGTAGTTTTATAACTTTTTCCTATATTAAGTAGGAAAAATTGAAATTACTATTTTAGGGTTTGAGTTATTTAATAACAATGATTTTTATATTTTTCATAACATTAATATATTATATTTTACATTATTCGATGTTTCAGTTTAATAATTCGTATTTCTTTTTCATAATTTGAATAAAACATATCCCAGACCATTTTACGATTCCGAATCTGGATCTTTGTAAAAAGAAAATATCTGAGACAAATTTGTTTCTTTTTACAGGCATGCAGCACATCACTTTTTACAATGGTTTTCCCTTTAGAAAAGGAGATCAAAGAAATTGCTCATTTTACCACACCACTGAGATCCGGACACAAGCGAAATGGCTAATAGACATTCTGACGCCTACATGTCAAAGAATTGTCCTCATTTCTTGAAAAAATAGTCAGCGTTTTGTCTTTTTTCTTTCCTAAACATTGTTTGGTTTTATGGGTTTGCTGCAGACGGTTATTACGTTGCGTAATAGCTAGCTTACCTTCCAAGTTTTAGCTACTTATATGTCCTATGATCTAATGCCAAGATAACGTTAAAGCTTGCTATCAATTGAAGTTTGTCTGTCTAATATTACGTTTGTCAACACATATTTTATTGCCTCCGTAAATATTAGAGGAACTTTTGATCACTCTTTCTTGGTTAAATAACTATTCTTCATATTTCAGGGAAAATTACATAAAAATAAGAATATTTCTTATTCTATGAGTTTTAAATTATGTATTGAAAACATTTAAATAAAACTTTCCCAGGGATAAAATAATTTTGATCAAAAGCAAATATTTTAGTCATTAAATTATTGCAATAAATGATTGAAAATTAATTTGCTCATTTTATTGTTGTTTTAAAAATATTCTCCTTTAATTTTTTTGTCATAATTAAGAGATAAGTGAAAAATCCTTTAGAGAAGTCATGGAACTCTCTAGTATAAAAATATTAAATTAAAAACGCAACGTAACGTGATACGTATATATTAAACCAAATAACCGTTTAAATTGTTCTCGTTTCATTTGAATAGATTAATTTTAATATATTATCAGGAAAATATTTAAAAACTGAATATTCCTTTGTTTTTATTAAATGAACAATATTTATCATTCTTTATTTTTTTTATTAATTCGTATCACATTATGTACCTCTGCATTTCAGTATTAAATTATAAATTCAGATTTTTAATTGCCTGAGTCAATTAATATTGAATTAATTTTCACACCTAAGTGAAATAGAGTTAATCATAATTAACTCCATTTTAATTTTTCCAATTCATTTCATCTTACCAGTTCAATTAGTTTTTATAAGAAGCTTAAAGTTTGAATACTTACAAACATATAACTCTAAAATATCATGTGTTAACTCAAACAATTTAACTAATTAAGTAAGCTGAAATGTACTGTTAATACTAAATGTAATTAATTTCACACATTACTCAATGGATAAGAAATAAATCATTTTTATACTTTCAACAGCATAAATAACTTTAATAAATAAAAATATTTGAATATTTTGAATAATATGCATTCAAAACATTCAAACATATTTAAAATAATTAGAAATAAGGGAAGCTATTCATTGGTATTTAAAATTATTTCTAGTTAGTTAATACTATTTTTTGACGTTCTAAAATGTCAATTATAATATATATATATATATATATATATATATATATATATATATATATATATATATATATATATATATATATATATATATATATATATATATATATATATATATATATATATATATATATATATATATATATATATATATATATATATATATAGAGTATTATCTATATATAATACTCTTAAAATGATTAAAATTTAAGTTGTTAAATTCCTATTTAAATATATATCTAAATATTTATAAGAGTACAATTCTTATATCATTATCTTATTTAATTATGTCGTGAAGATAGCAATGAAATATTTTATTCTTCGGAACTATTAAATATTAAATTATTTTTCACCAACATATTAAATATTAATTTAGTAATATCTTCACATAAAATATACATAATATTTCCTGTATTTATGAATATTATAATTTTCTGTGTCAACAAGTGTGAAGGAAAAATATGCTTAATTCTGTTATTTAGAATCAAGGCATGAATTTATTTCTGTGTTATCATATTACGTATTAAAATGCATTAAATTAGCAAATGCTTTATTTCACAGAAGTAATTACAGTTAAATATAATATTTGTTACTCGTAAATAAACATATAAAATTTAGACTTCAGAAGGGAATTGACATTACATAAACGATTAAATTTGACTTTTAAGTATCTAATTTACATTGATAAATATGTAATAGTAGCTATGATTTTTTACTTACCGCTGTTCCTGATGATAGGATGCGGTGGTCGTCCTGTATCGTGAAGGGTACCAGTGGCCTTCTTCCTGTACTTTTCGATGTGTGTCTTGGGATAACTGAAAAGTGCAGGGTTCCGATGCTGGACGACCTATCCATCTAGACACAAGTTTCTCGCTGTCACAACACCCTGCAACGGAAGTAATTTAGCTGATAATTTGCAATCATTGCTTATCCATGATACACAAACACTAATAATACATCTCATTTATACCTTAATACAGAACAAACAGAAACAAAACAGCGACATACATGCATAACTATTGCATTCTATTATTTGTGTATGTTATTTTCATGCAAATTTATTTGTAGACATTTATATTATAATATATTTATATCAATTAAATTTTGATTTGTGTTCCATTTTTTATCAAAATTTACATAAAAATTTATTTTTAAGGAAGATTTTGATTGTTATATATTAAGGTTATATTATAAGTGCAATTATGTAAGAAATTCATTAATTTAAGAGTCTAGAAAACATTCTATTTAAAGAGTAATCTAATCAACTTTAGTTTAGTTTAATTAAATTTTGAAATATGAACTTATATTTACGCAGTTTTAATAATGTAAATTCATTAATCTAAGAATCTAGAAAAAATATTACATTTATAGTAGTTTATTTAACTTAATTTATATTAAAATAGAATGATGATTTTTTTTCAAAATTCTAAGTTAGAATTTCTGTTTAATGGAAACAGTAATAGTTTTTTTGAGAGTTAACTAAAATTATAATCTCTTTATGTTAATACCGCAAAACTTAAGTCAGTAAATAACAACAACTAATCAAAACAACCATCTGAAACGAATTAGAAAACGCTTGGAGGCAAAAATCGATTAATTAGTTTAGTTTAATTATTTAATGTATAAATATAGATATATAGAGAAGCTTTGGGTCCTTTTTAGGTAAACTTAAAGTTTTGTAAAAATTGTAAATATCTAATAAAATAAATTTTAACTCAAATAACTTATAAATTTGAAATAAAAGCACTTTAGCTCCACTTTAAGTAACTTAGACAGTAGTTAAAATTGAGCTGCTATATATATATATATATATATATGTATATATATATATATATATATATATATATATATATATATATATATATTTATATATATATATTTATGTATATATTATATAATATTTTGAAATGAATTCTGGTGTAGTAACTTGGTATACTTACGAAACATTTGCTTACATTTGCTTAATACTCTTATTTCTGACTTACAAAGGTGAATTAGCAATGTTTTATTTGACATCATTTGCATAAATTTAAATTCAACGTTACAACTTATAATATCCTTGTACTTAATTTTCAAATCTTTAAGTATACGGTCTATGCTGGTATAAGTTTCTTGTAGTACACTGAATAATTTCTCATCGTACACTGAAAAATTAACATATTGTATATTCATTTCTCCTAATTTTAATGATACAATTAACGTTTCTTCATCCTTAATTTTTAAAGCTTCTCAACGTTTTAGCCTTCTGTAATCCAAAGACTTGTTGCATATTTTAATTTTAACTGAAACCATTTCAGAAAGTATGTTAGAGTACTTTTCTTGAGAAAAAACAACCTTTATTCGCAAATAATGCATTTAACTGTTCTAAAAAAATATTCATCCAGTATAAATTAAGTTATCCAAAAAATTATGAAAGCATTATTCGCTCGATCAATCTTTCCATAAGAGTTACAAAATAGACTGACTCCCAGCATAACAAAGAATTTGGCGGAAGACAGCCAATCGTCTTTTTGTAGGCTACGACGAATAAGTCAGTAGGGTGCATCTTTCGTTTAATCTGAGCACCACGAAGCACTGTACGAATTTGTTCTAAGCTGATCCGATATATAGCACCACCAGAGGATAAGTTCCCTCAATTTTGAAAATGATCTGAACCCCTTCAGAACATTTTCAGAAAAATTTTTCCAGACCACTACACCCATGGTATCTGCTCAACGCTCTACCATAGGACTTTCGACTCCACAGATTTAACAAGCATGTATATCGCATGTATACGGTGTATCTCAAACATTTTTAGTATTTTTTATTAGACCATTTAATTTTTTACTGTAAATGCTCACAAATTATAAAACATGGTAAAGTTCTTAGACAGCTTATTATTAAATTAAAATATATTATGCTGGCGGTTTAGAATATATAACAAAATTAATATAATAAAATGTTAATATGTGATTACATCTGTATTAAAATCTATTTTTAGAATGTGATAAATAAAAAATAAAAATCATATATTTCAATGTTAATCAAATTTAAAAAATAGTTTTTTTTATCTGGGTCTCATCTAAAAGCATCTGCTTTAAGGGTACAAAATAGTAGTTACGGTAATTTAATTGCGTTGAACAATATATTTAATTATTTAATATTGTCAAACAATATTTATACTTTTTTTACATATGTGCAGTATATATATTTCATCATTAATTTTTTAGCAAAATTACACCATAGCTGAGAAAGATATCATGATATTAATTTTTAAGAAAAACTATTCTAGCACTGTTTTGTAATCTTAAATTATTCGAAATAAAATATAACTATTCCTATAATTTTGGTTTCTAAAGTTAAATATTTTAATTCACAATAAAAGCTAAAAATATTTTGTTAAATGTATTATAATACTGAACAAAGGCAAGAATTTTACAAAGCTCATTTAATATTTCTATATATAAATATTTAGATAAGTTAATTAAAAATTTTACTTAATATTTTATACCTTAATTGTTATAATTAGATAATCTGATTTCGTAATAATTTCATTTCTTAGAGATAAAATTAAATATTAGTTTAAATTTTAAGTATTCAAGATTCCTTTTGAAATGGTGGTTACATCATTATGTTTTATTAAATATTACCTTAATTTAAGTAAGTGAAAGAAGCATTTTGTTAATTGCATTCTCTTATAGCAAACACCTTGCATATCAGTGAAACAGGAAGCCATAATCACATTCTTAACTAGTTCATGGGAAAGAGAAGCTTGCTAATTACTTTAGAAATGAACATCTTAAGGGTTGAAATACCTTATTTCAATTGTTAAGCCATAATTAGAAAATGTAAATTATATCCTGATTTCTTTGTATTTAAAATTAAATCCTTCTTAATGATCTGAAATAACTGACACGTTTTCAGAATGAGCAAAAGCTAAATTTAAATGTCTCGTTTCTTAATTCTAGTTTCGTTTAGCAGATCTTTTGTGAAAAATAGTTTACTTTTATTTGATTAATTTAGAGAAAGTTTATAATTAAGAAGAAAATAGAATGCAGAATTCTTAATTGTTTAACAGAAAATTATATAGATTTATAATTAAAATAATTGCACTTGTAAAGTAAAATTCACGCTTTTAAAATTTCACGCTTCAAATGTTAATTATATATTTGATTAATATATTTTTCATGGATCTCTACAACATTGTCATTAACTCTTTAAAGTGAATTACTTTCTTTTATAACATTAACTTAATTCGCAAAATTTTGAAGCTATATATAACTTCATTAATTTATTGATAACATTGATATTAATTTCACAGAAAAGAGTTTTGGCAAATATTAGAAATTTATGTTACTAGAAGACATTTTTCTTCATGAATAAATTTATATATTTTATACAAAGAATATAATTGGTGTGTGAGCTTTGAAATTACAAATTGTTATGTTGTTGTTGTTGCATATCCCCGACTGGCGTGACAGTACATTCACACCAGCCCCATGAATCCAAAAATAGTCAGTCTCTAAATTACCACCTCCCGTTTCAACTCCATGTCACTTCTCTCACACCCAATGCACTGAAAAATATGAGATGAGGAGGCCTGAACCACTCGACATTTGGGACAGAGAGAGTAGACCTTGATACCAGAGACGTATCTCTGAGCAAGCAGGTGGCCATTTCGTAGTCTTGTCAGAGCCGTTTGGCTGCTCTTCTTGGTGCGCTAGTAGTACCCACTAGTGCGGAACCAGGATATTTGCATGTGTACCATTTATGGGTAGGAATGGTATATACAAAATGTTATAAAAAATAATATGAATAATAAATTTAATTAAGTTATTTTCTTTTAAGAGTTTGATTGATAATTAAATACACATTAAAATAATACAAAAATATGCCGCATGATTCTGTATCGCATAAATTCGAATCACTCATAAAACTTAAAAATATAGAATTCTATATAGCTTATAGAAAACTGCTCTTCTTTTAACACTTCAACTCTCCTAATCATTAATTATGGCATGTTAACTTAGTTGGTTTCCATTATTTTGAATTTAATTAAAATACTATTAATCATTCATCCAACTAATTAATCTTATATATAAGAGCATACTCAGATATATTTTAGGTAAAATGCAATTGTAAAGCTTTTGTTTTCTAAATTAACAACGAGTAGAATTGAATAGATTCATAAAAACATTTTCTATTAATGTGTATCTTCCCTTTTACATTTTTTAAAATTTGTATAATAAGTCAAAAATGTAATGATAATATACTTTAAAATCGAAAAAAAATAGTTCAATGATTATCACTTAAAAAAATCGATTCCAGAAGTAATCGAAAATATTCAACGAAATATATATATTTTATTCTTCATTACAACAGTTCGTAATTTTGAAAATTGAACATATGTGTTAGCTTTGTCGTATCAATATTATAATAGAGCTACTCACATTATTTTTTGGAAATAATATTTGAAATAACAGATTTTAATATGACATGCATTCCTTTAAATGATGCATATAGAAGGATTAAACTTAGTTTATGTGATTCGATAAAGTGTTAATTTATTTATGTAATTTTTTTAAGATCTACACCATTTCTAAAGACCAGCTATAGGTAAAATATTTCCCCCCCAAATCACCAATGAAAAAGCAGACAAGAATAAAATTTTCATTATTAATTAATTATATGAATAAATTAATTTGTGAAAATTTAATTCTTTTTATATATTCCGCAATTTCTAAAACCCAAAATGAAGCAAAATTTAAAATCTAAGAAACGTACGTTACTTATGGAAGAAACTTAAATTTTTTAATAGCTTACCTTATTAATGAAAATTATAGGTACATAAACACATGGTAATAACGCTAATATTATTCTAGTTTTTAATTAGCAATGCCAATGTTTGGTACCATTTCTGATTCGCCAAATTTGTTTCATCGTCTGGGATCAATGTTCTGCATCAAAAAATTTATATTTGTGGTTCACAATCAAATGTTCAAAACTGGCATCTTGCAATTTGTCCGATATACAGTATTTATAATTATAAATTTTAAGATTATTGTGCCTGTAGGTCTTTATAATAGATTTTGAAATTTTATCACATCGATTATGGAATTTAAATTAGAAAGCATTCCTTGAACAATATGCTTTATTCAACGAAGACTCAATGTGATGAAAGTAATTTTTCAATGTAGTTCTTTTTTTATGAATGTAAAGGATTTCATTAATTTTGATAACTTTGTCCTAGATGACAATTTTGATTGCTGTCTTGTCTGATAAAGTGCAGTTTAAAACTCATGATTACGGTTGTTCCAATTAATAGACATAGGATGATGTATCATATAAGTTCTTCAATATTTACTTTAGCCAACGCTTAGCTCTTGGGGCTGTTGTTAGTTATTTTTTAATTGTTGTTAGGGAACTACTCGGCTTTTTTTTATTTCAGTTACTGGAGAATAAGAGTTCAAGATGAATTTGTTGTTTCGTCCTCGCATTGATAACATATAAAATGCGTTACCTTACAAAATTTAAACGTACTTTACCCTTGAATAACTTCCAGTCTTAATGAAAATAATTTGTTGATGTCATCTATTCTTGCCTATTCACCTATAACGATGGTAAAAATTTGACTCATTGTTTCTCCAGTTCTACAATAATGAGTGCTAGAAATATGAGTGTTCAAAAGTAGTCAAGTTATGAATGATCTTAAAATCTATTATCGATATTATTTTATTAAATATTTGAAAATGAATACCTCATTAGAAAACCAATTTTGTTGTACATGTTGTGTATAAAAGTAGATCTCAAAAAGAAAAAAAATACCATATTTGTCATTAGAACTATATTTTTTACCCCTGAAATATTTGGCCCTCTTCAAGACGAATAATCTCCAACAAACTATTTTTAATTTTTATTAAAAGTTTCTAGTAGTAATAAATGCATCGAAATTCATGCAAAATAATCTTGATAGCATTAAAAAAATTTTCCAAAAAATGTTTTTAATATTTTTAAGGAATTGAATAAAGTTAATAAGGAGAAAATTTAGAAGTAATTTTATTGATTCTTGAAAAATAATCAATCCCAAAATGCAAATAGTGCAATTGAAGAGAAAATTTGTTGAATATTTTCCTTAAGAAAAATGGATTATCAAGCTATATCTATTAGTAATTTAAAGAATTTTTGTATTTTGAATATTCAATCATCGAAAATTTGTTAAAATCCAAATAGCTAAAAAAACTACAGGTGATAAAATATGGATAAAAACTGTTTGCACTGGTATTTATTACAGTATGAAATACAGTATCAAAAAGGGAAAATTTTCAATGAAGAAACGCATTAAATATCAGTATATATTACTTACATATTGCTAAATATATCGCGATATATACATAATTATCAATGTATTAAAAGCATGAATATTTACTTTTAAATATTTTATTTTTTATAATATGTGCGTTTAATATTAATATTTTTTATGTGTGTGTTTAATATTATTATTTGTAAATATAATTATAATAAAAATAAAATTAATATTTTATTTTTTATAATGTTTTTATAAAGTGATAAAATGTGAGCCTTGCAAACCAATTGTTATTTTAATAATAATTGTTTGAATACATCTTGACATTCTTCTTATAATTGTTAAATGACATTAAATTTCAAGAATTTTTAAATTTTAATCGGTTATTTTGTTAACTAACGAATGTTAAGCAACTTCTCAAGATTTATATAAAATCTAAATTCTATATGCTAAAATTGGGTTTATAGAAAACAACAAAATTTAATTGGCAACAATTTACACACTTATTGTAATAATACTATAATTTAGTAGTATGATTTTCCTTTTTGATTTATAAAAGATTACTTTCCTAAAATTTTAAAATATGAATATTGGCTTACGATAATATATATTATAATATGCTATAATAATATGAATAATAGCTCATAATAATTATATATATATATATGTGTGTATATGTGTGTGTGTGTGTGTGTGTGTGTGTGTGTGTGTGTGTGTGTGTGTGTGTGTGTGTGTGTGTGTGTGTGTGTGTGTGTGTGTGTGTGTGTGTGTGTGTGTGTGTGTGTGTGTGTGTGTGTGTGTGTGTGTGTGTGTGTGTGTGTGTGTGTGTGTGTGTGCATAGATAGATTGATAGATATATTTTTTAAAAGCCACAAATACAAGATCTGAAATATATTATACATGTACTGATATTCAAAAGAGGTATATTTAAGTCTTACTATTCAAGAATTTTCCTGCCTGGTTTTATTTCACTTTCAACATACATTGGTATTTTTTGCATTAAGAAAAATATCTTACAGACTTTATTTGTCAAAATGTATGCGAATCAATATACCCTAGTGATACAAATATTGATTCAAAAAATGAATATGCTATTTTCTAATCTTATTTTTACCATACCTGGTATATTTCGTTTTTTCGTTTTTATGAATAGTTCAAAATATTTTTAAAGAAAATTTTAACTTCGTAAAATTCATAACATCTGTATTTCTTCTGGGAGTGTTGTTTGCAATATATACTTTAATCATTGTATCCATAAATTTACAGACACTATGAAGAATAAAAAATTCAAACCAGTTTTAAATGTAATGTTCTTTTTAATTTCGCCAAAAAATTTCAATTATTTAAATTTCAGCTCCATTGTTTATTAGGTGAGATGAATAAATATTATTAAATTAAAGAATAAATATTCTTAACTGAAATGAGTATAATTTTTATATAGTTTTAATTCTTAGATAAACTTACTAATTCAAGCAATTGCAGGTAGAATAGGGGTAATTGAAAAAATATATTATTTCAATTTTAACAATTTTAAATTAATTTTTAATTTATAGTGTAATTTAAAAAAAATGTGCAATAATAGCTTATGTCCTAAATAAATAATCGTAGAATAATGTCATAAATAATGATAGCAATGTCATTAATTATTGCTTATTATATCTTATTAAAAATAAAATCATGATTCTCATTAATAGTTTAGATAAGAAAATAATTAATAATTAATACATTTAAATTTCTCATTAAGAACGTCTCAACCCTTAATAAATTTTATTTATTTTGCTTTTATGTAAAATATATTTTTCAATGTTTCCAACCTTTTTACTGATATAGTATTATTGCTTTTTTATCTTAATATGCTACAAGATTTTATTGTTATTATGTTGCTGCAATTATTATTAAAAATTTAAAATGCTTATGAAAAAGGATTTTTCAAAGATAACAACTTCAATTTTGTAAATATAAGATCCCTAATTAAAAATTAGTATTTTTAATGTTCCTTAGCATTTTAAACATTTTTTTTTACTTTTGCCACAACTGTATATTCAAATGAACCGTTTTTCAAAATGTATTTAATACAAAATATTTAAATTTATGCCAAGACGT
Source organism: Latrodectus hesperus (assembly GCA_037975125.1). NCBI lineage: Eukaryota > Metazoa > Arthropoda > Arachnida > Araneae > Theridiidae > Latrodectus > Latrodectus hesperus. The sequence goes on from CM075851.1 coordinate 43,245,316, forward strand.
TCATCTAACTTCAATTGTTAAATCATAAACATTATGATTTTATACATCTCATACTCTGCAAAAACACAGGTATAAAACCAATGTGAATGAATTTTAATTATGACAAATGTCAGTATGATTCTAAAAATGTTTTAATAAATGTTAAAATGTTAAATGTAAATGCCATAAGACATATCTGGCATAACTAGATTGAAATTGGTTTCAAAATTTATTTATACTTCATTTTGAAATTCTGAAAACAGTGGCTGTCAATATGATCTGCATAAAACTAATGGAAAAAAATGGTTGATGCCTTTTATGCAATCATTACTTAGTGCTGAAATGGAAATTCATAATTATAAATAATATAATAGCAATAATTATTAAAAACATAATTTCTGAAAATTTTGGGTTATATTTCAAGAAACAAATAAACGTTTATTTCATTTAAATCTAACTTTTATATTGTGTAACATCACAATTATTTCTAGCATAAGTTATTTAGTTTTTGATTACTTTTATAAATTATTTTTCAAAAAATATTTGCGCGAGTTTTTTAACTGAGTCTTATATATTAATTAAAAATGTACATTTTAATTCTATAAGCAATGATATAAAATATGATAAGATTTTCCCAAGCAAATATTGTGATACATATTTTATTGACTATTAAATTTATATCGTTGCATCAGAATTCATTTACGGACAGCAGATATCTGAATGCCACCTCGCACGATTTATAGATGCATGGATGACTTCATTTATGGATATACTTACGTATAAACTATATAAATGAGGGATAAGTATACATGGAATTTTTTGTGTATCGTTTATGGATGCATATGTAAAATTTTTTCTCTTTTGTTGTAACTTAAAAGCATAAAAAAACGTATCTATTTTCTCCTAAAAGTTAACAGATTGTTTGGATTGTATAAAGCAATTTCAGAAAACAAAAAATGGTTAGAAAACAAAAAATGTTTTCAATGATAATTTATGTTGAGAAGTATAATTTATGTTTTAATATTTATAAAAACTTATGGACTTTAATGAAACTCCATCTCTTTCAGTTTTGATATCAATCCTCATATCATTAATGATGAAAAATGAACAATTATAATTCATTTGTTATCATTAATTATTTGATTTTCCTAATATATCTGATTCTGATTTTTGTTCACAATATTTTACCGAAAATTTCAAAAATATATCATAATTATAACGAGTTTTAATATAATATTTGGATTGAAGAAAATAAGTCCATTATTTTTTGTACATGGCCGTAGTTATTGATATATCATAAAGTATGGATTAAATAGCTATTGAGAGTTATGCTCGTTGGAAATGTGGCAATTCGCGCTAAATATTATTTTGTTGTTTCCTATTTGGTTCATTCATTACTAATTTACAGAATATTAAAAACAAGAGTCAACAAAGTAACATTTGGCACATGTTGCAGTTTTTCTTTGATAAAGGCAAAAATGCAAGTCTGACTAACATTATAGATGGCGTTTATAATTCAGGTACAGTAATAGCCAATAATTTGCAATTTCGGTATTGTAAAGTTTTTCAATGCTAAAAATGCACCCCAATAAAGTTACTAAAATCACAAAAATGATCTAAGTTGACCATCATGATAGTAGTTGAAACTTTACCCAAAAGCAAAGTTTTAAGCATAAATTGGCTTTAAGTCATTTGCATAAAGCAAATCCGAAGCATGTTCAATAATGTCTTAAAATTCAGATAAAAATATTGAACATTTTCTCCCAATATAATATTACTATAATAAATAATAATGTTATATTAAAAAAGGTTAAAGCCATCAAACATTTTACAAGGATGTTAAATCTGAATTTTTTTTAATAAAAGTATTTATAGTAATAAAATTAATCTGCATATTCTTGCTACAAAACTTTCGTTTATTAATTAATTTTTAATCGAGCTTTTATTACTACTAGAATGGATACCTTTGACTTAAAATGTCAGATTGTATCATGTTTTTTATCTGTGATGTTCAAAGAAAAATATTGTTTTATATGTTTGACTTTTACTTTGATTATACGTATCATATCGTAAGTAACAAAAATGAATATCAATAATTAAATTCATGCTGTATATGAATTCATGTAATGAATATTGATTCCAAAAAAAGTTTGAGTGAGGTAAATTAATTATTATGCATTAAAAATTGCTAAATTTGCTTCGATTTTTTAAATGTATTATCGTTATGAAAGCGTTTACAAAACATTTTGTATTATATATGTGTTAAAATATTTTGTGGAAACAAATATCTTAATAAGATGTTTAGAAAGCACTGAAAATATCCTTCTGTGCTCAATGTTAAAATTATTTTACATACTTTTTAAATTGATACCTTTTAAAAAATTTTTATACTTTTATTAAAAATAAATCAAAAGGGTTTTTTAACTATTATATATTTCGATAAACTTATTAAATGAATTCAATGGTATGCTAGAACCTCTCTTGCTCAAATATTTTGTTTTCCATTTATCATGTTTTATTAAGATTATAAGTGATAATTACTTACTGCTTCAAAATACTTTATGATAGTTAATACATGATGTTTATGAATGTAGAAAATTAGGACTTATCGCTTAATTATTTAATTCTGAATGTAATATTTTTATCACATTAATAATTTAGAATGTTTCAAGCCATTCAACTTGCAATCAATTCTAATTCTATTCTGTATTTGTTTTATTTTGAAACTACATAATTAAGTTACTTTAATGCAATATGTTAATTGTAATAAAGATTTTAAATATTTAAAAATTGAATAATATGTACTTATTTAATCTTTATTATCTTTTTGATTAGATTAATGTTTTTATTGAGATCAAAATCATTAATACCTTTATGTTATTCCTAATTAAAAAATATTATACTAATTAAATTTTAACATAAACATTTAAAAACTATTATCTTTTATATAATAAATGTTATGTTTTACTATTTTGATTATAAATTAAAAGATACTATTATAAAATGAAATATAAAACTCCTAGTATAAGGAATATTAAACAAAATATTGTGTTGTTCCTATATAATAAGGCCAATAACATTAAATATTATTAAGTTCAGATTGCAAAATAACTTTTTTTTCTTTTCTATATTTAAAATTTTTTCTAAAATATCATTTTTAAATTTTAACATCAAACACACACACACAACATTTGTAAGCATCTACGAGGCTGCGCCATATATTATTTAATATAATAGTGCGTTACAATTTTTATGAGCAACAAGGATTCTAAAATATCCTTATAAGAAATAAATCTTATTATTTTATCAACAATTAAGCTTATCTTAATATCCTAATACAATGTTTAACCCATACCAAAAAGGAACTAAGCATTTCAGTTAAGTAATTTGCATTTCAGCAAAATTTAATTATTTTTATAAAAGGATAATCTGAAAACAGTTTTCTTTCGAATCAAACTTTCAGTAGTACATAATTAAGTAATGAAAATGTTTAATTTATTTTTGTTAATGTTTTGTGTAATTATGCATGCTTAGTATTGTAAATCTTTTAAACCTTAATATTGTTCATTAAAAATAAAAATTCAAACATTCTAAAGAATTAAAAATTAAAAATATAAGATTTTTTTCAAATATTAAGAGACTATTTAATTAATATTTTAATTATCATATAATAATTAGTAATTGCAATTTTAAACAACTTGGTAAGCTTATTCATAGAACCTGTATTTCTTATGTTTACAATAATTAAATTATTTGTATATAACTATTCATGTAAAAATTTATTGAGACATTGACACCAATGAGGATATTATTTTTGTTTAGTATGTATGTAAATAATATTTATAATATTGGTATACAGAATAAATAATTTAATAAGAAAAATAGTTAAATTTTATTTATTTTTAACTAGTTCTTAAAGATATTGGTTATTTATAATTAGATAGATTTTTCGAACTTAAGTAATTAAAATAGAATGTCTAGCTTGGTGTTAAACTAAAGAGTTAAATGCTTTTTGCCACTGAATATAGCAAACAATATTTCTGCGATCATGTCCATTTAATATAGGGACTTTGAATTTTATTACCATATATATAACTTGTTGCCTACTAAATAGTTCATTTTTCCCCATGATATATCTTCTAAAAGTATGTATTCTCTCTTTGAATCTGTAATAAATTTTATCGATACTGTTTCTTAGATCATTTATACCTATCGCAATATGTGGAGCAAAATACCAGATAAATTTCTGAGGAAAAATATTAAAATTTATTTTAGGAATATTTTCGGATGTTCAGTGTAAGATTAATTAGTGATAGATTAGTTAGTTTAAAAAGAAAATGTTATGTACAGAGGGAGTTAAAAAATTTCTAATGCTTGGAAAAATAGTTACATTAAATTTAGATTTAAAGGTAAATTTATACAAAAGATAAAAATAAATAAATTTTTATATGGTTTTATTCTTTTTTATCTATCTACGACTTTCCGTATTTATTCCTTTTCACCGATGCTAAATATTTTTGACTCAAAAACACATGCCAGTTGTTACATGTGGATAGCAGGTGATGTCCACCATACGCACAAAAGTTGCTTTTGGGAATGAAGTGGAGTTTTTTGTACTGAGAATCGGATCTATTTGTAACAACTAATGGTGTGATCGCTTGTGACTGGTGTACTGGATCCATTTTTTCCACACATCAACAGATATTGCTGAGAGTGATGAATAAATGGATAACATTTGAAGTTTGCTGCATTCTGTAAGATTGTCACGAAGTTATATACTTATCCTTCAAACCTTTCTCAGTTTATGTAAGTAAGCAAAATAGTTTCACACCAGATGTATGGAAGTTAATTACGAGTTTCTGACACATTTCAGAAGTATTCTTTTCGATAGCACTTTTCAAATTATCCCCATTTAATAGTCATGGTACTTTTAATCGTGGTAAATCTTTGAAAAATTCACCTCTGTAATGGAATTTACGATCCCACTTTTGTACGGTACATTTAATTACTGCATCATCTTCGAATGCTCTACATATTTTTCTGCTTAACTCAACTTATTTTCACGGCCATTTTGTATTAATATATCAAATATGCTTTGAAAAGATATTGTTTACAGGAATTTCCAAACCACGTTTTAAATTCACAATTTAAATACAATTCTATTTAATTTCCTCATTAGCAAGTTTTATATAAATTCTACTGGAAATAACTAAAAATAACTGTCTGCTAATTAAAGTTATATGTTGTAAATACGACAAAAACATTTTTAGTTATCTTATAATTATTAAAATAATGTAATAACTGTCTACAAAATAGCTCAATTTTGATTAAACTAAATTTATTATAAAGATTTCAAACTTCTAATTTCTACCACTGGCTTACAAATATTTATAATCAAAATATATTTTGTGGTTTTCATTCTTATTTGAAAAATAACGAAATATGATACTATTATTATAAATATACTATCATTTTAAAATATAATAAATGGACTGTATAATAACTTTATGTTCATTGCTATTTACTAAGATAATTTGAGAAGTTATCTTTGCGTAAGTGAAAATAAAGTATCTTACAATAACAGTTAATGCAAAAAAAAAACATTTATTTTTCTAAGAAATAATATTACTTTCAATTTTTAGTATTCTGTCCATAATATCAGAAAACAGACATAAAGATTACATGCAAAAGAATAAGAAAAATAATAATTTATTTTAATTTTTAAGTATATTATAAATATTTTATATCACAACATTTCAGTCAGAAGAGAAAAATATGATTTTGAAAGCCATGTATTAAAAAGGAAATATCAACTATGAAATATATTGTGATAAATTTAGTTTAATTTAGTAAACTAAAAGTAAATAATATTTAAGAATTCTTCTTACCAATATAAGTATATAATAAGAATATACATTTAATTTGCATGTGTATCTAATTATTATGTAAGAAATATGTTAAAGACTTTTTTAATATGTTTACATGGTGGAAATAAATATGTTTTAACATCTATGTTGATTTTGTATAGTCGGAATATTCAGCAAAATTTTAAATATTTTGAGAAAGATTTTAAAAAATATGTATAATATAAGGACTGTTTTTCTTTTCATAGAAAAATTTGTTTAAAAAATATTTTAATATTTTTTCTGTGTTTTCTATTGAATAAAATTACGAAATATTATATTTATTACAATAAAATTATTTTTTATCATTATTATGAAGAAATATATTATTCTATAGTTATTTTGTAAATATTTTATTATGTCATTTTGTAAGAATATATTTATATAAAATTAAAGTTCTATGTGATATTATGATGGATATCAGCATTTGTTTATTTTTTAAGGAATGATTTTTGTTGAGATGATTTATCAGCAATTGTTTATCATGAGTTTCATCAAAACACTCTTTTATTTTATTAAAAATTTGAAATGATCTATAAAAGTTTTAAATGATCTGAAAAATTCTTAATCCTAATAGTTCTAAATCCTAAATTTTTAACTTATCTTAATACAAATAGATTAAAGATCTTAGATCTTAAAACAAATAGATTAAAGACAGCTGTTAAAAATTTCTTACTCTCTGCAGTGTTGCACCATTTAAAAAAAAGAATAATAATCCGCAAGTAGAACGTCTAATCTTTAGCCAACTTTTCAAAATTTGAATATGAGAATTATTTTATAATTAAAATGAAAATTTTGTAAAGTAGATACTAAATTCCATTTTTACCACACCAGATTGACTGCGGATAGGGAAGTCCTGGGTTCGAATCCTATTTCGAGCATGGACGTACTTTCTCTCTCTAACTACTCTTTGTCCTTTCCTTGTATGAATGTGGAGTGATTGGTTGCCGACACTTTAAACGGGTACCTATGGCATGTTTGTACTGAGGAAGTCGGACTCCACTCCAAAATATGGTTCAGTTGGAAAAGTGGAGCAGCGTACCCCATATTGCCAGCCTGAATGGCACAAGACAACAACAACAACAACTACACCAGATGAATAATAGTTCCTTTAATTAAGTAAAATAGAATCTAGTTTTAAATTAAGAGCTAAGTTTCATATAAGTATATATTTATGTATATTGATATCCATATCATAAAGCAACATATTAAAGTCAGTATCGTAGTAGTAGGTATATTTTAATCCAACAAATCAAACTCAAAATTATGTATTTCGTCTGTATTCATCTCATTCAGTTTGAAGCCAAAGAACACATATCTGTATGATATGACAAACATCAACTTAAAAAATGTATTAACAATGAAGCTTTATTTATTGAAAAATATATACAATAAAACTGAGTGAACTATCATTATATAGATGAGAACTATAATTACATTATTGATTTATATATGTAGATGCCACCATTAAAAACCTACGTAACTAAAAAGTAGGAACGAGTAAATCTACTAAAATGCTTGTAAGTAAGAAAAATGTAAAGCAGTTTTTTTTTTTTTAAAAAAGCACAACATTAATTTTTAATAAAACAATTCAAAAAATAAAAAAGTGGTTTCACTTTTATAAATATAGGCTTAAGTCATATTTTATGCTGCAATGTTTATAAATCTAGTAAACTGTATTCAAAGCCAAGATAAATATTTGAAATAAAATCACAAATAAAAAATTTGCATTTCTAAAAAATTCATTTTTATATGTACGCAAATTAACTTTGGAGTCTAAACATTCAAAACAACTTTCTCTCTAATGATTCAAATTGTTTTTTTTTATTTTTAATCTTAATTCTTAGTTTTTTTTTTAAAGAGATGCGGCAATATATGGCTGCAAATATAAAACAATTATAAATTCGGAGGTATGCATTAAACATTTTTGTATAATTTATATTGTATAATATTTTGTTGTGCATCTTATATGGCAGTGAATATTACGATAGTCGTAGTTATTATATATTATTGTTTACAAAACAACTTTCCTGGACTGATTATTGTTTTACGATATAATGTTTTGGGAAAGAAAATATTTGTTTTTATTGTTAGAAACTGGATAAAGCTCTATCAAGTAAAATATTATTCTTTAAAAAATAAATTGTTTCTTTGCTATTCATATGCAATAATTAATCCATTAAATTAAGAAATGAGTTTAATATATTTTATTGATATAGTTTAGAAAGAGAAATTTTTTTCAATTACCATTAGTCAATCAATATTTTGCTCTAATAATAAATTTAATCATATACTCAAGAAATCACATTTATTTTCAAACTATGATTACAGAGATAAAAATGGCAGAAAAAAACAGAAAAATGGCAGAAAAATGAAAAAAAAACCTTGAATATTTCAATAAATCAAACCCTCTTTGACTAATGTGTTCTGAAAATAATCTCAACTTGATTCATGATCATAGAAACAGAAGTAATGGGTATGATATTCATAAAAATTCAAAAGTAGTTAACGTCACAATTTCACTATGGAAACAAATGATTGAAATATAAAATATCTCTTCGTAATATACTTACAGTATGAGTCAGACACAGTTGAATCATAAGACTAACAGTTATAATTATTCTACTTTTAATGTCTTCATTTCTAAAGATTTTTATAAATTGTTAAATGTCAAAATTCATGGCTATTGATTTACTATTTTATTTGCTGAATTGTTATTGATAGCTAATAATTATTTTTTTTCTTATTTGCATTAATCAATGAATTGTTATTGAGAAATATTTTTAATAATCTTATTTAAAATTAATTTCAAATTAATAATTGTTTTATTTCTTTAAGAAGAACATTAAGTGCACACTATTTGACACACACATTTATAAAGAGCTAATTTTAAGTATTTATCTCAGTGCAAATGTTTTGTAAGAATTCGTGTATTTGAAGCTTGAAATTGAATGTGAGAAAAATATAAGTTCCTATGTCATTAAGAATTAATTTGTAACTTTTATTCATTAAGTAAATAATTTTCAATATTTTATAAAACTCTACTTAATATTTTATTCAGATTATTGCAATTATTCCCTATGCATGTAAAACATTATGTCTCTTGATAAACAAATTTCAAGCATCTTATTCATGGAGTAAGCAAAAATACTTGCTATCGTATTTCATTATTTTCTAAAACAATTTTTCAAAAAAGGGAAGAATAATATCGATTCAATAAAACACTGTGCCTTTCAACATTGTAATTTACAAAGAAATAAAGTATATTGTACTTATAACAAAATTAATAGGTTGGTTCTTGTTAATCACTGAATTTTTGAAATCAACATAATAAATAGCATATCTATAACCTATGTTTGGAAGCTTCTAGAATAAAATTATGGTATGAATTACAATTGACCAACAATAACTTTAAAACACACATACGGAAGCTTAGACCTTTAGCATTGTGATAGCTATGAAAATTATCAATAAAAATACCAAAATTTATATAGTTTCATATTTATAACGTATAAAAGTAAATTCTTTTTAAAATTGTCAATCATCACTAGAATATTTCCTCATTTTTCAATTTTAAAGAAAATGTTTTCAATGTTCTATGTAAATTTAAAAATTTATAATAACATGCAGTGAAAAAAGTAATAAAAATAAAAAATTATCAAAATAGAACAAAAAAAACGTTTTTTCTCCTTATTTTATCTTTAATAAAAAAACTTTCTAATTCAAAAATTTTTTGCAATCTATGACCAACATTATTCTCAAATTTTAGATGCTATGAAAAATATATTCAAAAGAGCAAGGAAAATTAAAGATTTGTCAATACAATGCTTATTAAAAAACAATAAAAAGTATTATGAAAATTTAATAAAAATAGTTTACTATTTTGTTGTAAAAAATGCAATAACTGTATAAAATATTTCTTATATCAAAACTAATATTTTACGTCGTTTTTGGAAACTTAAGTATGAAAATAAATTTAAATTCCACAAAAATCTATTCTAGAATACATTTCTGTGTCACTATAAGTAACAATATCGTTAAAGCTTATCAAAAGTTATTTTTCTGGATTAGTATAACAAAATGGAAAGAACTGAGTAAAATTATTTCCCAACAGCTTACACAGATTTTAATTTATACATTATTCCATCTACATTCATTAATAAACGCATGGTTCATGAACATGTGTTTATCAATGAATTTAGATAAAATAATGTAACACATGATTCATGGACACTCCAATAAACACGTTTGTGAATTCATATAGTATATTTATGAATTAAGCTCCGAAACTATACTATTTCCGAGTCAATTTTGACCAAATTGTGAGCATTGTCAGAATCTGTAAATATTAACATTTGTGAATACTGTCAGTGTAACATGGTATATTGTTCTTTTCTAGAAAAATTAATATTTGATACTGAAAACAACAAGAGGATTTGCTTCCCCTGTTAATCAAGATACAAGATAGCGTCGGAGAACTCTAAACTGTACCATTTGGGGTTAGCAGATATTCTTCTCTCATCACTATGCCAATTTATTAGTTTTTCATAGATACATACAGAGATTGTAGAGTCAATTACTCCCAGCGCAGAATACGAGTAATGACACACTTCATTTACAGAAGAAATTTTACAGATTTAATTAGTACTTTTAGTTTTAAAAACTTACACGATTTGAAAACAAAAGCATTCACACATAGTATGAGTATATTGTAATTTGACAAAAAGAATAATATGTAAATTAAAAAATTTAAAATATTACAGAAAATATTTAAATTAAGAAAATATTCTTTTTTGAATTAATTTTTGGATATCATTATTAAGCTGTCCTGTATGGTTTGTATTAGCTATAGCAAGAAGTTCTGCTTACAAATCTGAGATTTAAGCTGTTACGTGTATTTGATGTTTTGCATGATATTTGATTTCTTCGAGGATTACTATCACGTCAGCTTGGAATATCGAATTATTTTCATGGAGTTTTTATTGACTTTATGTTACTTTTTATTTCATGGCAAGAGAATCAAACCTGCTCCAATGTGCCACTTTCATAAACTGATCCATCTGTGTAATAATTTAAATCTGTATTTTATTGATTCCCTTGATTGTTATTACTTAAAAATCTTGGTATATCATAAATAGGAAAATTGCTATGTTTAATTACAGGATGAATTTGTTCTTTTGAATTTGAAATTTTTATTGAAAATGACTAGAAAGTTTCTTTATTCCAGTTGATGACTTTTTCAGCAGTAACATTGGGGGTTTCTTTGCTGTTGATTCCAAGATTATTGATAATGGAGGTATTCCAGCTAAAACAGATTTGACATTGTAGCATGATGTGATTAATTGTAAAATTGGTCAGTGTAGCATGGTAAGGGCTTTAATTTTTTGTGTCATCCGGTAGGCCCGAAATAAACATCCATATGTGATCGTCACGATGATTGTCATGTGTATTATCTTTAAGACTTGAATTTTAATTCATCTACAATGCCCAACTATTGTTCTCAGATTATCTGCTATGGGATAAATTTTTGTTTTTAAGTATCTGATTTGAGGAAGGAAGGATAGATTTTGCCAATTTATATTCCGAGAAATAGCAGTACTTTTGTATGTCTTAAATTTTCATTATTAATATGAATTGTGGGATTATATTTGAGTCTCATATTTTTTTTCTTATTAAACTTAGCAGGTACTAAAATCATATCTAGGGAATGGCATACTTCATAGAAAACCATAGTGTTTTTACTGTTGTTTTTAATTCTTGTTTTGTTTTACCACCAATGACTCTCAGTGTATCATCTGCAAAAACTATTACAGTTCTATTGGATTTCCATTGATGTTTCAATATTTTATCATATTATAAATTACATAAAGTATTGATCCATGAGGACAACTTTCTAAGTTGATTCGATACATTCTACATAATAAAAGGAGATAAGTTTTCTTATTTCTAAAATGCTATATAAATCGTGTTTAGAATATTTAATGGAGACTTGCATGATACCGTACACTTCTAAGTTCCGGCCACAAAATTGAATTGAAAGTTTGTTGAATATCTAGACTTATTATAACAGTATAGAAATCATTTTCTTAGTTTGGGCCAATTTGTTGTTGCAGATGGTTAATAGTGTGTTCTGTTGAGAATAGAGTCCGAAAACCGTATTGATGTGCATGAAGATAGTTATTTATATGTAGTAGAGTTTTAGGCTGTCAAAAATCATCTTTTTCTAAAATTTTATTAAAGGAATGCAATAGTCATATGGTTCTATATCATTTCGGCTTAGTGGAATCTTTTATGTCTTGAGAAAGAAAATTGCTTAAACTCTTTCCATTTTGGTAGGAACATTTTGAAGCTTAAGACATATATTAAAATGGTTGAGTATTGTGCATGATATAGATTACAACGTGAGGTTGATGACATTATTGTCTTTGCAGGATGTGGCCAAGCTCTTTGATAGTCAGAGGCATTTTTCAAAATTTGAAATATTTCGCGAATCGTAATTAATTAAGTAATTTTACAGGTATACAAAGGGGTATTAAATATTTTCCAGAAATTATATTTATTGAAAACTTATAAATTTAAGTACAAAATATGTGTATTGAGAATTTAAATACTAAAAATTAAACATTTATTTTACTTCCCTTGTTACCACTTTGAAATGTGTTGAATAATTGATGAAAGAACTTCTCATTAATTTTTTTTGATGCTTATTAATTAATACAGACCGGTGCTTGGATTTCAAGATTTTTAAAATGGAATAAAATGATTCACATTTGCAAGTTGTTCTGAACAGTGAAAAAATTCGGCAGGCAACCTATTTTTTATTAAGGATACTTCTTTTCTGGTACAAATATCCAAAATTCAGCAATACGCATCGACTTATATTTTAATTGTAGGTGCTGATCTTCCTAGATGCGTTTTGAGTCTAATTCTAATCTCTAGATGCTTTTTGAGTCATATTTATATTGAAAACCGAAAACTTACCTTCAACTCTATTAATTTCAAATGGATTCAGGTAAAAATCAAGTGACGATTTAAAAAGTTTCAAGTCTTGAAATCCAATTTGGAATTTCGTCAATATTTACTTTTGTTTTTTGTTGAGCCGTTGAGCTTTTCTTCTTTAATATTGGAAAATTTTTTTAATTCGAGGAAAATAACAAACTGTTTTACTTTTAATGTTATTTTGAAAACTTTGTAATTTAGTTTGAAAACTAAATGTACACTGTGAGAGGTCAGATATAATTTTATTTTTCATTTGCAACTGTAAGTACAGTATTTGCAAATGCTCCATGATATCAGTCAAAAACATTAAGTCTTTTACCTACTCGCCATCGTCTAATTCTGAATAGGTTATTTATTTCTCTTTTAGAAATACAGTTATCGACTCAAGCAAATCTACAAATCGATTTAATATGTTTTCGGTAGATAACCATCTAACAATGCAAACGTAATTAAAATCATTTTTAAGTTTTTCTTCCTTTAATTCTTCAAGGAAATTTTTTAATTGTTGATGATTTTTGGCATTGGTGCAAATGTAATTTTTAGTGTAACACTGTTTTTATAACATCAGGATATTTTGAATATTTTATAACCAGGTATTCTCTGAGAATTATGCAGTGAATCAGAATGAATTGCGGAATTTAAGAATCCTCCCTTAAGAGATAAGACTGATTATTTACCCAGCTTTGCCGGAGCTACATCAGTTCCGATGCTTACAAGTTTATTAAAGGGCACATCAAAAGTTTACATGATGGAATATAATGCATTTTTAATATCAACACCACGAAAATGATATTAAAAATGCTCTTGAAGTGCTGCTAAATTTAATAATTCTTCTTTAACAACGAAGTCAAGTGAAACAAAACGTATGAAAATGCCAATTTCGAAAGATCTGTAACATATGTAAATTCGTCAAGGGCTAATCAGAGTTAACTATTGTTCTTCAAATCATTTTTAAATGATATTCAAGAGATGTATTAATTACAATTATGCGTTGTTCAATTGTGTGTATAGACATGCGAATTTGTGAAACAATTTTGTACAATGTGGCATTATTTGAATATAAATCTTTAAGTACATCTTCCAAGTTTTTTTAAGAAACTCTTCCTCTCAATATTGGTGTTTTGCACTAGCAATATTCCAAGCAATAACAAAGCTTGATTCAGCCACATGATTAACTTGTTTGATAAGGGTCATCGATACTAATTGTTCATTTAAATTTGATTTTAAAAAAGCAAGATTATCTGGTCTTAAATTGGAATTCGGTAGATATTGATTAGAAAGCTGTGGTTAATTGGTATCGTAATGTCGATGTAAATTGCTTGCATTATAATTCTTGACCGTAAAATTACAAATAATGCATAATGCTTTTCCATTATCATCAATAAAGAAGAATAGTTCCCCCTCGCTCATTATTAAAACATTTATTTTCTTGTTCTTTCTAATTTTCCTTCTCTGTTGTCATATTTTTAAAAAGAATTGGAAATAAACAAATTTAGAATATAAAAATTTTTTGTTATTAAAACCATAACAACATGTGTGATATACTACAAACCAAATTATAGTCAAATTACCAGATTACAAATTACATCCGTGGCAAATGTGAAACAAATTGTTTCTTCCAGAGCATAATATCAACTGTTCGTTGGAATGAATCGAATTCAAAATCGGTCTGGAGTCGGTCGATTACGGATTATTACGCCAGTTTTTATGTTCGTTCGCTCAGTTGTTGATGAGTCAAATCATTCTAAATTTTAACAGAAATGAGGTTTGTTAGAATGTTGCACTTGGTCTTTAATATTTGTGGCCAGTAATATAAAAGACATTTTGAAACACATACGGAATTTTATTTTTTAAAAATATAATAACAGAAAAAGGAAAAGGAAACTTGTAAGCTTATCGGGAGCACCAAATAATCCTTCAAAGAGCCGTATGTGGCTCGCGAGCCGCAGGTTGACCACCCTTGGCCTATGCTGTCTATACTGTGAGCCTTATTGGTGTTTAATTACCTGATAATGTTCTGAATTTCTGGTAATGTAAAAGGTGAATCTAAAGACGATGCGTGAATATATGTTGCATCTCTTTGAGTCATTTGGTTTGTCAGTTGATGGATTATCCTTTGGACACACTGTTTTTAGCAAATTCTGAATAATTGCTGCAGTGTCTTGTGAATGAGGAGGTAAGACATTCAATGCCTATAGCTTTGTCGGAGTGAAGACCTCGTTTGAGACTATTTTTTGCAGTATTCCAAAGTATTAATTGTTCTTTGTACAGAATTCAGCCCAGCTATTTATTTTTCATTGAAATACTAATTTATTGTATAAGGATGATTGTTTTTTAATATTGGTATGAGTATTTCCTATTTCAGTTTGATTAGTTGCAGATTTCTTCCATCCTCTTAAGGCTCTTGTCCTCCTGTTTTTGTATTATTAGAGTGGAATTCTGCCAATGTAATTTTATAGTTATTTTTTATTCTTTCAGTTTAAAGTATTTGTTTGCAAGAATCGGTTATATTTTGAAGTATTTCTTCAGTGATGCCATCTAGCTGTTGGGTAGTTGAATAAGTTGAAGGACTTTCTGAGTTTCTTTTCGTAAAAGCTTTGATTGTTTTAACATATTTTTATGATTGTTCGTAATTGAAGCAAATTCTTACGGGATGACTTAGGTCCAAAATTTTGTATAAGTGATCTGAATACGTGATTTCATCTCTACTGACCAATTATTTGTTAGATTCATGGAATAATCATTTTCTATTGTGAGATCGGGCCATTCAATTCCAATAGGTCACTGAAAAGTTGGAATTCTATTTTGCTGATTTATTAAATGTGGATTATTATGAGTTAAGAAGGTTTCCACCTGATGACATCTAGTATTATTACTCAAATAACCCAGAGTATATTATGAGCATTAAATCACCACATAGTGTTAACGAGATTTGGGGATAACTCGTTGAGATTGCTTGTAAATTTGTTAGTAAAGGAAGTATATATTCAGATTATGATGAATATGCCCTAAATAATAATAGCTTTGTTTTTGATGCATCAATTAGTAATGCTAAAATATCTTTCTTTAAGAAGATTATTGTTAGAATCATATCATTAGTTATTATAATTACCGATCTTTGATTATTGTCTTGTATGCAAAAAATTTTCCAATTGAAAGGATTGCTCTAATTTTGCCATTTACTGCATATGGTTCTTGGATAAATATACGTTGTAGGTTGTTTTCTGTCACAAAATAATTTAATTGAGTAGTTCTGCTTCGTAGGAACTTAATATGTAGAAATTTGAGATTTGTGAGTTATTAATTGGTATTCTGTGGAAATTTGAAAGTTATATCACTAGTGTTTGTAAAAGATTATATTTTCTTATATTTTTAAATGTTGAACTGATTCTTGTAATAAGCGACTTCTTGAGGGTGAAACTGAGTGATTTTAGTTAGGTCGTGTTTGTGGTGTTGATATGAGGGACAGTTAATGTTATAAGCCATATGGTGAAAATCAAACTTGACCTCATTCTTATTTGCCTCATAACAGTTTGCACATCTTGTTTCGCTGGAGTTAAACAAATGCTAGTTTCATGATCTTCACCATATTTTCCACAATAACCATTTACTGCTTTACATGGAAATTTTTAGATATTATGGTTGAAATCTCGTCGCTGTAAACATCTTCTTACAGTTAAAAATTTATCTATTGTGTATTTATTCAGTCGTAGGTATATAAAATTAATTTTTAAATGTTTAGTAGTTAAGTTTCTTGCAATATCTATTTTATACAGCTCTATCTTTTAAACTTACTAAATGTTTTTTACATTTGTGTATCCTTCATTTATGTTGATACTTTGAATATAAATGCTTAGGTATTCTTTTATGATATTAATCATAAAATATTTTGTTATGTTTTTTCTGGTAAGTCTAAAATAATTATTTTGGACATAGATGTTTTTTTTTATCTTCAAATATTGAATTTTGTTTTTCAGAGTTTCCTTTTATTTAATAGTATCATCCTTAGTCTTCTAAATTTTATTTAGAAATAATTGTTTCTATTATATATTCCTCTTGGCCTTATGGTTGTACTTATGTTTTGATTTTATTTTGTATGTTATTGTCATTATCTTTTTTCACCATTTGTTTGCAGAACTTGTCTCTAGGAAAGTGGAATCTAAGTATCATATCTTCTTGCTATTGTGTTACTACATTACTGTAAATAGGTTGATTCATCAATAGCATTTTGGCTGATATGGACAGCTTATCAATTAGTTAAATTGCTTTTTCCTTTTACTATCTGGTAGATTAAATTTTGTCCTGTGTGAGAGTTTATTATTTTTTAAAATTTTTATAAACATTATATTTGGTGATTATCAAAAATTTCTAGAATTCCCCTTGCGAAGAATTACAGTAAATTTTATCCATAATTTGTTAAACTTTTGTACTATGTAATGATATTTTCTTTACTTCAGGATTGGAACAGTACTATCGGGTAACAAAAATTAATAACAATTAATATTACATAATTGGCAGAGATCACACAAACATCCCACTCCGTGCATCATTCTGAAGTGTTGCCGTTATTAGGAGTTGATGGAGCAACACATGCGTCAAAAATGTTTTTGAAGGAAAAAACATAATTGTGGGCCTTTTAACGGCTAGGAAATAAATTAAAAATGAAATAAATAAATCTATTAAGTTGAAAATTTTTGAAATTGTGGGCTATTTTTTTATTATCTGGGAAAGGGTTCATGAGGTAAGCATATTGTGAAAATCGCAAATTTATGGCTAAGTTATATAGATTTAAAAACATCTGTAAATAGTTGACCAGCTAAATCAATTATCATACCATTAATAGTCAAATGTGTTTGCTATGATTCAATTAGTCCTGAAAAGAACAAAAATAAAAAATAATTTACTGTTAATATAATGAATTCCAAGTGGGCTTATTCGGAACTCTTTAAGAAATTAGGAACTTGGAAGGAAGTTCTGATTATCTATTACAATTATTACAAAAGAAAAATGCTGATTAATATTTAATAAATATGATTAATTAGGTAAGAAGAATTAGTGTCCGAAGGGTTAAAGTATAAATGAAAAGGAGGACATTTATACTTTAACCCTTTGGACACTAATTCTCTTAATTAGGGCTGAAGCTATTATGTGATAATTAAATAGGCAGAAAATTTTTAAAGTAGAAAACAGGCTCTTCTTTTAGAAAAAAATTAAGAACTTCAGAGACAATAGTCACATAAACATTAACTAAATATCAGTTTGTACAGAATTAATACCCGGAATGAAATAATGCGATATTACACTTTTTTGATAATTTAGCCGAAACATCAGGAAATTTCCAAATTCTGAGGTTTGGCTGCTTCGGAAAGTAACTTTAAATTATTTAATTAGGTTGAATCAGGTGGCGAAGAAAATATTAGAATATTGGCTATCTGTTGATAACAGAATTATTCTGATGGTCAGTTAGGAGCTCAGCTAGTAAAAGTTTACCAGGATCCACTATTAATGGTTTCGGCGTTCAATATTGCATGAGTAAGGTTGTTCTTCTGATTAAGCTAGGAAGCTTCCTTGGCAACCATGTTGGAAAATAATAATATATTTATACTTCTTGCTCATTACTTAGTGAGTTTTTATCCAAATTGCATTAATCTTCCGGTATAGATGTGAAATTCCAAACTACGTTAAATGACTTAAGAATCAAGAATCCAGTTACAGTTGTTACTCGATTCGACGGGACGCGATTGAAACATATCTTTCAGACACAGTTTAATCACTGGATTCTACCCTGTTATCGAATTTTCAATCACATAAGGTGCTGGAATATTTAAGATATGCTTCCTAAAGATTATGTCTTTTGGAGTTTCTTATATTTTAGATAAAGACAAGGTATACCAGTTATAGCTGAAGAACTACAGTAAGCGCCATTCTAAATGCATCAATAATATTAAGTAAATAAACATTCATATATACGCGCGCGCGCACGCGTCTTTTCCAATAAATTAAAGCACATGAATCTTGATATATACTGACATTTGCAAATTGTATTTCTAAAAAGGTATCATGAAGAATTAATTTTCATCAGGCTTTCAATTTAAAATTTATTTAATAGTCTTCTAGCTTTTTAGTTTAAGCATATACTTTATTAGTTATCCTAATATGACTAGAAAATTATTAAATTCATATATTATTATAATCTGCCTTTAAAGTTTAATACTTTAAATCTTATTTCCTATATTATCAGCACAAAATTTTAATTTTATTGGAGACAGTTAATACAGTATATTTACTTATCGTTAATACTGCTTAAAATTTTCTTTTAGCATAATTCTACATTCCATGTGATAATATCTCATTCGCCATACTCGTTAAACATTCCAGCTACTCTCGCCTGTCAATATTTTGTGATATTCACTTCAATGCTTAAGACCAGTATATTGATTTAAGTTTAGAGTCTCGTTAGTGTCTTTGTTTGACGAGAAGAGTGGAGGGCTGCATAAACTATTATATCAACTCCGTATCAGGGTTGCGACATATCATTAAGAGAATTATATAGTAATACAATATCAAACTATTCACCAGTCTGAATTCTTTAAATATTTATAGTACTAATAATCTAATGCAAACATCATTCTGTAAAATAATTATTTTTTAGATTTATAATCTAACTATATAAATAATATTTATTATTTTCTTAATTTTATATAACTTAATGAAAAATGCTACGAATCTATAAAGTTAAAAATATCCTCACAATTCTCACTTCTTAGTTATCTGCTTTAATTATTCTAAAAATATTAGAATTAATAAAGTAAATAACTACAAGCATAACATGTCGATAGTTAGAAAAATACACGTCGAATAAAATGCATATGTGTGTGTGTAGCAAAAACAATTCATGTAGCAAAATAGCAAAATTAATGATTGTTTTGTATTATCATAAATAAAGAAATTTGTATTTCTATTTAATTGATTTATCTTATAAAATTAAAATTATATCAATTCTTTAGTTTGATAAGCTACAACATTCAACTAATTTCATATTATAATAACTGATGATGATGAATAATAACAGATTAACAGAAGATGAACTAACATTCATATTTTATAAATCAATTGTTAAAAAAATAAAAAGCAAAAATTTTCTACTAATTTTTTTATTAAATTTAAAATTTCATTATAAAATGTATTCATTTTTTTTAATTATTGCCTTTAAGTTTTATTCGAAACGTATGTATAATAAAATATTCTTACGTAATAGTGACTATTTTTGTTTTATAGTAAATAACATCTTAAGGTTTACTAAGATAAACTCAAAATAAATAAAATTGCAAATATTCTAGCAATTCTTATCTCAACTTATAACAACTTTCGAAAGAAAAATTAGGTAGTTTTCAATATTTGAAGCACGCAAACAGAGGATTTACTATAAAAGATACTCCGTAAAAGAGGAAAAAACACTGCAGAGAGTTTTCATTTATACATTTCTCTTTTTATTGCAATTTTAAAACAGTTTCGGAGATACCTTATGAGAAAAAACATTGTTTGCCGATATCACAACAAACTACTCGTCAGAGCAAAATGACAATATAAAGGTTCACTTTAGGATACAAAAGATGCACTTAAATGAACGAAAAGTGTGAAAAAAAAAGAAAAATTTTAAGAAATAGGCTTTTGTACGCACTTACGAGGAGCTTGATAGACGTTGGTTCTTGGTACTGATGAAAGGGGTACCCGCTTGATTTGCGAATATTGTTCCTCGTATTCCGGCTGCAAGAAAAAGAAAAAAGAAAAAAATATCTTATTGATTCAATAGTAAAAATAAAAAAAATATATTCACCATTCTTTCATGAAATGTTTTCATAGCGTTGCATTTTTGCTTAAATATTATTCAGAATTAATTTAAAATAAAATATAAAATTTCAGTAATTACCTCTTGAATGGTTAATATTATATTTTTATACATAAAATATTTAATACTATGAATAATTAAATGTGTTTAATAATATTTTTTTAAAGATGAGAAAATAATAATAGCACATTTTATGTCATTTGCATGTGTTAAATTTTTTTCAGATCTAGAAAGTTAGATAAAATTTAATTAATCAAATTTCTTGCTCTTTATACAGCTATTTAAATAAGTATTTCAGTGTAATTAATGATTTTCTTACTGTATTCTAGTGCAATCAAGTTTCATGAAAAATTTAAGAAATTCGATTCAATTTACCAACAATATTAAGTTAGAAAATCTATTCAAAATTAATTAAACTTTTTTATAAATTTTATGAAGAATTATAAATTTGTGTTTTCTCATTTACGCTTTTCCTTCTCAAAATGTAACAAAAAAATAAGAGAAAGTTTTAATACTAAGCAAAGACTTTCAAATTTTGGCTAATATTTTTACACGGAAAAGTGACAAAGGCTTTAAATTTTACTTTTTTTTCATCTGTAGCATTCAAATATATACTGTAACTGATAAGTATTTGGCAATTTTACATGCAAATAATCCATATTTTTAAATTGGATAAAACTTTATAAAACTAAAAACTTGTTTTTCACAGAAAGTTTAACAATAAAAACTTATGATCCATTTTTAATTAACATAATTTTCACTTATAATTACAAGGAATTTCCAATAACACAACTGTAAAAACTAATTTCTAATTCATTTCATCAATTACTTACTATTAAAATTAAATTTAAAAAAAATTACTACAAAAAATTATGAATAAAAGTTTTCAACTAAAAGATGTTATGCGTAATGTAAATATAAATCTACTTTTCAAGATTGATTTTTGCATGTAATGTCTGATTTCGCTATTATTCAAAGAAAATATATTACATGTGAAATAACATTAAGTCATTTAATGTAATTTCTGTATCAATCAATCAAGATTATCTCTTTCTCTCTCTCTCTCCTGAAGATTACATTTTAGCATTAATAATTTACTTAGAGCTCTGTTAAAGTATTTTTCTAGCTTTTCCTCTTAAAACTTTATAATCAGAAAAGAACCGGTGCATTTTGTCTCCTTTGGAAAATTACAATTTCACAAGAAATAACGCTTCAATTTTCATTATTTTTATAGAATAATCTTATAGGTACAATTTAATTTTATCACTATGTTATAAAAGCCTTAACAATTTTATTGAAAATATTCCTGTTATTTTTTTAAAATTCTTTGATATACATAAAAGAGCCTTAATATAATAATATTTACTTTTTCTAGTGAAAGAAAATTATGTTTTAATGTTCTACACTATCTAGTGTTTTACTTAAATAACTTTAATGATAAACATTTTAATTGAATCAGATTTCATTATTATTATTAGATTTCAAGATACATTAATCCCTTGAATTATATTAACTACATGCATTAATATAAACTTATGAAGCCTTTTTATTTAAGTTGTGAGTAATACAAATTTATATAAAATTTTGTAGAATTTGCCACTACAGTTAAAGATAAACAAATTTCAGTAATAATAAAATATTTTACAGTTTTTGGTAGAGTTTATTCTCATTTTAATATTTTTATGTTCGCTTGAAGAACACTTTTGAAATTAATTTTTAAAAATGTTCCTGGATATTAGTGTCTCTTAAAATTTAATAACAAACAAGGTCTAAATATATATATATATATATATATATATATATATATATATATATATATATATATATATATATATATATATATATATATATATATATATATATATATATATATATATATATATATATATATATATATATATATATATATATATATATATATATATATATATATATGTATATATATATATATATATATATATGTATATATATATATATATATATATATATATATGTACATATCATATTTAATAAAAACCTACATGGAAACAAAAATAATAATTTAAACAGCTTTATTGGTTCAATATTATAGTAAATATTGCGTTAGTAATTTTCTAAAAAGAAAATAACACTAATTTGCTTTAATTTATTAATATTCTAAATGAAAATATTTGATGTTTATTAAATAATTGTTTAGAAAGCAAAATTAAAAATACAGAAATATTTTCTCTCTGTTTTTAAATTATACTAATATAATATTTTATGAATGTTGATGCCTAAGAGAATTGAACAGGAAGAGAAATAACGTTTATATATATGCTATCTCTTTATCCAAAGAGAGTGAACAAGAATCTTAAATAAGTTAAATCTTTTACTCCCTTTTCAAAAATTGCGAACGAAAGTCTTAAGTAGCCAATTATTTGAATTCATTACAGCCTAAAGGGAAATAAATAAAGGATTGAAAATTTATGTCTTTGTGGAATCAGGAGAAATTTTGATATCGAAACTCTTATTATCAATTGAAATACATTTGCGGATGCAGGCTAATAAGTGTATCATTATGATATATTTTGATATATTAGTACAGACTTTATACTTATATTTAAAAAAGAAAAAAGGATCACATATCTGAAACTTATTTGCACGAAGTACATGCCTTTAAAACTAACTTGTTAAGAACAGCTTCCAGCAATTTTCGATGGAATAATAAAGGAAAATTATTGCCAAAGGAGAAAAACGTGCAGTGGAATTTTAGTTGAGGGAGTCAATATACATATAATCTTCTATGTTTTCTTGTATAATTTTAATTTAAACACAGTGCTGAGTATTTATTGCAAAAATACATTTATCTACATGATCATAACTTGCATGAATTTTAAATTTGTAAATATTTGATATATATGTATATATATCTTTATAAAAATATAATTTTGCAAGAAATTTAAAATATAATATGATATATTATATTTATTACATTTATTTTTATATATTGTATCACATTTTTCTTACGAAATTTTCTTTTAACTTAAAAGTACAGCTATATTTTGTAGAATATAAAAATGAGTATAATAAGAGACTTATAAATGTTATATTGTAGTAAATATCTGTTGCTGCTGTAATGTTTTATTAGTAATATTTTAAGCTGTTTCATTTACAGATGTATAAAAAGCAATGGAATAAAGTATTCATTGAAAATGTTAAAAAACTTTTTGGTTTTAAATGAGAGAGAATATCATATTATTAATACTTCACTTAAAAATATACTTAAAATATGCATTTTACGAATTGTAAAACAGAATTTATCTTTACTTTTATCATTACTGATTATTAATATTATATCCATGTTATATGGTTTGACTAAAATAACATATTCAAATTAGTTGTTCCTAATAAGTAATTGATTTAAATTCCTCAAAAACAACATTTTTGTAAGATTGTGTGCTTCACATTAAATATATACCTCTTTCAGTAAATAACTGTTGAAATGATGTAATATTAGAAAAGGTAATGATAGTTGTATAATCTTAGAGAAGAAATTTATTGAGCTATTTCCTGGAACGTGTAATGATTTCA
Source organism: Latrodectus hesperus (assembly GCA_037975125.1). Classification (NCBI taxonomy): domain Eukaryota; kingdom Metazoa; phylum Arthropoda; class Arachnida; order Araneae; family Theridiidae; genus Latrodectus; species Latrodectus hesperus. The sequence goes on from CM075851.1 coordinate 43,269,598, forward strand.
TAGACATATAAGACCTTCAATGATTTTTGTACGTAATAAATTACTTTTGCATTTATTTCGAAATATCTCTTATTGCATTATTATAACAAAAATCATTTATCTTAAAAATATAACTAATTTATTAAATGTTAACAGAATATTTGAATTGCAAACCATTTATCTTATAATAAAATTTTGTAAATTATTTTCTATCAATTATGCGTTGTAAAATTTCTTAACATCCAATATTGATATTCTATATTTTTAAATTTAATTTAATATTTTGTCGCTATGAATTCTTGTATTTTCAGTTTTAAGTTTCAGTAAATTAAGTAAAATTAATATAAATTTTAAACATTAAAAAAGTTTTTGATAACTAGAAGAGTGTACAATAAATCAACTAAATAAGAAGAGAAAATAATATGCATGAACTAATGGAATGCGTCAGTTTTTAAATTAAGCCTCATATTTTAACATATGAACATCCTTCTGTTTGATAGTTTTCTATGTTTTTGAAACACATTGTTGTTAATTAAGACATTCATGAGTATTAAGAAAAAAAACTTTCATAACCAGAAATAACAGCGTTAAAAATATCCTATTAAAACATTTTTTCAACTTTTTTGTTTGAGTTATTAACTATTCAAATTACTAACTATTTGCAGTATCAAAGTATAATCAAGATACATTGCTCTTTTTATCCGAATAAAGTTTTTCTTACCCTAAAAAGTTGCTTAGAAATAAAGTTTCGCTGCCTTTATTCCAAGATAATATGAAATTTACATATATTTATTTACAATATTTTACTTATTTAAATGATAGTTTTTATGCTGAAATAAACATTTTTCAATCCCGAATATTCTAAAATATAAGGATGGTGTTTTATTGGTATTCAATTGAATATTACGTTTTTTTTCTATAGAAGTATAATATACTTTTATTAAATATTTTACTAACAATAGTTAGACATAACAGATTCTAGGATACATAGAAAAAAAGAATAGATATTTAAAATTAAATATGATATTAAAACAATTTTTGGATGTGTTCTTAGAGTTTCAGCCAGATTTTTATTATAAACTATTTATATTAATATTGCTGATATTTTCGATTAATTATTTTGTGAATTGTGGCTGATTAAAGAAAAATTTTAAGTAATAAGGCCTTTTAAATTTGCATGTCATTGTTTATTTATTTATGTATGTTAGGTATAAAATTATACTGATATTATTCTTTTTATTAGTTAATTTATAAAATAAATATTTTTGCTTACAACAAGTGCTTTATATTTAGTTCAAATTTCTATTTTTTTTTCGTGGAAATATTTTAAGAAAATACATATAACATTCCATCGAGAACTTATTTTGAATACATTGCAATCTTTTATTTTTGTCTCTATAAATGTACTTAGCACATCAAAATTTTAATTCTCTGTTTTTTGATTACATATTTAGATCTAAATAATACACCATTCCATTAATTCTACATTTTAAAAAATTATTTATCCATCATTGCTTAATATTAAATAAATCAAGTTATAGCTAAAAATATCAAGCTAAAAATATCAAGTTATAGCTAAGTCAAAATAATACTTTGACTTTGAATATTTTTAGCTATAACTTGATTTATTTAATTTGTAAGCAATGATGGATAAATAATTTTTTAAAATGTAGAATTTATGGGAACCTAATATCAAAATTAAAAATTGTCTATCGATATAAAAATACACTCTTTATCATCTTAAGAAAGTAAAATCCTCTAATAAGAGATTAATAAATTGTCATCAAATTAAGCTTTAAGTATTTAATTTTTATTTATTTTAAATTTTTGATTGTTTTATTATTTTTTATTGCTTTTTTATTTATTTTTTTACTTCTGCTATGAATGAACAAGCCCATTTACAAACATTTTTGGAATTGAAAAGCTGAAGAAATTCTTATAACAGAAAGGATTTATTTTACTAGAAATAAAGGATTTTTATGTAATATAAAATAATTGCTTGCTATAGCGTCGTTATTTCAAGATGGTAAGTAAAAATAACTAGTACTTCTTAAAGCATCTTAAAATGAAAATAAAGTAAGTTCTATTTTTTCTTGGTCAGTTACAGCATTAAGCAGTTTTCATAAGATCGAACAACCTGATTATGAAGCTGTTAACAATAAATGAATCTAAATATATATTGTTGAATTTGTGAAAATTTAATGGAATGGTGTATTGCTATTATCTTTGAATATCTTCAATTGGTCTTATGGGAAAGTTTGAAGATTTTGAAGAAAGGGGATTATTTAATGTGAAAGATGTCGATGTCAAATGATAAACTTCATTAAAATTTTCAATTCAAAAGAGAAAAGAATTATATAGAGTATGTACAACTATTGAATTTTCTAGATGTTCTACCGTGAATTAGTTCATTTTTTATACTTTATAAAACTAAAATCCGAATTTTAAAAGTTCAGATGCATTTCAAAATATAAGGATTGTACCTGCTTAAAGTGATTGTATATGGCATGAGTTTTTCATCTTTTAATTTATTCAAGAAAAACTTTAAGTGGAATGTTAAAGTACTTCCAAGAAATAAAATTTGATGATGGTGTCATAGTAATATATTTTTTCTACTGTAAAAACATCCGTGTTTGGATATTGTAGAATTTTATAAAGACTTAATAATTATTCTCATAGGAATTAATAACAAATGCATTTCACTGTATTATTCTGCGATTATCCCTCTCCTTCTATTAAAAGTATTTTGATGAAATCAGTGTTTATCGGTTATAATTATTTATGTAATTTGTTATAATATGAATTCAATCTTTCAACGATTAATATAAAAATAAATAGAATAATAAGACATGTCGTTATTGTGATAACCTGAGAAAATTGTTTATAAAAAATTAATGTATCTGTTTCATTTTATCAATAATTTTTATAAGCTATTTTGTATTAAATCTAAATGTTTTATACAGACACTAGAAGATAAGAAGATAATTTTGATCATTCTCCCCTTAAACTATTGATCTGTTAATTTTTATCACAGGAAGAAGTTTCCTAGTCTCTCTTTACTATTTGGTATTTTTGTATATATATATATATATATATATATATATATATATATATATATATATATATATATATATATATATATATATATATATATATATATATATATATATATATATATATATATATATATTATGATTGTGTGTGTGTTATATCTTGGCTATAGTAAAGTATTACTAATGGACTTAGTTTGAAAGCTACTATTAAATTCTAACTGCTTGAATATTACATTTTATTGAAAAAAATTTAATTAATTATTTAATGCTGTATTTTATGATTGTCTACTTAAAATATTTTCCTTAGATTTACAAGTTTCGCAAGAAAAAAATTAGCGAAATTTATTTTATTCCTTTTACCCTCTAAACAACGCATGCGCTCCTGTATTATAAAATACCCCTGTTCTCACTGTTACGGTGAGTATCTTTGCATGCACTAACCCTTCTAACTGGAAATGGTACATCGTATGTATGGCTTCCCTGCGGATCGCTAGGAGTTCGGGTACTCGACCTGAGACTGTCACATTCACTGCCTTCTTCCACTGCGTACCCGGGTACTCGGGTGGTGGCGTACGGAGACGGAAAGTACAGGGAATCCTTTGGCAATTCGTATGCCGTTTCTCCATGGCCTTTCTTGCCTAAGACACTCATGCTTAGGGTATCCCCCTTATGTGAGGCACGAGATTGCCCATCTGAAAAGAGATGGAAAAGGACAAACATAAGAAAAAGATGTAAATAACAATGCGACAAGTGAAATGGCTTGGTGCAATATAAAATTGAAAATGTAAAAGGAAATTAAAGTAATAAAATTTCCTTAAAATCAACAATTTGAACAAAAATTAAATTTATATAAAATGCCAAATACAGTATTCTGATATTTATCAACAAAGCTGAGTATGTTAAAATAAAGCTACTTAAAAGAAGAAAAAAACAATTGCAAGCATTCATGAAATAGTATAAAAATGGTTGTAGCTACTTGTTAAAAGCAACTAAAATTTAACAAAAACAGACAACAAAGTTAAAAATTAAGAAACAAATTACAATGATACAGAAATTTCATGCCTCAAAATATTAAGTGATATTAAATGAAATGAGAAATGTGCAGAATTTTTTTCTGATTGCGAATTTTGCGTAAAGATTTAATTCTAAATTTTGAAACATTCAGATATTCACGGTAAGAAAAAAAATGAAGAAAATATTTTTATGCCTTTAAAAAGTTTTTTTATGGAATTATGTACAAGTTATTAATTAACAAGGACAAAATGTCGCAAAATTAAATCTGCAAATTATTTGTAGTTTTTAGCTTCTAATTAATGAAACAGATAATCAAGCTAAATTTCAAAATTATGACCATTTTCATTCTTTAATTTCCATGTTATACATTGAATTGAAAAATGATAATAATTTTAAGGCCATTTTTTTCTCCAATAGAGAAAGCAAATATGAAGAAACTGAGCGTTTGAAAAATTTAATAAACCTTTTTAAAAATGAGTTTTTCATAATTGCTTATAAATTATATCTCATGTTTCTATGATTCACAAACCTCAGTGATTTTTACATGAACTCTGAATGTTTACATCTATCAGGATTATTGTTTTAATTATTTTTGAGTTTTCATTACTTGCATGAATTCAGATAGAACAACAACTAAAAACAACTTGCCTCCCAGATATTCATTTTGAACAAGAAAAATTCAACTCATGGAGTTTTAAGCTCTATAACAGAATTGGAGTATTTTCAACCTTGGTTAAACTTCTCTGAGAATATGTATAGATATTATTATTTCTCTTAAGAGTGCATCAACACTCAAACAAATATACCAGATAATTTACCACATTACTCATTTCCTCTACTTTTTAGTTTTTCTTTTAGGGCAGATGATAAAGTACCATATTAAAATACATTTCCTATATTAAAGTAACAAATCATAACTACTTATTAGGCTTTAGTTTATTTACGTTTATTTCTATAAAATCATTGCTTTTCGGTAATTTCGTCTTATGATATATCATTTATAACAATAACATTTATACAGTATACAGTTAATAAGATTGAATAAATTCTACAATTAATCTTTTGAGTTGTTGTTATTTCGTGATTTTTCTTAAAATTTTGGTATGTTACATGTATCAATGTTTTATGCCACAACTTTAAAGGTAAAGTATTTAAATGAATATCCAAATGTAGCTTGTATGTTGATTAGCTAGAGTCTCAAAGAAAGTACTTCCTTACCACTTATAATCTTGCAGAGACGGTAAATGAAAAAGTATTTAGCGTTATTTGATGCATTTTTGTATCAATTATGTAAAGATCTTCCCACTATATTTATAATAAAATAAAATGTGACTAACTAAGTATTGCTTAGGACTTTGCAGGTTGCACTGCGATTCATATAAGGGCAACGGGGAAATATATTACAAAATAGTGACTTGTCAACAGGATATGCTTTGTGTTTACAATATAAAGAAATAAAATCTAAGCATGTGTTATTATTATTATAATGAACGACCCGTAAGAACCATGATTTTTTCGCATTTTTCAGCAATAGAAGTTGTATAAACGATGACACTTTGTCTTGAGAGGCACCCAGAGAATTTAATACAAGTTATGCCATGGGTATGATATAAATTACACCAAACATAAACTAAGCATAACCAAACCAAATATGATATCATGCGTTTAAAAAATAATCTTCTATCAACACATCAACACACCTAATCATCTTTACAATATTATATATATATATATATATATATATATATATATATATATATATATATATATATATATATATATATATATATATATATATATATATATATATATATATATATATATATATATATATATATATATGTATGTATGTATGTATGTATATATATATATATAATACACACGGAATTATGTTCAAGTATTTAATTTAATATAATTTTTGTTAAGTATATGTCAATATTCCAATATAATAATAGTTTATAAAAATCTATTGTTTTTTAGAGACGTGAGATTCTTGAAAAATTCAATTCTAAATTTATAAAAAGCATTTCCAACTAGTGCATATTAGAGTGTTGATAAGTGAACTTTTGAAAATTGTGTCAATCATCATTTGAAATTTAATTAGTATAATAATATTCAGTTGAACTATCAATTATATGTTTTTAGAGTAATTAGCTATCATAAAAAATGTTTTATTGTTTGCCTTAGCTGAATCAATCGAAATATTTTTATAAGATAAAATTTCATTGCAAGTAATGTTTAATGCATAATTTAAAAAAAGTAAAAAAAAAGTTTACATTTTTCACGTGCATATAAGTGTTCCGTAAATTATTTTACTTTTTGACATTTTTTTTTATTTTTAGGCATGGCTTGGAATATTATAAAAGTTAAAAAATGTTGTTTTTCCAAACAGAAATTTTAATTTCATTTGTTTCATTTATATGCTGTGAATACATTTCCTTGAGGAAATTTTACCACTAAATTCAGATTTTAATTATTTCATCTATAATGGTTTCACTGTTATTGAATGGTGTTAACACTATTTTTTCTCTATGGAACATGAAGCATTTATTTTTATTCATCTGGAACTAATGAAAGAAATTAAAACTGCTATACTTAAAATTAATACCTTCACACATATAAAAATTAAAAAAATAAATAAATAAATAATTTTTTTCTGATAATTTTTTATTCTTAGGAAAATTTATTTTCAAAGCTTTTTACTCGGAATTCACTGAAAGAAAAAAAAACGAATTTCTGAATTTCTATGAAAAGTAAATATTGATTTGTGAAGTAAGAAGAAATAGAATCTCTCACTTGCTTTTGGAGAAGAATTGCTCTAAATTTTTTATCAAATGAATTTTATGCTACCTTTAATTTTACACAGATATAATAATTAAAAAATATAACACACAAATAATTCATAAATACATTTTTCCTATTTTTACTATACATATCTTAATTATTTACCATATACGTTTAAGAAAACTTTATTACTGTAAAATTAATTCGATTTCAAATTTGCTCAGAATACTCTGTAAACTTTTAAAGCATTCTTGACACAATGATAATTAATTAATATATTACTAGTTATAAATTAAGAAATATGCTGCAATTGTAAAACTATAAAATTAATTTTATACACTCTTATATTACTAACCTCATAATTATTTCCATTCTAAATTTCCTAAAAAACAATATAGTTGTTTGATAATTTTTATAATTTTTTTAAAGTTTGAATATTATCATAATTTTTATTGTTTATTAAATTCACAATCATGTTTTATCTCCTAAGACAAATCTTTTATTTATTACTTCATTTACAATGATTGATAAAACTTTTTGTCACCATTTAACTAAAATTTAATCCTTTAAACAAAGTGTTTTATAGTACATATTTTTGATGATATTTTTAAACAATTATAAATACGTTATATTTCTTAAAGAGATATAAAATAAAACATAAATTAACAACAGCATTAGTTAAAAAATTGAGGCAAAAGCGAAGTATATATAACGTGACAAAGTATGACTTATGGCAACAAGGAACTTAACTAGTGATTTCTGACTTAACTATAGATTGATATTGATTAAAAATTAACAAAGACTTATCTTAACTATAAATTTCTTAATATTGGTATTTTTTAAATTAAGGAAGTCACAATACTAATTGAAGTAATACTCATATAACTCAAATTAAAATTTTTGAAACATTAAACAATTTAATGGGAATATATTGGCAGATAAAAATGAATGATGGTGCTTAAGTTTTGTTATGTCATATCTAAAACAATTGAAAATTGCAACCATTTATTGCATATGTGTCATACAGTGTCTAAATTATTTTTGAAAAATTTTTTGGAAACTTTAAGTGTAACAAAATTGATTTAACTCTGCGATACTAAAGTATTAACATATTTATGCCTTAATGTTTGATAAGAATAAATTTAAGTGATAGGCTTTTAAAAAAGGTTTTATATTTCTTGAAATTTACTTAACAACTTGATACGGCAAATTATCGCTTACTGAGAAATAATTTGTGATACAAAAGTGCTTACTAAGCCATGATAAAGATCATTAATAAATAAAAAGTTATTAGATGATGAATTACTTTAAATAGTAATTAAGAAGAAAATATTAATTAAATTAATGTAAAAGTTCCAATTTTGCCCATGATTTCAACATTGAAATAGCTGTGCAATGTCTTCACAAAATGTTTATCCATAATTAAACATAATTCTTAATATATATTCACACTTAAAATATTTTTGTAATAAAATTTCTGACAAGCTTTAAAGCTGAAATCTTTTGTCATTTCTAATTTTATGAATAAAATTCCAACTCTTCGTTTTCATACCTTCAACTTTCAGACGAATGTTTCCAATATGAGGCATTTGTTTAAAGATTTTATTTTCTAATTATTAATTCTAGGAAAAATTTAGTATAATCAAATAACGACAACATAGCAAGTGTTCAATTTTTTGAAGCTGTTTTTAAGCAAGACGACCTCAGAAAAGATACATGATATGCTTAGTGATTTGTCCAATTATCTTCTTCCAACACTAACTTATGCTTTCTACGAATTGCGATATGATTCCATGGCAAATATAAAAGTCCATAAAGTCGTTAAAATATTTTTTATCTTGCTATAAAGAACTATTGGCATTCTGAATGAAAACTCGACTTTATTCAGTGTACACTCTGTTTCATTCTAGCTGAATGAAAACTTTATTTGTATCGTGTAGATAATCAGAATAGATTCTGAAGTCATTATGCATTCCTTTCATCTTTATGAAGGTCTATTGCATTTCATTTTACATAGGAAGTAACTTAAAGAATTGCTCGATAAGCAAAATATTATTGATATGAAATGCATTTTATTCGTGAGTTTGTTTCTTTTTATTTGATATTTTCATTTCTAATATTACCTAACTTTCATCAATATTTAAATAGATTTTCATTCGATTATTTTCTAACGTTTTATTAGTTTTGTAAGTTTAATATCAAGAAGATTATAAAACATTTTGTTGTTGTAGAAATATTCATTATTTATATTATCAATATTTTTGTAGGTATATAAATTTAAAGCAAAATAAAATAAGGAATTCGGTATTTTCTAAATCATAAAGAACATTATTATGAAAATTTTATTCAATTTCTAACCATAACTATAAAGACTTTGTTGTTTGAGATTATTTTGATATTTTAATAGGGGTTTGATAATTGCCTATTCCGCATATGCGTTTCCTGTCACAAAAGCGTTTTAGAATTAGGCACGTTGGTGGAAAAATATTTTGAATTATATTCTTTGATTTATGTTGTATTACATATTTTAATATTGCCAAAAAAATTTTATTAGGAAAATATATTAATTAATATATATGAAGAAAACGTTATTAATTGTTATATAATAGAATTAAGAAATATACAATTAATATGAATATATTTTCAATAAATATACATGAAGAGATAAATTTGACAAACATACTATGGTGATAATAAAGGTAATATATTCATTACTATATTCATATATTTCCTTCTACAAAGCATTACGATATTGTTATTTACTCAATTTGTTTCCTTTTTTTAAATGTTTTATAAGTGATATCAGAAAAAATCTATTAGCAAATTTATATTGAGATTTCAAGCAATTTCTGATGCTTTTAACACTATTTTTCAAAAATGTTATCATAAATTCTCAAATATTTACAACAAGTTAAGTCGAACATTTTGATCTTGTACAGATTATACAAAGATGCTTACAATTATACAACTTTACAATGAGAAATTACAAAACGAGAATTAAAATTGAATAATGCCAAAAATACACATCTCTATTTTTATACTCTGTCCAATTGAAGTCAATATCTTTATTAGTTTATATTTAATTAAATCCATTTCATTATAATATAATTATATTTGTGTTAAACTTAAAAGGTAACTTGCAATACGCGCATACACGCACACACACATTATATATATATATATATATATATATATATATATATATATATATATATATATATATATATATATATATATATATATATATATATATATATATATATATATATATATATATATATATATACATACATATATATATATATATATATATATATATATATATATATATATATATATATATATATATATATATATATATATATATATATATATATATACATACTATATATATATATATATATATATATATATATATATATATATATATATATATATATATATATATATATATATATATATATATATATATATATATATATATATATATATATATATATATATATATATTTATGTATATGTATATGAGTTGGCATGTATGAAAAATAAACAAAAATAAACAAAGAACAAAGATATAAAATAATAAAAATAATTATATTTAATAACAATAATGCAAAAAAAACTAGAAGAGTTATAAATGAAAGTGAATTTAATTATAAATAATCACGAACTATAAATGATATAAAAAAGATTTTATATTTTACATCAATGAATTTGGTAACACATTTTTATTTTATCATATCTGCAAAATATTGAGTCATAATCATTTCCGTTTCTCATTCAACCGTAAAATCCTTACTTTTCTTCTTAAAGTCATATTTTTAAGACTCATTGATTTGTAGAACGAACAAAGGAAAACTTTTGATACAGAGGCAAAACTTCTATTAATTACGCACGCTTAATTGAAGATAACTCTTTGCAAAATATTTCATGGTAGAGAAGAGTTCCGAGAAAATAATTCTGAGATTGGTTGTGAGTGATAAATCATTTTGCATAGCAACCCAAAAGACATGTATGCCTCTATAATCATCGAAGATGAATAGGTAGTCAGTCGACTTAACAATCGATTTTAGGATGAATATTAATGAAACGATATCTTGAAAATAGTATGCTTCGCTTGAAAATATTTCCATAATTTATTTTAAAAGAATAAAGATTCTTCGTTTTGAAAAAGAAAGTAAAATCTTACTTTGAAATTTCAGGAAATTTTTAATAATAGTAATTATTTGTTTTTACATTTATAATAAGACTTAATTCAGGTATTTGTTTTACATAAATGAAATTGTTTTCAATATTTTGTTTTCAAATATTTCTGATAAAATTTAATAAAAACTACACATGGATTAACATTCATAAAAGCATAATTTACAACAAAACTGTGTATATATATATATATATATATATAATATATATATATATATATATGTCAAGTTTTCTTTTTCTAGTAAGCTTTATTAAATAATTGAGAAACTAATCATGGTTATTTTCCATTGAATTCAAGTATCTGACGATTTGAAGGAGAACATTATCAAATGCAACTGAAGCATATTATATTTGCTTTATTGCAAAAGTTTATTGGTAAATGTTTACTAATAAACTATTTTGATAAAACATTCAAATTTTATGTGTTATTGTTATGAACAAGATTACAATTTCTTGTATTAAAATAGTGAAAACAAATATGCATGTAATTTATCTGCATTAAATTATATGACTAAATATTAACATTGCATCAATTTCGGATTAGAAATTTTGTTAAGAAACTTGCTGTTTTTGTATTATTAGATGTATTTTTGCTGATTGTCTCCAATTATATATATATATATATATATATATATATATATATATATATATATATATATATATATATATATATATATATATATATATATATATATATATATATATATATATATATATATATATATATATATATATATATATATATATATATATATATATATATATATATATATATATATATATATATATATATATATATATATATATATATATAAAATCATATATTTAAAATTAGATTTTAAAGTGTTCTATAATAACTGCAGCTTTAAATACATTATTTGCAATGTATACATATAGATCACCATATTATGTTTCAAGATGAAGCTTAATATATGCATTTTGATGATGTGTTATGGCTATTTTTTCAACTTTACAATTAAATTATTTTTAAATTCTTTTATTTCACTGAAAGTTTGCAGTCAAGCGTAGTTAATTTTAATCAAAATATTCAAATTAACCCAAAAATAGTTTTGGAGTATTTAATTAGGTTAGATTAGTTTCCCTCTAATTAAATACCAAAAAGATTTATTTACGTTGTAAATGAGTTAGTGAAATCTGACAATTATCGAACACTGAAAATCAATTTTTTAAGCGTGTAGTTATAGAGAATTTCCTAGGTGGGTAGATATGCAAATATAGATACACAATACATATTGATACATGCTTATATATGCTATTATACTTCATTTGATACATAACTTTAATCAACTGTCAACGTTTCTTGTATAAAACTTTTAACAGCATTTCTAAATCCAATGCAAGTTTTCATAAAAATAATGTATCAAAATATACGTTATGCTTATTTCCTAATATTTGATATAAGTAGAATCAATAAGTGCTTCATCAATAAGTTACAACATTCTATTTTTGACAGTTTTGAGATACCATTAAAGTTAATAATTTGTTTGGCATCCATAATTGTCATATTAAATTTTTAGAACTATGTTGTTCTTTCCCAATTGAAATCCCTATTAATAACTCATTTACGGAATTATGATAAAAATTCCACCGGCATAGTTTTAATAGCTTCACTAGATTATCAGAACGTTCTACAATAAATTAGTGCCAAGATCTCATTTTCTTCCACCATTACTTGCGTAGATGGCTTTATATGTTCCATCCACCTGGAGCAATTACTCTATCTGTTCTGATTATGATTATTTTTGAAAAGCTTTTGGGTTGATGAATAACACAATAAATTCTTAGGAAGGTAGGAGCGTAATAAATAAAAGCGTTTGAGGCAAGATGGCGAGTTCTAATCTCGGCCGAGAGAAAGGCATTAGGATGCATTGAGGCACTTAGTCCGGTACGGGAACTTTATGGGCGATATACTTTAATCGAATTAAGCATATGCGAGCAAACGTTAACATAAACGTAGACTTTCGTAATCGCCTCCTATAAACAGGGAACCATTTTATTTTCCCCACTATTCAACCATTTCACTTTACTTTATTTGTTTCACTTTCAGCGGAGCAGAACACAAGGAAGGAAATACTGAAAATAAATGAATGGCTTAAAGCTTTTTCCCTCTAAAGTGAAAAGAAAATTTCTAAATTAGCAAAAAACTGATTTATCCATGATCCGGTAATGAAAAATATAATAAAGTGTGCTGTTTTGATGACTTTATTTTAAGCGAAATTTCATATATTACTTAATTAGTTCAGATTTTACCTGAAAGTTATTAAAATATTTTTAAATATTGAAATACTTTAGGCATAAAATTTTCTTCCGAAATTTAGATGAAGTAAGATGTTGTTTTATGGAAATAATTTTAAAATAAATTTAATGCATTTTTTACAAGAACAAAATATTAAGTCTAAAATTTTACACATTTATTTAGTTTTTTTAAATGCGAAAACACACACACACATAAATCTTTTTATAAAATTATACATTTAAATAGCTTTTATTTCTTAAATCTAAATATTTTAGTTCTCAGTCTTTACTATATGTTATGTTTTATTTAAAGCAAATCTATTATTTAATATTATTATGCATGCTAAATTTCAGAGTATTCATTAGTTTGCTTAAAAATTGCATATTTATACAAAATGCTTTGCTAGAAGTAACGTATTTATTTAATAACATAACACAAAATTTGAAAGAAGTGATAACAAATTCTAATTTGTCTTTCCTATTTATAGAAAATCCAGGTCCTAGCTTGTTATTATTTTTCTGTTCATTTAATATGCAATCAAAAGTAGCCATTTGTTTCAGTAAAATTTTAACACTTAATATATATATTTAAAATGTATAAATATATTTCTTTAATTTTAATTTCTTATTTAATTTATAATTAATTAATTTTTTGTTCGTGATAAATTTGAAGTTCAGAATATAACCTTTTTCTCAAATAAGTAAGTATTCTTTAACTGTTTCTCTTAAATTTTTACCTCAATTTATGAACTACAATTAAATTTTCTTTTATACCAATAAATGTACTCCGATTTTAATAATTTTCATATTATTTTGTTGAAAGAACTTTTATCATATTTATCTGGAATTCCAATATATATGTATATGTGATATAAAAATGAGAGGGGTTTTCCACAAATATACAATGATGTTACAGGGACAGTATGATGCTAAGCCCAGTTAAAATTAGTTTTATATTTTTACCTGTTTTTGATTTATAAAATGCGAATGTTAGCGAGAAAAATCTAAATCTCGAGAAAAACATTTATGAACAACGTAACAGTTAATTTAGAAAATTGTAGCAACTACATCATTGTTATTATCATACTACAATGAAATATAATTTGGTTCATGTCATATGTAAATGTATTTAATTAGATTGTTAAAATGCAGAAACGTAAATAATTAGGTCAAATAATACTAAAAAAATAAAATTCAAAATAATAATTAGTAAATGAAAATCTTTTGTTTAATTTGGAAAATTACTGTTTTATGGAAAGCACTGTAAACGCCTATTAAATTTCTTAAATTGATTAATGATATATAACATTTGTAAATATTGTGATAAAAGTTTTGATATCATCTACAAAACGATTTATCTAACAATAACGTTTATCATTAAATTAAAGCTCTGTTAAATGTTATCAGTTCTATTATTTACTTTAATATTAAATTCCATTGGAAAAACCAAAAGTATTTATAAGCATTAACCAAAATCTAACGTGAAATTTAAATTAAACTTTATATATTTTAAGAAATACTTTATGCAATGGCCATTTTTCTCTTAATATGATAAAACACTCTCATAAATAATTTTTTATTATAAATAATAAATGATTCATTGTGTAATTATTTGAGCTAAGGTAGCATTTTTAAAATTTATAAATACATTTTTAAACCTCTATAATCAATGATTTCTTACATAGAAAATATTTTTATAAAATATTCAAAGAAAAATATACCAATTTTTTAACTTAATGATTATAATCTCTATTTCATAGTTCAAGTAAAATTTAAAATAAGTAGGCACATTAACTGACATGCAGTGCATTATATTTTCTGTACTAGTCTTAGAAATAATTCTGTCCCATAAAACCAACGTGTATTATAAAATTATGGCACAAAATATAAAAAAACAATGATAAAATAATTGTTTATACTATTTTTAAATTAGGAAAAGATAACTTGATCACAGAGATAATATTCGAAGCATCAAATTAAGCGACAACTATTATCTTAGATAGCTTTAAAAATTGTGTGTAGATAGTTCTTGAAATTCTGTTTTAATAGCTCCCCACTGTTCTTTAAGTGTTTTAAAATTTTGCACGCATCACTTTTTCCCTAAACCTTCATTGCTATGCATATAATTACAAACTTTTGCTTAAATTCACTAGCTGCATACATTAATGTCGTGCGTGTTCTGCAGTATACGCACGCGTTAGTGTAAGAAAAATGAGACGATGGTTTTTGGAAACTTGATTGAATAAAGCAGTATTTTTTTAATTTATTTATTTTTCTTACCTAAGTGACAGTATATAAGATAGCAATACTCCACACAAAAACTTCCTTTTATTATTTCCTTTAATTATGTAGAAATATATTTTCTAATCCATTTATATAAAATGACTTTTAAAGTTATTAAGTTGAAAAGCATCTAAAATAATTTTTAGAATTCCTGTATTTTAAATAGCTTACTGTTTAAGATTCTAATTTAGAGTTTTGTTAATTATCAATATATAATATTTATGTAAAGATAGCACATTTCAAACTATTTAATTATAAAATACATAATAGTTTATTTAATAAAGTGATTTTAAAATAAAGTTTTAAGATAACTTTATAGAATGAACTATCACTAAACTAAATAAATATACGAAATGTAAAGTTGCATAGAAATTAATGAATATACATTTCCATGTTAGTTTTTTCAGGGAAAAACATTTGAATTTATTAAAAAATGCCACAAATCCAGAAATAAAACACATTTAATTCATAAATATTATAAAAACAATTTCCAAATTAAACTTACAATGGATAAATGTTTAATTTTTTTCACCATTATACCAATTAAGGGGAAATATCTCATCATAAAAAAATTCAATTTAACTTTATTTCTCATGTGATAATTTCCTTTTTGTAAATTTAAATAGTTCCATCTTCTAAACATTTATTGTCATTGAAATTTCCCTTTAGATTATTTAAGTATTACATCAATTTCTACCTAAATTTCTAATATACACGAATGATTATTTGATGTTAAGAAACTCAAATCAAATGTAATATCCAAACTACAATGCTTTACCAAATTGTGGTAAAATATTAAATGTATCATCAATTTGAAAATATTTGGAGCATAAATTCTTAGAAATTATATTAATCTAGGATTAGATTATTTAATGTTTTATGAGCAAAACTTATAATTTTGTATAAACATTTATTTTTTTATTGAATTAATTTATTAATATTTAAAATGATGACATCATAATTTTGAAAGAATTACAAAATTATATACGTTATTGGTTCGGAATTGTAACATAAATCAAATAGATGTAAAAATAAACAGTTGTGAAATAACTTTTCTTATCGGTGTTTCGTTTATATTTTTCATTTTGGTACTTGAATTTATCGTCATGATATCATTCCAATGGTATTTATATGTTACTCAAAAAGTAAATGCTGTAATTTTAAATTACAAAACTGATTACCAATAACACTGACTATCCAGTTTTTAATAGTGAATTATGTTAATGCATGATTACTATTCTCTGAATCGTTTATTAAGTTCTAGAAATAATACATATTCGCACTATCTTATATTCTATTTTAAAAGTATCCTTGTTGGTGCTCCGTATCAGGAAGAATTTTATCATAATCATGCATTGACATAATTCACTATTAATAAATGATTTTGTGCAAGTCTGTTTAAAGTTGATTAAAATTATTTTAAAAATATTTCAATTAATAATAGAATATTTGATCAAGTATAAATAATTTCTTCGATGCAGTAGGTTGGAACATAATTAATGTAATTTTTTTCATATTATAATTTGGAAATATATAAATTTGTGTAATTTTACACTTCTTTCATATCTTTAAAAGAACAGAATGTTGATTTCCATGATCTTTAAAATGTTAAATAAGCATAATTTGTGGAAATATTAGTTATACCCAAATATTTAACAGATGATAAATTTTTATTTTGTGATGAATTAAATTATTCTTAACACATATTTTTAAAACAAAAAACAATAGCTTTTTGGGGATAAAGATACATGATCTTGTATCTTGGACCGTTAAAATTCAAATAATGTTTGACATTCCATAACAATAATGATAGTTGTAATAATAGATCACACCCACACACATTTATATTCAGATCAGAAATTAAAAAATTCAGGCATATAAATAGGTTAGTACAATGTGTATTAAGCTATTTATTACAGTGTGAATTATTTTACAAAATTTATTCTTAAAATAAAAAATAACATATTTTTGATGCAATTTTTGATGATTTTAATTAAAAAAATTGTGATATCTCTAATTAGTAATTGATAATATCTAATTAAATGATATATCTAATTAGTAATTGATAATATCTAATTGATATCACTAATTAGTAAATTGAAATTTATACATAGTTGAATATGTTACTGCACAAGTAAAGTTTAAATGTTAGCTGAATACATGTAAAATGTAAAATTTTGTACAGCTACTATTTATATTAAAATAAGATTTGAATTATAATTATTAATACACTATTTATATTAGTTTCTCATTTCTTATCTAATTCAAATAAATTGCTTATTATATCTAAATATGTATATTTATCATTATAATCACTAAAATACAAAATCAACCATAAAATCATAAATTAAAATGTACTACCATAAAATTTGATTTCAAAAATTCAAAAGGAATATCTATCATAATATGTTTACTATACATAATCACTTGAATTAACTCTATGTGATGTAAAATGTTTAGAAATGAATAAAAATCGACTTTAATAATACCATTTAATTTCTGGAAGTATTTTCTATCGATCCCTACATAATGATTTACTTTAATACAAAATTCAAATCATTATCTGTAATTAAACAATAAAAAAATTTAAATCAATACAATATATTACATATATTTCTATATTTACCTTATTTTTGATTTCAGCTGAGTAGAACAAAATTTATGAAAAATTTTAACAGATATGTTTGAATACTTTTAGAATTGAATACTTCTAACTGAATTAGACTGGTTACTTTAAATGAAATTTATACTCATTAAATGAAATACCCAACTGTAATAAATAGTTTCACTAAAGTATGATATAGATACAACAATTATTTTGAATGAATTACTTTAAGAATGAATGGATTACAAAAAATTATTCTAAATTTGTGTCAATATCTTATTTTAAATTTAAAAAAAAATATCGTAAAAATATAATTTATTCGAAAGAACATTTATGCACAAAATTTTCAATTTTAACTGATTATATTAATGCATTAAAAATGAATGATTTATTTTTCCCATATTACCATTATGATGATTTGTGTAGTTAATCATTTAAAAATTTAAAATGTCTAATCTTGTCATATTACATCACAACTAAATATAAAATTTAATACCAAGTTTATAAATTAATTTAAAATTTAGATCACAGTTTTCATCATTAATTATAACTTTGCTGAAAGATTATGTTTTACATGGTTTATATTAATTCACTCACAAATATTAATATATCTATATAATGTTTTTCTCCAATACATTCTGAATTTTAATAGTATCTTCTTGCCATATGCATTGAAATAAATTCTCTTACGATCTGAATTTATGTTTAAATGCTAAAAGAAGTTTAATTAATTAGAAAATCAAATTTAAAAAATTATATGCTTGGAATTTTTGATGAAATTTATGAGTATAACGGAAGTTTTTTTAAATAAAATGAGCGAGGATATTTCTATAGACATTGATTAAAAGACATAAAATTTTAAACAAATTTCATTTATTTTTGATAAATAACTTTATGCTGTTAACAAAATTTTACTGCATACTTTTATTGATGTTTTTATATTTATTATGTTTAACATTTCCTTAATATTATTCTTAATAAACTGATTAGGAAATATATTTTTTCAATAGGTTTTTTTAATATATGTGCATCTTTTGTTATTAAAATATTACAAACCAAAATTTCAGTAGTTAAAGATTTTTAAAGTATTTTTAATCAACATAACATACTGAATCACATATTTGTGAAGTTATTTTTAACGTTATTTGGAATTACCCTAAGCTAAAATAAGGTTTGCATCTATGATTAAAAATGCCTTTCTGATAATTAATCATTTGAAAAATTATAACAGAATTAGACTTAATCAATAATGCAATAGAATAGTTTAATATAAAGAAAATGGAAAGACTCTCAAAATGGAGAGCCCGATACTTCAAATATTAACATTTGAAAGTTGCAATTTAGATGTTGAGAGTTCAAACTTAAGCACTCTTATTCTTAACACTCAACAATGTTTATTAGTTTTCTTCGCAATAAAAAAACCGATAATGTTTTAATTATTATTTCCAAATAGTGGCAAAAGTGCTTATAGTTTAAATGATTTTATGCAATATAAGAAAAAATGATTAATGCGTTGCATGCATACATGGTCACCTCATGCTGGAAAAGATAGCACAAATTTCAATTTTAGCTATCAGACAAACACTTTACTAATTCTTAAATAGCTTAAACTCGCTTACCTAATATTTTAAAGGGAGCTTGCTGAATAAAAGTTATATTACCATGTCGAGCGTAGCATTAAATATTAAACAGGAAGTAATGGGTGGAAAAAGACTATTCGCCATACAACTCTTTCTTTGAAAACATTATTCCTTTTCAGTTAATTGACTCTGGAAAGTCAGTTGTCAGACCATAAATCAGCCTCAGGCCATCCGATACATACATGCATTTCTAAAGGGAAGCAGTTGAGTTCCCATTGCAGGTGGCATTTGCAGAGAAGTGGAACCATCAATCGTTCCTGTTTAGCAAATGAAGTGATGAGAGTTCAAAATCCGAACCTTTCACTTCGCCATTCTTCACTTCAGTTGAATTAGTTAAGCACAAAATGTAATGATTCCGTAGCTGAAAATTGCGTTTGCAATTCTTTATATTAAGCATATTTAATTTACTAGCTTATTCATTTCTCTTGGTGATGTTGTTCAGATAATTAAAAACTCTATTCAATTAGTAAATAAATTAACCAAAATAACACAGGTCTGCACGGACACTTTGAAATAAAATATTTGAAGAGCTGAGTTGCATCATTTTATCAAATTCTGTGTTTACTCATGAATAAAATGAACTTAAATTCATGTAATAAGTAATATCCTGTGTCACATTTTGTCACTCTTCAAAAGACATCATAAGTTATGGTTTAATCATGTTAACTAGAAAATAGGCAAACAAAACAGTTATAAATGATTTTATTTTCACGAACATGCTTAAAAATGTAGAAAAGTATGTAATAAATAAGTTCACATCACATCTGTCAGAAATCTAGTAATATGATATGTTTCAACAATTGTGATGGTTTCATATCAACTCTTTTAAATATAAAATTGTCTGAGACATACCTTATGATAACACAGTATTTCATTTAACAATGCTTTGTTTAAATTTTTTAAATGAACAATGTGTCAATATGTCTAACAGATATTTGATTTTATATCACTGGATGGAATTATCAATGAAGTGTATCTAAAATTGTTAACTTCTTCGTTTAAAGATAGTACATTTGTGATTATCAAGCTAACATAAAATAACGAACTCATATAATAGTATGCGCTGTTATACTTAGTGAATGTCTTACTGAATCATATCAAAATAGATGAATTAGTAAAGTAAGAAAAACTATGTTTAATTTGTTGAATCTGAAGCATTTCAATTTATAGAATGGAATTTAAAAATATCAGCAAGAATTTAATATAAAAATCTTTTGCATTCAAATTTTTGAAGCATTGTTTCGAAGCGAAAATTACACTTTTGTTTGAAGCATTTCTATGATTTCAAAATAATATTTTAGAAACACAATAGAACTGTTATGCATAGTTGTTTTATAGCTAATTAATTACATAGTAATTTAAAATTTCATAATTATTTTAAACTCAAATGCTATTTTTTATTAAAATATTGACTTCATCAAATAATATTTTTCATTGCTTTTCAACATTATAATTTTATCACTACAATAATATGTATTTCAATGTAATCGGATTAATCTATAAAAATATTACGCTATTTATGAAATTTTTTGAAACTTTATATAATAAATTACAAATACTTTACTGAGATTTTAAATGATAAGTATTCATCTGTGTTTATTTAATATGTTAATACTTTTTTGCTATCAGAAAAATTATTCAAATTGGAAAGATAATAATCAAATGAGGAAAGAGCTACTCTGAAATATATTTCAGAAAATTTTTCATGTAAATAAAAAATTTATATTTTTAAAATCTCTCAATGGAATTATTTGTAAATTTAAGACCA
The DNA here is from genome assembly GCA_037975125.1 of Latrodectus hesperus. Lineage (NCBI taxonomy): Eukaryota > Metazoa > Arthropoda > Arachnida > Araneae > Theridiidae > Latrodectus > Latrodectus hesperus. Next base: position 43,291,183 of record CM075851.1, read on the forward strand.
TTTCAAATTAATGTTTTCGTAAATATATTCTTTGTTTAATCTGAATTAAATTATTTTGTATAATTATATTATAGTTTATATTCGACTTAAGGCAGTTTACAATAGATAAATTTTCAATAAAATACTCATTCATTTTTATTTTTCAAGTTATTATTTCCTTTCTTTGCAAATTTATGAATTTCAATGTAATGCAAGCTTAGGTTACTTTTACGAGTTCAATGTGATCAATTTTATAAAATATATATTTAAGAAACTTGAATCATGATGGAATAAAATCCAATCTCCTCCCGAAGTTTTAATGGTACACCTCCACGTAAGAATAAATTAGTAATGCCTTCCGAATCTATTTTATGACACCAACCTCCAATAAAAGAAATAGAAACTGATTTTTGGAACAAATTTACTGCCGTGTGTGGTTACCAATTTTTATTGGAGCAGAGCACATCATTTTTTCCTTAGCTTATTCAAGACACTTAATATCAATGTTTAAAACAAATTCTTCCCTGTAAAAAAGAAGCAGGTAGGATACTGTTTTGTGATTCGTAGAAAATCCTAATCTTGAATTAGGAAAGAAATAATAAAAATAAATAGGTATGCTTAGATACTGAGCTATTGAACGTAAAGCTACATTGGTAGAAGATAAAGTAGGCTATAAAATTCGGTAATCAGAGCTACCGACTGACTCAAGAGTGCAAGCGTACATATTGTCGGCTTCAGTGGTTTTATGCTACTGGGGGCGTAGTTATTTCAATTTATTTAGATTAATGATATAATTTTCGAAAATAAGTTCTATTTATCTTTCATGTATATAAGTATTTATTTTTTTCGAAAGTAAAACGTAATTTCGTGGATAATGATAATCATTTTTAAATATTTTTTTTTCTACTAATGCCCTGTAAACTGTTAATACTTTATGTTAGACAAAAAGAAATGAAATATTTGTCGTAATCATTTATATATAATTAAATACCATCTATTTATATAAGTTGAATATCTAATATAGTATTTATAATATTTTACGGATTTATTTAAAGTTTACACATAAATTTGTTAAAACTTACATATCCACATTTTAAAATCAAGTTTCAGATATTAAGATACACTTATGAAAACATGGTAATTAACATATTTTTTTCTTTACAATGATTATCAATGAAGTTATTGTAAAGTCATCTTTTAAACTTACCTCTAACGACATTCCGTTTCCACTTGAAATTTTCTGTTGAGAAAGTGAATATCATGCACCTGTTTAAAATGCAGTCGATTGATAATAGGCAACACTTGAAATGGAACTATTCTCGGCAAGTAATATTTTTTCATTTTTTTTTGCTTCATATTTTTAAAATTTCCCAGAAACAAAATGTGGGATATTTTTGGGTTGGATATTGGGATATTTTCCGCATGGAAAAGGAAATTATTTGTCTTTATTATGTTAACGAAATTTCAGCTATTTATTGCAGTAAGCATGCAAAAGTGGGTATATGAGACCTATCCTACATTAACAAAATAAATACTCTAATAATAGAACATTTGCTTTTTGTGGTTATTTACTTCAGTTTTTGTTACTGTTTGACTATATTTTAACTTACTAAGAATGATTTTTTGAACTTTTTGTCAATATTTTATTTTCATTTTATGGAACGAAAAGTAGGAGAAAAAGAATGACACAAGTATTCTTAAGTACAGAGAACTATGCCTAAGGACAAAGAAACCAATATTGCAAGATAGTAGAAAAAGGTAAACATGACGTGCAGGAGAAAATATGATATTATTTCAAAAACCTAAAAGGAGAATTTAGCAAAATGATAAAACATCTGCATCATCAAAAAACCAAAATGACATTTTGTTTTGTGTGCATCAAATTTATAATTTTCTTAAATTTTTATTCATTTATAAAGTAGAATAAAATAAGTATCACCAAAAAACATAAAAATATATTTCTATTTAAGCAAGTTTCATGTGTAGCTTCATTTTTCTCTCAATGATCTTTCTTTATAGTTCTTAAGAGTAATAGTTCTTAAGAGAACATCCATGATTGCTAGATAAAGATAATAAAACAAAAGAGTTTGTGGAAAAATTCTCAATGGTACTATATAATTGCAATGTTAAAAAAGGTTGCATTTTTATAGTTATCAAATATATTATGCTTATTTTTTCAAATATATAATTTTTTTCAAATATAAAATCATTCTATGCACTTTCTTATCAACATATTTATTTTAATTTTTAAGAAATAAATGTTGCATAAAATTTCTCACTATGTGTTTTTCAGAATAGAATAAAATATCACAATTTTTATTATAAATTCACCTTTTTTGCTGACATTATCAATTCATTTTTTTAATTGAATATTAAGTATGTTTATGAGACTAATTTGTTTAGATTGTTTTAAAACTATCACTCATACCAATTCATTCAAAAAGTTGTGCGCGGTCAAAAACATCCAGAATTTTGATCAGCTCAAACAAATATGTCAAAGATAACTGAAAAAGTTTATAGTCCTTCGCAATCATTGATATACATCTATTTTTTCTCAATTTCTTACGGAATGTGAGCCATGTTCCACACAAATACTCCTCATTCCATATAATTTCACTTTTCTAGAAAAATATTCCTTAAATTAAATCAGCCCTGGCCATTCATTTTATTTAAATAAATACATTTATAACACCATCAGTTGCTTGCTTGCAACTAAAACGATGACTGCATAAGTTACATTTTAAGTTAAAAAAATAAATAAAAGTCTTTCATAGTTAAGCCAGGTAAACAAAGTAAATTTTAAATAATTTTGTATTTTTCTCAAGGATTAAATTAAGATTGTGAAGTTTCATTAGATTAATGAAGCATAACATTTACAATCACATCGTGAAAAATGTTTGTAAGATATTTAATGATACACAAATTAGCTATGATTCTCTTCTGTCCTTCCATTTTCAATAATTTGACCAAATTTCTAATTCAACAAAAATTCCATATATTATATTTCATTTTCATGACTGACTGTGCTTCCTCCATTGTAAACGCAGGGTCATCTCCGAAATCCTGCACATTTTAATGATTTCTTGGAGTTTCAAGAATGTTATTTACTAGTTTCACAACACCAGTTACAGTCTTAGAAATAATACACTGAAACATAATGTTTAAAGTATTTTGGTTTTTTGTTATTCAAAAAAATTCTTATTTTTGATGATCAGTATATTTATGTTTAAAATTTCATAAACTATATTTCCATATGCTGCATTAGACAAGTAATTTTATGCATGAAAGTGAATCTAATGTTAAGTTTCTTCTGTATCGTTCAGGTGCAGTAAATGATTAAATTGGCTTGGGTATGAAATTCAAACCTTTGGCTATAACTCAATGAATATTTTAATTAATGGGTTCATTTAGTATAAAATATGCACAGTAAAGATATACAATTGATAAATGATAATTAAATATGTTTTTTAAATAATTGTAAATATATTAGTTTAGTAGGCTTGGAAAAAATATTTTCCGTGTGGTGAAGAATATCTGGAAAGATGACGGCGACTTTTCTGTATATTCTTCATCATTTAAAGAATTCTAACCGCTGTGAAATTCTTTAAATAATAAAAACAAAATAGCTTATAATGAACAGTTACCTTAAAATGCTTGGCTTTGGATAGATTCTCCTTGATTTAATCTTAAGTTAAGAGCTTAGAGATTAGTAGGAAATTTATTTTTTTGAATTTATTGTATTTTTCTCCCATTTAAAGATTGTTGTAAACTAAATTATTTTTAGGAAGTTATAATTTGATTTCTAATATAATATCATTTATTTCTATCACTCTAAAAGTCATTTTTTCAACTTATTCTCGTCTGTGAGTAACTCAAGATCTTTAGAGTAATTAATGTATATGAAAAATCCAAACAAAGATTTTTTTCAAAGTACTTTATTTAAAAATGGTTTTGTTAGGTATTTTATTTAATATGGATTTGTAATATTAAACTGATTTATTTCATCTGTAATGCTTTTTAGCTTATTATTTGCTTTATTATTTATTAATCTTGAAATAAAAGGACTATGATACAAAATATTGCGGTATACGTTGATCATGAATCAGACCAAGCAATTAATTTGAGATGCCAAAAAGGAAATATTTATTTTGTAAGTATAAAATTTATGCTAGATACTTTATTTCAATCTATGTAAATGGGTTTTTGAACTAAATTTCTTCTCATATGATTTTTGGAATATGTAGATTAAAAGTCAATAACTTAAAAAATTGGATTGCCTATTTAACCAAGTTGAATACAAGATGTCCTTGTAAAAAATTTACAGTTAACATGTCTTGTTTGAAATTAATAGTCAAATTTATTATAAATTCCATAATGCTGCAAGCAGAGATAAGTTTTTTATGACCATACCTCGTTAAGGGAGTTGTTTCATATAAATTTCACATTAATATTTATTTAGTCTTTCTTTTATTATTTTTATAGTTATTTTTCCTAACAAAAGTCTGGTTTGAAGAAAGTTGTTTTTCCTAATATAAGTATGATTTGAAGAAAACTTTAGCGTAAAACGTTTTCAAACATTTATGCCAAATTTTACCTTTATATCTCCGTAAATTTATATTTCTAAAGTAAAAGTTGAAGCCGCAAAATGTTAAACTAAAACGTGTTGGTCAAGATAATAATTCAATTAATAAAGGGAATATTAGAGTTACGATTGCTAAGAAGCGTTATAAATTTCCATAAATTTTTGCAATGACTGAAAACTGGTTCAATGCATTTAGAGGTAAAATATAGGATTCAGGAGGATTTTGTCAAATATTTGTTGGAATACACCCATTTATTAAAAACCTCAATAAAATATATGTATATCAAAAACAGAAATTAAATTTTAATTTTTTTGCTTAAAAATATGAATATTGAAACAAATTTATACTCAAGAGAATATAATAAGTCACAAATCAGGCATTTTCTGTTTGAACCAGACTCATTCTAACATTGTTAAGGAATAATTATTAATTACTTTATCAAACTCTAGAGAATTTGTTAAAACTATTGTGTAACAGTAGTGATATTTGTAGACATCCACTATTCATTAACTTCGAAGAAAATTTCCACAAATAATTTATCATATACACGTTTTTTCAATTCAAAAATCACTTAAGAGAATAACCTGAAATATGTCAGGAAACAAAAAAATTCGATTATCAATTTTAAATAATAACAATGTTTAAATAAAGAACTTTTTCCTCGAGGAATAGAATTATCACTTTTTACGAAGTTTTATGAAGTCTGAAGTATAACAAGCTATGAACTATGAAGTAGAACTTTAACTATGTTGTAGAACTTTTAAATATGAAGTAGATTTTTTAGTTAAAGTATCAAAAGAAAATCTGAAATGTCCCAACAAATATCTTAAAGAAGTAAATTTTGACATATAAGTAAAATCAATTATATATTGAGTTCACTTTTTAAAAATACATATTCTTTGTTTACATTCAAAACTTATTTTGTTTCAATTTCTCTTTCAGGAAAACTTTATTTTTTTAATTAATTTTTTTAAAAGAATTTGAAAAGAAAATTTGTAAGTAAAAATATCATAATAAGAGATTTTGACAGTTAAATCATTTCTTCTTGGTAAAACCGTTAACGCTAAATAACGTTTATTGCACATTAATTGATAAACATATTATTTAACTGTTAATTATGTTCACATGTTACAATTAATGGCAAATTTAATGTAGAAAGCTATTTAATCTAATAATGCAAAGCAACTGTTAAAGTTATTTGTATCTGTATCTTGTAGGATGTAAAATTATTCATTTTTCACAAGTTCAAAATTTAATTCTTCCTTCTTTTGACCAACCTTAATGGGTAAGTAAACAGCCATTATAAGAAATTTTTCACCCATCCTATACTATCTTTGTTGTGGTGAACTCGGTAATTTTTGAAGAATCCCGAGGAAACCCAGATTCGTTTTTTAAATAATTGAATGACAGAGATAAATTCAAAACAAAAATACAATAAAACTTAATAATTTATTTTAGTAACTTAATTACAAGAGAAATTTACATATACAATCAAAACATTCTTGATTAAATAATTGAGATTCTAAAATTATTATTTGTTTTATGACAATTATACATTAATATTATAACTGAATTTGACCAGCTTAATGAGGAACGAGAGATCAGACTCACCCCTTTTAGAAGTAACTGTGTTGTCTCCTAACGTCAATGGCATCACCGGCTCAGGATCCCGCTTGGCTTGCTCATTGCTCATGAGCATTCCCTCTTTTCTCTGCTATCTCTCCTCAGACTTTACCTTCTCTTCCACTCATCTATTTGTCGGACATCTGCAGCTCCATTCTGTAAATTCGAGGCAGGGTTCCTTCTGGAATGTGGTGCTTGGATCGTTTTGGCTTCTTATTATGCTCAATGAGCACCCAGTCCTCAATTGTGGACTCCTTTTCCATGTCGGGCCCTCTCTGAGGCTTCTGTGTGTCTTCTCTGTGTTTTGATGAAGTTTTTAACACTTCATAATTTTTGGTTTAGCTCCTCCTCTTTACACTATTGGTTTTCTAAAGTTCTGTAGTTCCTCCTTTACTTCTATGGGATAGGTCAGAAATCTCTCCCCCTCATTCCCGACTGGTCAGATTTACAAATAATACATATCATAAAACAATATACTTTGCTTGCAATTTCCTCCAGATCACTCATCCCTTCCGAAAGGAAAAATTTATTCTTTTATTGCACTTGTTTTATTGTGCCAATTTTTATTACATCCTTTCCTTTATATTATTCCCGCTTAGTTTGAAAGGAAAAAAGGAAACTCTTAAATTTAAAGTGCAATTAAAATACACACACCTATTTTCTCAGGGTTTGGGTATGTCGTATTACATTACGAGAATCTTCCGTCAGAAAATTGCCTTGATATACAGGTATAGGAAAATCCTTACATATTCTCGAAGACATATACGAAAACTTTAAACTAATGTTTAACTGCTAGAAATGATTTTAGGTTCTTCCAATCCAAAGAGTACAAATAGATCATGAGGATACCTTAAACATCATTACTAAGAAATATACTCCGATTGCATCATATTATATTATTCTTTTTGCTCATAATGATCATTGAAAAAACATTAGCTTAAGAAAATGTTTTCTTAACAAGACTTTTTGCAATTGAAAAATCATATACATTGAGTTCTAATATAAATTTTACAATCATTATCATGTTTTATATTACTGTAATAGCTTAAAAATCTGCTTAAAGAAGAAAACTACAACGTATACTAGTTCAAACTCATTTATAACTTAAGAAAGTTTTAGTCATTTATAAGTTGCAATTATGTATAGTTTTAAATATTGAAGCATTTTATATAATATTAATGGTTTTAATATTATGTAATATTTTTCCATTATATAATGTTTTTAAAATATGCACACTTAAATCTTTAGTACATTTTTACATAAATGAAGAAAAAATTGCATAACATAACTTTTTCGGCCATAATAATGATTTTCAAAATATTCAGCAAATAAGATCACTTTAAAAGGTTCTATTTCTTGATTTATCTTCTAAAAACAAAGATAAAATGAAATATTCAACCATCTTTAAGGACTTTATTTTAAATCGTTTCTATTACAAAAATAAGTATTTTTAAAGTGCACTTTCTCTTATCATTAACTGTTTCATTTATTAGCTTCTGCGAATAGCGAATTCTCGTGGTTTTAATGGACTATTCGTTGCAGAACATCGAAATTAATTTTAAAACAGATTATAATATTGGAATATAGCAGAGAATCCCTGTCTCTGGAGTGCAATTCCAATGAGCCCTATTATCAACTACTAGTTTTATAAAATGCATAGTTTAAATTAAATATTGATTTTAATTTACTAATGAACACTTGGATGCATAAAGCTTTAATAATAGTAATAATAATTATAATTGCATATATATATATTATATATATATATATATATATATATATATATATATATATATATATATATATATATATATATATATATATATATATATATATATATATATATATATATATTAAACATTGTAATACATATTTGAATATTTGAATATATAATATTTATTTTGACTGGCTTCTAAAACACATTACTTAAAAGTACGTATATTAAAAGGGTAAAAATATCAGAATTCTCATGTGTTATTTCATCAGAAAATTTAGTTCAAAATAGCGAATAAATTATTTTGAATCGATTATTATCAACTTAAGCCAATTGTTAAAACTATTAATGTCAAATAACTAAATTGTATTTAAAAAGAAATTGAGCATACAGTTATGCATGTAAATAAAAAGTGAATAGATTATTTCAATTTTTTTTACTTTTTAACATACTATATTTGATTAGCGTATTAAAATTATTTGTATAATATCAATAATTCATTTTTATAATGTTATTAACACTTTGTTAATAAAATAGTACGATTCAACTTTATTAGTTAAAATACAGCATTGAAAAAGATTCTCTGAATAGATATAAATTGTTAAAGGCTTTTTGTGAACATAACGGATAAGAATTTAAAGGCATTAACTTCACTTCAATAATGATTTAAGGCTTAACAAGAACTTATTTTTTAAATAAAAAATAATAATAAATTGATTTGGCTACTGATTAAAATGGTGATGTTGCATTTTTGTCAAATGTCATGCAAATTCCAGAAATAAAGTTAAAATATAATTTCATAATGATTGAAAGCTTGTATATTTTTAAATAGGAAATATCGTATTGGGAGAAACAATATTTCGAACGATACCAAAGAATCAGTAAGCATCGATATGTATTTTAGTGGGAACACTGAAATGCCTTGATTTTTACAGCTTATATGGTAGAAAGTCTTGAAAGGGATAATCAGACACAGATTTATTGTATCAGTAAGAATAGGCTCGATATGGGTATCGTTTTTATTGGTTGTTTGGTGATCAGTAGGAGGAGCTAAAATGAGAGATAGAACACAAACTTATACGCAAAAAAATTGTTCTTTAGGGAAAATAAACTCTGAAACGATCTTTAGAAGAGGAAAGAAAAGGTAAAAAGACGATATTTTCACGGATTTTCTCCCATTCCCTAGCCGGGAATGTTTCATTTCCTTTTATGCGTTTTTATTTCGGTGCTTCGTTGCTAAAATAAAAATCTTAGATTATGTGGCCCAGGAATCTCGTAATTCTGAAAGGATATTTACCGTAACATATTGATGTGGTTTTACGTTTAGAGCTGCATATAAATGGAAGTATTTCGCTTTGAGCTTCGAGGATTTTCAGGAAAAAGAAAATGTGAAAAATGTAATTACATACTCTAACAAAATTTAGTTTTTTTTGCAAATGAAGAAGTAAGTAATTTAATCAGATGTCTAATGTATTCCTTACAGTTTCAGAAAGTTCCTACAGTATTTTGGTTTCTTTATAGCAAATTACGTTATGATATTCAAGCCAGAAAATAAACCTAGTTCATTCTTTTTTTAAAAACTGCTTTCTTTATGCAAATTGTTTTTTTACGAAAACATTAAATAAATTTGTTAACTTTCCCAATAATAGAATCAGATTATTTTGAATTTAAATCATGTATGCAATATGCATCCAATATATAAATTCATTCTAAATGTAAAAAAAAATAATAATCAGTTGTATTTGTTTTACTTTGCATATATACACACACTCAGTAATTATGCAAGTTTATTTATTAGTATATTCAAATTATTATTAATATTATACTCAAACTGTTTTTACAAGTATTTGCCTTTCTTTTTGTAGCTTAAACTATTAATTTAACCCATTCTTTATGAACTGGTTTAATTAAAAAAAATTTTCTTGTTTTAAGAGTATATCTTTCAAATGAATTTTTATTCTTACCCTGTGGAAAAATATGTATGACGGAATTCACTTTAATCATTTTTTGGATTGGCGCAGTTTCGGAATAAAACAAAATAGATTTTAATATGCACAGCTTATATGCGAAAGTGATCCTGGAATCCTTAAATGCTCTTATTTTACAACCATGCTACATTATAAAATGTATCCCTAACTTGCAACTTTTACTCAAACTACATACCAGAAATTAAAATTGTTAGATTATAAAGATATTAACGAATATTGAATTATCCAATGTAATGGATTTTGAATAAGCCAAATTAAAAAGATTCTATATCAATCCCTTACTTACATAACCAAGTCAAGAATAGGATATTAAATGAGATAATTGTATTCAGAGTATTATATCCATAGCTAATAATGTATGATTTTAAAAATATTATAATTAAACATGATTCATGTTTCAGCTCAAAATTTTCTAATATTTGATGATTACTTTTGACTGGTTACAAATTTACGAATTTTTTGAATTTATTTTCATGCAGCACTGTTTCCTTGCCTTTATTTCCCACTGTTTCTGCTTATCAGTTTTATTTTACTTAAATTCACGTTAAATCTTATTTTTATTAATTTTAGGATATTTACTTTTTAAAAACTACTTTAAATTCTTTATTAGGAGTGTTTATTGAAATCTATCATTAAATTGAATAATGTAACAATTTCTAGGAGAGTTAAATAAAAAGACCTAGAATAGTAAATTAGTGACTACATGATTCAAAGTAAAACATTGATAAATTAGAAATTATTACTTTTTTATTTAATAAATTTTCATCATACATTGCAGTTAGTATAAGAGAATCTCAGATTGTCTTGGTTTAAATTTTTTTTGCATCTTTATCAAATTTAATATTATTTTCAAATTTATTTTATAAAATCTTTACTCTAATTAAAATAATAATATTTTGCCTAACACTTTACTGCCAAATTTTTTAAAAATATTTTAATAACAAATATAATTTTGCAAATTAAAACAGTACATTTCTTTTAAAATATAATGATGTAATTTAATAATTAATATATTTTTGTGTACTTTATTTTTCAATGAAGTTAGATAAAATCATTGACTTTGCATTTTAACCTAGTGTATGTAAATTATCTTCAAACTTATTGATGAATTACTTAAATCTGAAAAACATCAAAATTTTAAATAATAAATTAAGATATAGCATTTTTAGTCTTGAATTGGAAATTAAATAAGTCTTGGAAATACTTTTATTAATTTCGTCAAAAACTTGTTAAATTTCGTAAAAGATTTAATAATCAATGTGACAGCATTGTCTTTCCTCTCAGTGAAACGCTAATATATAACAGGTTTTAAGATGTGAAATGTTTAAAAAAATTCTTAAATGAATGTTTGTTAAAAAAAACTCAAGTTAAAAAATCCTTTTGTCTTATCTTTAACAAATAGCAATTCTAAGAGAAAATAGCATTTAAAGTTTGAAGAAATACGTTATGTTAATGAATAACCATTAACTTTCTTCAATTAAATTAAATTTTTATTTTGCAATACATAGCAACTACAGGAACTTACCTACACAATTACTTAACTTCTCTTCTACTTTTTGAAATTACTGATAATTGAATGAAAACGTTGAATGCGAATAATTTTTAGAAATTAAATTATAGCAATGTGTTACGTAAGTTAAATTCCATATCTGTTTTTTGAGAGTAAATGATTAAGTAATTTAAGCATTCAAACTTTCTATTAGAAAATTGTCGACATTAAATATAATAATATATACTTAAATAATATTTTATAAAATTTTAAAATTATTGTAGATGAGTTATGAAAATAATATATATAAATAGGTCATTATATGTGTAAAACAATTCAATGAATTCGGTATATAGGCATCAAATAACCTTATCCAATATTTGTTAATCAACATAATAAGAAATCCGTATTTCAATTCTTTATAAGATAATAAATGAACGAAAACAAACAAAAATATCTTCTGGTAGGCCAATAGTAAATAGCATATAAAATGTGTTCAATTAAAAGGATACTAGATTTCCCTTTCGAACTAATGAAATTTAATTCAGAGTTATTAAACAGAAACATTTAATGGAAAAAATACTTTACAACGTTAAACATTTCTTTGGTTTCTTTGATGAAACTGCACAAACCGCTAATTAAAAATCAAACATACTTTTGTATTGCAAAATTAAGGAAGCACAAATAATAATTTTCCCGTATTTAAGATATGTTTGACTAATTTGTATAGTAATATGCAGTTATTAGAATTTAGAAAAATATGGGAGACCACACATAAGAAAAATAATATTAATTTATAAAAATTATGGATTTCATTTTAATTAGTATTTACCTGGTAAAAATTTCAGATAAATATTTACGTAGTCAAAAATATAGATGAAAACTAGGAAACTAAATTTTGTCGTATTATTCAACATTGATAGCTAACAAATAGAAAGAATTTTTTTTAATTATGATTACGTCTTGGATCTAAATTGTCTAATGTGATGACAAACATTCAAACTGTTGGATAGTAAAAAATAAATAGAACATTTGTACTATTATACATCAGTTATCTATTAATGTTTGCATTGCAATGTAAAACAAAATTATGCAAAATAATATGATCGATATTTTTGTGAATTTAGAATGAGATAAGTTGAAAAAACATACCTGTACTGCTCAAAACGGTTAAAGATGCTGAGATAATAGATTGATCTTGCAATTAGAGAATTGATTAAATGATGTATTATTGACAAACGTAATAGGCTACATGAGATTAAAAATGGCGATGGTTTGGCAAATGTAAATGCATTTTACTTAGCATTTCCGCGCACAAGGAAAAAGAACACCATTCTATATCTGTGCATATGTGACGCTTACAGATAGTTTATGTTGAAACTGGAATACCAGTAGCCGAATGAAGATGTTGTTGAAGAAGAATGACATTTGTATTTCGGAGTTAAATAACCGTATCTATTGGGCATTGTTGCATATCTACGATATTCTCTTGTCCTTTGCCCTGCATTTCCAGTCTCTAAAAACAATTCTAGATCCGAGTTTGTGAAACTCAATGACTTTTGTTACTTGAGATTCTGTTTTTCTTTCCTCTAAACTGTCAACAACTCTCCAACCGTCTGATTCATTTTAATGACTTGGTTGTGATATCATATTCATCCAAACAGTCCACTTCATGAAACTAGAAAATTTTCCCCTTTCGTTTTACATTAAGTTGAAAAACAAATCTTATACTCTGCATCTAAAGCTTCGATGTCAAACTCAAATTTTCATAGAGAGATGTTTAAAAATGAGAAACATTTTTGACTCTCATCTTCCATTTTATGCAAAAAAAAATGCTTTCATTTTGTGTGTGTGTGTTTGGTTACATATACACTTTTCTGTAAATTTATAAATTTTCTGATGAGATTTAAAAACAAAAAAACAAGGTATATATGTATCTGTAAGCTGTCAAAAATGTCATCATAGAATGCTTATAAATTATTTTCTAAAATTATGTAAATAGTATGTTATACTAAATTTTGGTGACAGTTGAAATGAAGGCTGCAATATTCAGTGAGTTAATGAGTTAATTTTAATAGTTTGATGAAATTTTTCCTTTTTTATTTTTCTAAATAAGTACTTTTTATGTTGTTGTTGTTGCTTATGACATTTGAACAAGGCAAGCTCACTATGCCGTTGGCTATGCGAATTTAAGTCAACAGAGAGCGTCTTTCGTTTTGGATCAGACCACCACGAAGGTGAAAGTACGACATTGCTCTATTAAGGTGCATCGTAATTTTGAACTATGGTCAGGTGACGAGGCCACACCTGAACTGGCACCCTCCTCTCCACATCCACGCCACACCAGCGGAAGGACTTTGGACGTCACAGATTAAAGTGGACACGTCCCCAACCCACGGAGTTCCAGCAACCCTGTGAAGGAGAGTACACCGTGGTTACCCTCCCAAACACTGCCCGCGGCAAATGACGCTTCACTTTGCTGAGTTTACGGGAAGCGACGAAAAAGTACTGAGCCAGTGGAGCTCAGTACTTTTTATCCTTAGGTATAAGAAATTGCAACAGAATATGCCCATTACAACTTTTTAAGAATTATTCTGTTTATATTAAAAATATAATAGCAAATCATTTAAAAATGATTGTTTGCAATCTTTAACTACAATTGCTAGAAAATAGAGTATATTTTCAAAATATCTCATAAGTCGAGAAATTATTTATATCTTCTTCAAAATACAATGCTAAGCTTGAATTTTTATTAACACATATAAGTGTGTAGTTATTTAAATATTGAATTTAGGCACTAACTATAAAAAATAATTTTATATTTATACGCATTTACATCAATAAAATAAGTGCATCATATTATTTTCTTGAAGAATAAAATTGTGTATATTTTAAATATATTAAATATACAGATGTAAGTTTCGATCTTATTCACTTTTGAACGATAAAATCCAGATGTCGCACTTCTGAATTCTGCATATGCGTCTGTCGTAGTGTCAGCTTAGAAGTTGTCTGGGTTTCCACCCTAGCGGCATATGAATATGGACAAATATTTGCAAAATTTATTACTAGAAGAAAGTTACATGGTCGGCATTAACATGCAATAAACGGCTGTTAGGCAATCCATAATGCGATACCAGAATTAGTGCAAACAAATCTTTATGATTTAATTCACTTTTAAATAAATTTGCAATATTTATTTATTTTTATAGAAAATTCCTAATCGAATCCAAATTAAAGGAAAATTGTGCAAAATAAATACTAAGAAACAGCATTCGAACTTAATTTATTTAATTTAAAATTTTTCTTTCAGTTTGACATTAATTTATGTTAGACGCTGCAATATAAAATCGATTCTCGGTTATCGGTTTTCATTTAGAGTAAATTTGCATAAGACATTATGAGATAAAATATGTTTTTTTTAACATCTTACGGCAAACACAGTTTAAAAGAAAAATAACCACCACCCTGGTGTTCTTAGATATTTAATGACTTTAATAGAAAATATGTATGCTCCCCAGAACATATCTAAGGAAATGCAAATTATTCTTCAGTAAATTGCCTTTCTGAAAGTACAATGATTTTAACGATGCATTTATCACAATTTACAAAATGTTTATTATTTATAAATTTTGCTATTTTTGACGGTAGTGGAATAAAATGTATTTACTTTAAGTGCTTGTTTCTTCGAATAATTCTATAATATTTTAAGAAAATTTGCATAATATTTCTGGGAAACCTTTCTTATGGAAGATATTATTTTCCTACATAAGTTAACTAAAACATAGATTTATTTAAGTAAAGTATAAAATTCTTAGTTAAGTTAAAAGAGTTATGTTGTCTTATGACAACAAAAATATATTAATTAATTTTTATGAAATTTAAAAGAAAATAGCTCATAACCTTTTCAGTCTATGTAAATATATTTTCAGATATGTTAGTTCAGTTTTTTCCGACTAATAAAACGATAAAGGTCGGAAAAAATTTTAAAGTTTATGATCTAATCTTCTAATTAACCTAGACTTTTAAAGCCTAAAAATTTACATTTTTATTCGATAAAAGGCTTTCACATTAAATCTGTTAGCATTTGTGTTATGTTGAATATGCTATTATTATTTCTGAATAATACTGAAACGTTATATTAATTTTCACGATATATTACAACTGAATCATTAATTAATAATAGGTAATAAATTTTCTTAGCATTAATATTGACTAATAGAGTTATATAATATGCAGAAAAATTATCCTTTCAGTAACGAAATATATCATGTTGCAAATCTGTAGACTTAGTATATGCTGATAATTGATACTCAAGAAATAGAATAATATTTGTAAGCAGTCTACAAGTAAATTTGAAGACGATAATGCAATCTACATCATAAAATTTCAATACCATGATCAATGAAATATCTAAGGCAATTGTAAGCTATTTGGTATCTATTTGAATAATGGTATGATAAAAATGCATAACATTTCAATATATCTTGACCTCACTAATCAAGCCATTGAAGTTGCGATAAATGCTGCGCATCAAATATACCAAAAAATATTTCCAATATAAAAATAGAACAAAATATGCTAATTTTATGTTTAAATATTGCTTACAATACACTATAAATTACCCGATAGTATTCTTTTGAATGTAAAGTAGCACAAAAATGTTCATCAAAATCAGTGTAGTAAAAAATTATATCTTCCCTCACCTTTAGGGCCCGTGAAGAGTGACATGTTATGCATCAGTATTTCTGGAATAAGCAACTTCTGTCATTGAGAAGTATCTCAATTCTTGAATATGATTGGAATTGCGAAGTTAAAAATGCTCGCTAAAGCAACAAAATGTCTAATTTATAACATTGTCAAGATACTAGCATTAACTTATAATATTAGGCTATAAACAATAATGTCAGTCGGTACAAACGACTGCTTGTGTGCAAAGATGTGCATTTATAAGGAACCGTCTGAAAAAAACCTTCAAATTCAGTAGTATTATAAAATATTTACTCACACTGCAGAATCTCGAGAGTGGTGACTCGAGGAGTGCAGAATCTCGAGAGTATGATATATATTCAAAACATTGGATTTTCCATTTATGGAAATCTAAATATATTTTTGGAACAAAAGCTTATTCAGTTAAGCAAGTAATTTGGCTTACTCAGTAAAAGTTAAATAATTTAATTATTTATTGTGGGATAAATATAAGAAATTGCAAGAGAAATAAAAATAAGGCAACAACAATATGAATGAGTTATTAATTTTCAGAATATCTTATGCCATTTCTAGATAAATAACACTGCCTGAATAGGAACATAACCATCAATGAAAATTACAAGAGGTAGATTTTCAACATAGTTCATCTTTTTTCAGCTTAAACTTCTTAATAACTCATTTTAATTTTTTATATTTTTCCTGAGTGAAGAAGAGTCAACAGAAAACACAGTTTTGCTTATCAAACCATGATAGATTAAATAAATGTTTAGCAATTAAAAAGAAAAACATTATGATGGCATAATATCTAACCATGTGTAAGTACTGCTAGGAAAACTAGAAAAATGATTTGTTTGATCACATAATTGTGTTGATTTTAACACTCAACCCAGTTTTGCTGTTGTTGTACTACTTTAAACGACGTTTGGTATTATTATCCTAATATTATATCCAGAAAATTACTTCTAGGCCCATATTTTTTCATTTTTAATGAACTCCCTCCCTGCAATCATTGATACTGAATTATAATGATGCTGATAGAGTTCTGTGTTAACACAGTGATTTCATTTATTTTTTTAGATATCATATATCACTTCAGATTCCATCAAAGTCTTCAACACTGCTTCTTTTTTCGACATTTGTAACGTATTTATATTGTCAACTCCTGAGTATGTTGAGATAATTTTATACATCATACATCCAGAAACACTTAAATGCGAGGTAATTCATTCACAGCTGCTCAAAATATTCGTGCTCCTACTATCGATAGAAGATAGGGTCTTTTCAAAATCGACTTAGACCCTATCTTCTCTTGGAAATTCCAAAAATCCAGAATGCAAAAAACAGAGAAGAACTCGAATATATAGTCGAAGACATTAATAGCAATATTATTAAAGCCTGTGATGAGACATTAAAAATAAAAATTGCTAAGCCGAAAACTAATAAAAACTGGTGGACTTCTACATTAAGGCAGATGCGTCAAAAAGTCAAAGCTTTGCGAAGACGCATGAAATCAACCCCTGAACCAGCAAGAGGATTAGCACTTCAAGCTTATAAAAAAGAACTGGCTATTTATAAGCACTCAATCCAAGAAGCCAAGTTAAGTAGTTGGCGCAAATTCTGCACCAATAACAAGGAAGTATATGGCACACTACAGAAGCTCGCTATGGGCAAAACATTCAAGCCAACTCTCTTAACAGATAATGGTACAGGTCCACAGCGGAAAAGACAAGTCATAGCGGAGGATATTATAAACAAAATAATGACTTCTTGTTTTCCTGAAGATAACACCGAAGAAGATACACCCCACCAAAAACAAATTCGAAATTCCCCAACATTAAATACTACTCCAAATGACCAATTGTTCACAAAACAAGAAGTCACTCACGCCATTAGAAGACTTAAAACAGGAAAGGCTCCGGGACCGGATGGTATAGATAATGCTCTTGTCAAGGCTATTCACGATGCTGCACCATCACTCTTTAATACACTATTTAATAGGTGCTTGGAACTACACTGCTTTCCCAGTACTTATAAAAAAGGCCAAATCATATTTTTTCTAAAAAATGGGAAAAATCCAAATCAACCTGGATCCTACAGACCTATCTGTCTTCTGCCGGCAATAGGTAAGGTATTGGAAAAATTGCTGGTAGAAAGAACGAGTTACCATCTCGAAAATAATAAGAAGCTGAGCGAATTACAGTTTGGATTTCGAGCTAATAAATCAACAGAGCATGCTTTGAAAAACCTGATAAAAAAGATCGAAGAAAATAAGAACAGAGGACACTACACAGTAGTAATCAGCCTAGATCTCAAAGGCGCTTTTGACTCAATCTGGTGGCCAGGAGTACTAGATAAAATGGCCAAGCTTAACTGTCCCAACAATTTATTTAAGATGTGGGCACACTTTCTCACCGATAGAAAGAGTTTAATTAAACACGATGGAGGTTTTGTACTACACCACCATAACAGGGGTTGTCCGCAGGGATCCTGTGGGGGACCATTGCTTTGGAACATATACTTTAATGATTTCCTTCTCCAGAAATGGCCAAATAACACATCATTGCAAGCATTTGCCGATGATGCACTGCTCATTGTTTCAGCAAAAACAAAAGAGCAGTTAAAGCTAACAGCCAATATTGCACTCGCACAATTTGAAGATTTGTGTAAGGAACATAAATTAATTATAGCCCATGAAAAAACTCAAGCCATCTTTTTTGGCAGCGGCAAAAAATGCTTAAAATCATATCCGAAGATTGAAATTTGTGGAAGAAGCATTAAAAAAGTTAAGGAAATGAAATATTTAGGAGTAATTCTTGATTGCAAACTATCATGGCTCCCTCACATCAGGCAACAAAAGATAAAGACTATAGCTATTGTAAACAGCCTTAGACGAACAACGAATAGAAACTGGGGTGTAAATGCCAGAATCCTTAAAATTTGGTATAAAACCATTATTGAAAGAATGATATGCTATGGATCAGCAGTCTGGGCGGAACCAATGACAAGCAGAAAAGTCAGACAGCTATCTAGTTTGCAGAGACATTTCACCTTAAGTATCACTAGATGTTTCCGCACGACTTCTACGGCAGCATTAAACATCTTGGCAGGAGTCTTTCCATTACATTTAATGGTTCAACTAGAAGCTGCTAAATCTAACATTTTCCAACATCAAGAAAAAATCACTTTCCTGGATGCAATTTATAACCCAGATGACTTTGAAATTCCCTTCAAAGCATTATTCCACCCAGCAACACAGATGGAAGGGATAATGGTTCACACTTCGAATCCTACACAGTGCCAAGGCACTCACCAACACTTTTTCACCGATGGTTCAAAAATAGAAGGCCAAGTGGGAGCAGCTTTCTGCATTTTCGAAAATGGACAGGAGAGTGGTTATTGGCAGGGACAATTAAGAGAAGCTAACAGTGTTTTCCAAGCAGAATTGGTTGCGATTGATAAAGCATTAAAATATATAGCCGACAATAATTTATACAAGGCAGTGATTTGGTCAGACAGCCAATCAGCTCTTTTGGGAATATATAATCCATATCACAGAAGCCCACTGATTCAGGACATCCAGAATCGCCTCAGGACATTTAGCAATAGATGGCAAATTTGTCTTCACTGGATCAAGGCTCATGCTGGACATACTGGTAATGAAAGAGCTGACATACTGGCAAAGCAAGCTGCCAAAGCATGCTCAAACATGCCAAAAATTGAATTAAAATGGCCCAAATCATACTTGATTTCTAAATTACGTAACCATTTACTAATGGCCTGGCAACAAGAATGGAATGAGGCAGAACAAGGTAGATGGACATACAGCCTTAAACCCTCTGTCTCTCTTGATTTCCTTGTCAAGGACCACAAAGAAGCACAGTTTCTTTCTGGACATACTCCAACACCGGAGTATCTCAATAAAAGGGGCATGGCTCCAAATAGTGCTTGTTCATGCGGTCAGGTTGGGACCATTGTTCATTACATGTTTGAATGTGATTTCACAAAACAATGGCACCTAAAAGCTCCTAAAAACTCGGAAGAACTTACTCCGTTTCTCCGCTATGCTAGCAAAACTCCTTCTCTTCTGCATGAGATAAAAAACATAATCTCCTTTATCTATGAAAAAGGATCCGAACTCTGTAAGGATATTGCCATAACTGAGCAACGGATTTCATCATAAGAACAATTTGGTAAAGGGTAAAAATTATTGTAAGGTATTTCTCCACTTTTTGTGATAAAATATTAATAGGTATTGTATTTGTTTAGCAATTAATTTTTATTATTTTGTTAATAATAATTATTCAGATTAAGGTGCTGAAAAATATTGATTGACTCGGCACAATGTAATATGCAATATTAAATATCCTAGCAAAGTTTATCAATTAGTAATTTTAATGACTAATTTTGCATTATATTTCCTAAACATTGTAAACCATTATAAACTGTGAACAGACAATGCAGGTTTTTTATGTGATAAAATAATGCATTGTAATATTTCACAATTAGTATATGATTTATTTATGTATATACTATCAATGTATTGTATATATTTGCGCATTTTCTAATACAATCTTCATATGGTATGTCAAGTGATATAACACTTTCCTCTATCTAACCACTATCTATAAAACTAGCGGTTAATATTCAAGTTTGCTCTGAGTCTTCAGAAATACCCTACTTAGCAATTTTAGTGCAATATATTTTCATTATTATTTCTAGTACTGTTAGAATGTCTATAAAACATTTTGCTGTATATTTTATTCACTTTTTTAAGCCCTTTTTATTATTCATTGTATTGTAATTATATTTTGTTGAATAATTTTCTTAATCGTACTAACTACAGTGAATTCTACTGTTTATCACCTACAGCAAATATTAAATGTTCAACAGGATACCATTCATGCATATTTAAACTTAACTATTAGTATATATTTGCTCTTTTTCTAATACAATCGTGTCATGTGATATAATACGTCATGTGATAATATGATACGTCATGTGATAACACTTCCCTCTATCTAACCACTATATATAAAACTGGGGGTTTATATTGAAGCTTGCTTTGAGTCTTCAGAAATACTTTATTTAGCAATTTTAGTGCAATATATGTTCATTATTATTTCTAGTAATGTTAGAGTGTCTGTAAAATATTTTGCTATATATTTTATTCATTTTTAAGCCTTTTTATTATTTATTGTATTGTAATTATATTTTGCTCAATAATTTTCTTAATCGTGGTAACTACAATGCACAGACTGAACAGCTGCAAAATATTAACTGAATCAGCAGACTGTAATCTGTTATACTTTAAATATTCTACAGTTTATCACCTACAGCAAATGTTAAATGTTCAATAGGATACCATTCATGCATATGTAATCTTAACTATCTGCGTGTAGACAATGTAGTCCTTTGGTATTGCGAAAAATGCAATGTTACATTAAAGGACCCAGTTAAAGCATGAGAGAGTTACTAGTACTTATTGAAAATCTCTCTCTGTCCCAATTATTTGCTCTTTTTATACTCTTCTACTTAAACTTAATTATATTGCTTGCATATTTGTGTTATAAACTACTTATATCGTCTGTTATGACCATCATAAAGATAATTAATTTGTATCTTTACCAGAGTTACTTGGAGTGTTAGGATAATCTATTTTCACAATTTTATAGCAATATTTAACTCATGTCATCGCCCATAGTGAAAATTTTGTAAATGTTTTGTTGTTGATGTTATTTTTCTGTCAAATTATTAATTTCAAATATTAGAGACCGATTGAAATTCAATTTTGTTATCAAATTTCGTGACAATTCTGTCACACCAGATGTATTACGTGATGGAGCTATACCTGATAACCTAAGGTACAGACCAGGTGTTCCATTGCGTATGTCTATGTCTATGTGTAGAATTATAAACTTTTACCCACATATGATTCAAGTGGTTCATAAATTAGAAAGGTACGACTCGGAGATTATCAAATTCTTCGTGAGAACGACAGTTAATGATTCCTGGACATGGAATTCTCTGTAGGCGGACGAAGCTCACTTTCATCTTAATGGCCGTATGAATACCCATAATTGACACATCTGGGCGACATAGACATACGCAATGGAACACCTGGTCTGTACCCCACGGGATTCACGCTAAACTCTTGCATGATACGAAAGTGACGGTATGTTGCTTGTTCGCTGCTTCATTTTATAGGACCATATTTTTTTCAATAAGTGACCCCTCAATGACCTGTTCCGTAAATGGGCTACGTTATCGTAATATGTTTCATACCTACGTAATTCCTACTCTCCAGCAACGAGGCTGCCTACAAGAAACCATATTCATGTAAGATGGATCCCCACTTCACAGCAAAACCCAAGTCCAATAATTGTTCTATCCAACAACTATTTTTTTGGAAGCGGACATTTACGGACGCACGGGTGGTCAGCCGATGCTTCCCAACAACATGGCTTCGACGATTACCTAATGTCACGCCTTGCGACTTTTGGCTATGGGGATCTTTCAAAAACAAATTTTACCGGGAACCGTTGGCAACTGTGTCTGATTTGAAGAATAGTATTAGCCGTCACGTTCAAAACATCCATGTTGACTCTCTTTTGTCAGCGGTAGAAAGCTTGATTTTTAAAATGGATTGTGTTGTCGAAAGGATGGTTCTCATATTGAACACGTTTTAAGGCCCTGGCTTGCGTGTTTAGTTATGTTAATTAGAGATGTTGATTCTGTTTAATAAATTGCAAGGACAATACTGTAATTGTGTATCTTCCTTACTACGTTCTTTTTCTGTGAGAGCACTGGTTCTTCATTGTTTCGGGATCTCAGCTTGTCCTTTTTTCATGCTATAACTTGTAGCACCATCTAGTGGCTATATTTTAAACTATTTTTTTTTATTTCAGTAATTTTGATTACATTGTCCGAAGTGTCTATTATCCAAACATTTTTTTTAATTTTGACTAGTAAAACGTCCTCCAGGGTACCTTCCTTGAGTAGCGGAAGTTTAATTTCGCTAACCATATATATATATATATATATATATATATATATATATATATATATATATATAGATAGATAGATAGATAGATAGATAGATAGATAGTTTGATAGATAGATGGCATATTTATAGGTAGATAGATAAATAGATATATATTTTGGAGCTTTTCGAATATTTCATGTATGCTGCATAATATTAAATACTTTAAATAAGTGCGTTTTTAACTGATAACCCTTTCGTATTTTAACAAAAACATTTTTTAAATATGTGCTTATCTGATGTAAATTCTTATCGTGAATGAAGAAATAAGAATTCCCACAATTTAGTTTTATTTATAATTACCAGTAAGTTAATTTGCAGATAAGAATCCTTAACTATTTGGTATACTAAATATTCATAGGTTAATTCACTATTTTTATCATGCATATTAGTGCAAAAATTTGTGTAGATGTGAATTAATACATTGTAGGCTTTATTTTTGAGCAATGAATACATTTTTAATCTCATATTTAAGTATTTGTTTTCCAATTTACTTGAATAAAGTAATTTTTTCTATACCACTGACTATTCTTATCCATATTTTAAAAAAATGCTCTTAACAAAAGAAATAATAAATAAATTTTGTTTCTATATAGAAAATATATATCGTATACTATAGTTGTAAAATTTGTTTTGAAGAATAACACACACAATCTCATTTATTATTCATCTGTATAATAATGATAATATTAGTTTAATGTTAATCTAAATAATAATCTGATGATTATGGTTTGTTTAATCGTTTTCTTAATTTTATTTGCATCAAATCTAAATTAAAATTAATTGCTTGATGCATTTAAAAGATTAAATATCTATGTGCATATTTATACCCTTCAATTTTTTCGAGAAAACAGTACAACAAAAAAGTAATGTTTAAAAAAGTAATGTAAAAATATTATTCATTAGTTCTTTTCCAAGAATTATACATCTTTGATATTTCTTGTCAACTAACAACTGAAATAGTATAGTATTTGATAAAGCTTTGAAGAAAATCTCATACACTTGCTAATCAAATGTAAGTTTGAAAATAATTCTTTGAAATTTAAATTAATTTACATAGATATATATATTTTTATAAGAATTTGTTGACTAAGGAAATAAAGATATTGTGAAGAAGAAGCTAAATTGGGATTTGAAAAAGAGTTATAAAATTTGAATACTTCAATACTGATTCTAAAAAGATGAGAAATGAAATGAGTTTTAGGAAGACGTGAAATGTTACATGGTAGTATATCGTCTTTACAAATGTTCTATAAAAATGCTCAAATATGTGAGATTGTGTATGACATAAGAATTAAACTTCATTTATAATTCCAAAAAGGGATCAAATTAAATGCATTTGTATTTCCTATTATGTTTAGGAAATAATGAATGATACAATTTGTTGACACAGCATAATAGCTTAAAGCTGTTGTAAGTATTTTTAAAGTCCACTGAGTAATTCTCCTCTGGGAATGTTTTTCCTTTATAGTCAGATTTATTTGTCGGCCACAAAGAGTAATCCCAAAAATTTCCTAAGCATCCACTCCTACAGACACACATGCATAAGACAGAAATGAAGCATCCAACTCAACTTGTTTAACAGTGACTGGGATCAAACCCAGGATTCTTTGTTCTGAACAGCATTGTCTTTTTTCTAGGTACCTCTAGAGCCCAAAAATGGTACAATTTATCGGAACTTAAAAATAAATAAGAGGTTTTTTAAAAATATTCCTGCAATATTACACCATAATATATTTAAAAATTTCATAGTAAAGTGTATGGTTCAATATTCATTAATTTAATTTTAAAAGGAGTAATGAAGAATTTCTCTAGCAACTTCATAAGTAAAATAATAATAATTTTCTTATTTAAAAGAAATCCCTTAATAGAAAAGTGCTTGTATAAGTTTATTACAAATTTAAATTTTTTCATGAAATTAACTTACCCCCATGGTCATAATTTCCTCGTCCTCGATTATGAGGGTTCCTTCTTGTGTGAAGAACACAGATGACTATCGTTACTACAATCACAATGACAACAGCGCATACGACAGGAACTATTATGCTAAGGTGCTTAAAAAAACGTCTGTCAGTTGTACTGACTGTCGTAGGAGGAGCCACAGTACCTGCAAAAAATATTTTCTATGATAATAAAAAGAACTTAGTGTCCAACACATTCATGATTTCAAAAAATGAAATACATAACACTTTAGAGCTTTACATGCTCTAAAAGGCTTCAATATTGAAATATTTTGACTTACTTAATACTTTATAAAAAGTTTTGAATTAAAAGAAAGGGGGAACATTTATTTAAATGAAATAAATAATTTAAATACATAAGTTAACAAAAATACTATTTTTGATGAAATTCAAATTTAGTTTTTTAATTAAGAAATTTAATTTATTAAATTCAGCATATTTATTATATACTTTCAAAATCTGAAATTTTAAATTTAAATAGGGGAATTCATAAAAATATAACTGCATGTAAATAGGAAAGTAAATTACCAAGTCTTTAAATATTTTATAGGATATATTTATTTATCTAAAATAATCAGAAAAATCTGCCAAACACTGATATCATTCTGGTCTTTAGTTCAATTTTTTGTATAAGTTTTGCTGAAAAGTGTTTGATGATGCCTAGTAAAAATCACTATTAAGGAGATAAATAAAATCAGAAGCAAACCCCACAGTAAGATCTCAGCGCCATCAAAATTACAAACAAAAATTAGCAACTTACAAAAAGGACATTCTCAAATTGAAACTAAGAGGCTGGACAAACTACTGCCACAAAATCAACTCCTCCCCTTACGGAACCTTAAATAAAATATCAACTGGTAATGTATTCATCCCCAGCCAGTTCGAAACTCTTAATTCTGATGGTAATATTGATAAAAAGTTATGTTTCAAAAACCACATATTGTGAAATAACTGCGAATATATATGTATATATATATATATATATATATATATATATATATATATATATATATATATATATATATATATATATATATATATATATATATATATATATATATATATATATATATATATATATATATATATATATATACTCAGATTCTTTAGTTTTCAGGTACAATTTATCCTTAAAAAGAATAATAAATTGTAAAACAAAGTAGATTTTCTTGTTTGAGAATTTGAGAATATAGTTAAATGATGCTATTCTTTACATATTTGAATTCGTTTTGATACAAATAACTCAAATATTGATATCAAAACCCGAAAGGAGATTATGTGTTCTAAGAATTAAATCAAATTCAAATAATACCAATGCATTTTAATTACTCTGATAATTTCAAGAATTCCAGATAAGTAATTAATTAATGTTAAATGCTTAGTTAAAGTTTATTATAATAACTAAAATTGATTATTAAAATTTAAAAAAATAAAATATAAATTTTATATTTATAATCTATACTGTATACATAATGTAAGAATTTATTTTCTTTGTGAAATTTTATTAATATAAATGACAAAAATCTAAAATTATCATGTTTCATATCAAGATTATTTAAGTTAAAAATCATGAATTCAAAGAAAAAAATAAATTTAAATTAAAATACAGATTTTATGTTTGTTGCGTAACGTAAGAATTTGTTTTTTTCCATTATAAAGACATAAATACATGTTATAAGAAATAAAATTTAATCCATCTTTTGATATAAAAAATTATTTTTATAAAAGTTTTTATTTTTCTAGATGTAACCTTAAACTTTATTACTCAGTCTCCTTCGCCTTAAATGTTTGAATATTTTATGAGCTTTTCCTATTTTAAATAGATGCGCCTAAATGAATTCAAAAGCTTAGCTTCACATCAAGCTAGAATATATTTTAAATAAATGTTTGTGCATATTGAAAATGCTGTTGATTTACCAGAAAGAAGTTGGAAAATACGGAATCTATTTAATTTATTCAGATTATTAGTAAACATAAAATTTTATTATACTTTAGTTGGTAAATAAAATATAAAGTAGCTTCATTGCATGTGATTTTTTGTTCCAAATATAAATTATTTATTTCTGCAGCGTATTGTATATAAATATGTTAAAATGGTAAAGGGAAACGTTTTTATAAAAATAAGGAATAAATTCAAGATTAGGAAGTAATAAAATCAAACTTTACTATTTCATAGCATAAATTTTTTTTAAACCTGAATTGTTTTTAATGATAAGTAACTAGACTTTAACATAATTTCAGTTTAAAAAAGGACATAATTTTGATGGAATAAAACGAATAAAAATTATGTATAATATAAAAATATTGCACAATCACTACTATTTTATTAATATTTATTATATTTCACACAAATAGAAAGTAAAAATTAATTAATATTGTTGATGAATTTATCAATAAATTTAAATTGCTAAGTATTTTTAAATCTTTAATCTATACGAAATTGTAAATTCGTTGTTCATATTTTTTCTCTGAAATAAATATGATTTAATCTTGTTTTTCAGTGAGATTTTATCTTGCAACTATTATATAATTCAAAATAGTTTTCCAATAAAGCGATATTGTACTATGAACAAAACGTTTCCAAGATCTCCAAATTAAAAACTTAAAATATTAACAAATTTTGCTTTATTATTAAAGCTAATTATGCTAATGCTATTTATTTTTATGAATCAAAATGCATTTACTAATTTAATATCATTTATCCAACACTTACTCCTTAAAACAAATAGCACCTTCTGGCATTTTTGACATTTATTTAATTAATGCAATCTATATCGCAATGCTCTAAATTTAGTACTTCATATTGATAATATACTGAAATAAATACATACGTCTTTTAAAGTTTCTTAAAAATGTGATTTAACATTCATATAAATTTAAAAAGTCTTAAGTCTTATAATGTTATAAAAATTGCATGAAGGATATTTGTAGAAACATTTGGTATAATATTAAATTTATTAAAACTTATAGAATGTTTAAGACGTTTAAATTCAGTTTTCCTATTCTGCATTTGCTGTGTAGTGCATTTCAACTATGTTTACGACTCCGCATATCTAGATCGCAGAAT
Source organism: Latrodectus hesperus (assembly GCA_037975125.1). Classification (NCBI taxonomy): domain Eukaryota; kingdom Metazoa; phylum Arthropoda; class Arachnida; order Araneae; family Theridiidae; genus Latrodectus; species Latrodectus hesperus. The sequence continues at coordinate 43,319,336 of CM075851.1, forward strand.
TATGCGATATTAATTATTCCTCTTCCCTGAAGGGTATACTTCATTATTATTGATTTGAGGTATTAATCTTGATATATTTTTAAAAACATTTTGTTACTCTTTTTAAATGCTCAATAAATATCTTACCTCCTCAAAACATTATACATAATATTTATGAGATATAATGATTTGCTACATACTTTTCATACAGAACAGTTTTATTTATTCAAAGAGGAAGTTTATAAAAAAGTTGTTTTCTTTAAGAAAATCGAATCATTATATTTTTAAACATTACACATTATGCTCAGTCTTTTATGTAAATAAACTACTTGATATGCTGCGCGTTATAAAAAAATTGCTCCTAAATTATATTTTACGAAAGACATATCATAAGATAGAGTATTCTGTTTTTATACCAAGTATTTTTATTTTAATGTTATTTATAAAAATTTATAAAGACACATTAAAAGCTGAGCAATGCATTTAAAACTCACAAAAGATCAACAAGGATAACTTTGTTTTACACGGAATTGTGATGAAAAATATCGAATACACTTATTTGTAATAAAAAAAATGTGCTCACGAAGAAGAGAACATTCATGTTGATAGAGTACGTAAATTGCTACATAAGTACAATACAATCCACATCTCTAGTAATCTTCAATAACGACACCTTTATAGGTGAATGCATCATCATCTAATAAAACAAAACTTGAGTAAGATATTACAAAATTGCATCATATATAACATGTTCTGAAAATCTGCAATGATGTTTCATGCCATGGTGCGTAATAGAATATGGTTTATACTTTCATCATATACGAGATAGAAAATTACGGAATCTCAGTTGCAGATGTTTTGATACGATATTTCAAAAATATCTATTTCGATCCTAATGTTTCAATTGAAAAGGCGTGTTACTAGGATTCAGAAATAGATCTCACATATTCTGTGTGTTCTAGGCTCTTACACGTTCATCAACTTAACCATAAATCATGTCTCTTTGAATGAAACGTTATCTTAGTCATGTAAAGTTCAATTGACCTTTCTGGAATATTAATTAAATCATAACTCTTTGAAAGCAGATAAGGAAATACAAATTTTTGATATAACTTAACCAATTTCCATGTTAACACACGTTACAAAATATAACACATGTAATAGTTCCCTTGAGTAGTCATGAAGTAGTCTTTTGACAGTTATTTGACTTCACGAGAATGGATTAATATAAGTACAGAAGAATTGACGAAATATGTTAGTGATTATTCAGCGTCAAGGTATCCATGCAAGCACTAAGAAGTTTTAGTTTGATTTCTCAAAACTAAAAAACATTAACTAAGTGATTTATAACATGTTTCTCAAAATAAATAATAAATCTTTTTTTTTATTATCTCCTACATGTTCTTCATTTCTGGCTACATACTGATGGCCATTTTTCAAAACTTAATGACATGAAACTATGATCATCATTTTCGTAACATTATAAACAAAATTAGTAAGAAGTGATCACTTACTCCTCATATTTTATGAATAATAATATGATTACCTATTTTTGCATTCATCTAATTTTGCAGTTAACGGCAACTTTTCTTGTTCATACTGATCTCAGAAATAGGGTCTTATTTTTTGTAATTTTTACACTTAGAAATGAATCAAATTTTAATAACTGAACACTTCAGCACTTTTATCAAAAACATTTGTGTTTATTTGATTGCTTTATATTACCGTTTATAATAATATTTTCAATTAAAAATAATTTAAATTCGTAAATAACATCAATTAATCAAGTTTTATAATTATGAATTCAAACATGAAAAAAAAATTTAATAAACATGATAATAGGAATTATTTTACAAACAATTTTAAGTACAAAACTAATCATAAAACTTATAACATATAAGCATCTTGCTCATTCTTTCTCAGCAAAAAATATTAACAAAGCATAAAATATTCTAAATAGAATTGGTAAATAAAGCACCTATTAAGCTAGCATTAAAGCAAAATTCTGGTTTAAACAAAATGCTCTTAAGTTATTTTATTTCAAGCACTTGAATTATAATTTATGAATTAAGGAAAATAAATTTCATCCATGAGATACATGAATAAAATATCAAATATTTATAATAAAAAAGGCCTCTAAATTTAAATGTGTTTTGTTTTCCGAATTCCTTCCAGTGTAATTTGAAATTAGAAATTCATCTTTCTGAAAAGGATTTTAAATTATTTATGATTTTCAGATGTAATTAAAGTTCTTTAAATCACGTTAAATGTCAATTATTCAAAATCTTGAATAAAATAGAATTTCATCTATTTCTATATTCATGATAAGGAGTTTTTAATCTTGTAGTAATGAAGGACATTTTTAATTTAATGTTGAAATGGAACATTGTAAGCAAGATGAAATATATTATTCATTAAAATATACTGATATAAGAATATTTTAATTTTTGTTGAATAAAGTAAGCACAATAAAACTAAAAAGTCATAAATATGATTTGCTTAACATAATTTAATTTTGAATAATTAAGAACAACAATGCAGATATTGTTCGGACATTTTTTAAAAATACATCATTTCTATGCATGCTCATCTATTTTTCCATGTTCTTCTGGGTAATATAATAAGTACATAATTAATAAGGACATTATTTTACACAATATTTTTTATATGCATATTACTGTTATTAATTTATAAAACAAAGGGAATTGTTGGATAAAATCTGAAACATAGTTTTTAAAAATTTAAACCTTTTAATAATTTTAGTAAATAAGGAGTATTTAATTAATACAATGTTATTATAATTAAAAGAATAAAAATTATGTATTAAAAAATTTATAAGATCTATATATATATTACAAAAATTTAATATTTTGAATAAATTAGTTTGAATGCAATTGATTTTAAAATGTAATAAGTAATAATAATCCTTTAATTCGAAATTTTAAAAAAATAATTAACTAATTAGAGTGAAATGCTTATATAATCTGAAAATTATAATATGCATTAAATTTGTTACCAAAAACTTTGTTAATTATTTTTAAATTCATATAACTTGAAAGAAAAATATTTAAATATAAATGATCGAAACAAAATATAGAAATCAACTAATTAAACTTTGAATAATTAAAAATTACTTTTAAGGATACTCTTCAAGGAATTATTCAAGATAAGCAAAATACTTAACCCTTTACATCTAATTGATTTTTATACATATTTATTTAAAAATTAGCATCATTAAGCTTTAAACACGAAAGATTATGTCACGAAGCATCTACATCACAGCTTTATCTCTTTATAGATAGAAGAATATTTCCTAGTTCAGTTTTATAAACTGCATCCTTCCTCATTATGAAGTCATTCAACCAATTTAATGAACGCAGTTCAAGATTTATTCGTTCAAATATTCAAGAATGGTAAATGTAACATTAGGTACCTCCTAATTGCTTATGTAACATCGCTTGTGATAGGATTTTAAGCCAAGTTATTTCGTAAAGCTTAAGTCACAAATTATTCTCAAATGCAAGTAATTTACTTTAGATGTTTCAAAGTGTCATTTATTAATTATATGCGTAAGGAAAATTTTAACGTCAGATAAATTCAATATATTTTCGAGTTTAATTATTCAGATTGATAATTTAAAATTCTAATATATTGTATGTAGTTATATTCTTACAGTTTATATCAAATTTATCATTAACATATATATAATGATAAAATTATACAATCAAATATACATTATTAACTTAAATTAATGGAAAACAGTCTTTAAAGAAAAAATCGATAGCTACAATACTAGTTTCATTAGTTAAGCAAAATAGTAACAAAATTTAAATAAAATTTAATACCTTAATATGCTTCATAATCAAACTGAATTTTATGTAATAAATAATATGCAAAACTAAAACGTGTGCATAAAGTAATAATTTATATATTTCATTTGCATTTTTAAAATATTTATATTATACATAAATTATTACCTCCTGACAAAGTCAGAGTTCCAAACACGTATTCTGCATCTGTAGATCCAGCATCATTTTGAGCGGATATCATCAAATTGTAATAAGTAGCAGGCGCCAGCTCTGGCAGTAATAGTTTCTTGGTTTCCGGTAAAACATTATTAGATACTAAAAACCATTCATTGTTGTCTCGTTTATGCAGTTTGTATTTAATTTCAAAATAAGATATAGGGCAGCCTCCACTGTGCCAGGCATCTAATTTCATTATTATGAATGTCGAGTTTATTTCCAGAAATGAAGTTTTATCCGGAGCAACTGGAGCTGAAAATAACAATAATTAATAATTAATTATTTAATAACATATTTACAAAATTATTTTAAAAGTTAAAATAAAAAAAACATTTTGATTAAAATTCAATATTAATTTTATTATTAAAATAAGAATATGTGAGGGTTATATTCAGTTATATATACATTATATACTAATACATATATGAATGTACTTTTATTTACAAATAGCTCCAAACCAATTATTATGATCTATTAAAACAAACTATCTTGTGATATTTTATCAAGTTTCATATGAAATACAATTTTTTTCTTTCACAAAATTCTGAAAAATATGAAACGAAATAATAATTTCATGTATCAAAATCACTGAATAGGTGATTACTTAGTTAGAAAAATAATGGAGTATTAAATAAAAGATAGTGAACAAAATAATGAATAAATGAAAAAAGCATTGCTGCATTGGATTACAAAATTATTTAATTTTATTTAATACTAAACATTAAGCTAATATCTTCTCTATGTCAACTAGTCATACTTTCTGAATAATACTACAATAATTTTCATTATTTGCAATTGCAGTCTTAATATGATACAGATAATTGTTTTCATTATTTCATTAATTTAATTAAATTTTAATTTACGAAAAATAAATGTTTTTCTTAATTTTATTCAGATAAAAATTGTAAATAATTTATTCAAAAAATTCTGATAATTACACTTAAAATTAATGGTTCAACATATCGATATAAAAACTCCTTTTTATTCAAAAATAATAGCTTCGTGAATGTAAATTGAATTTTGTATGAAAACAAAGTATTTTTAAATATAAAGACTAATTTTATATATTTCATTGAGTTCAATGCCCTGAAATGTAACAGATAATTTAAAAAAGTGAAAAATATACAAACATTTTGTAATGACCTCAGAAATAAATATTAATATTTCTAATAATTATTTATAATGCTAGGTCATTAAAAAATAATAATGATATGTATATACTTATTACTAAAACTAATTTCAATACATTCTTTAGGAAAATTGAGGTTATTTAATTTGAAAAATTTTGTATCTATGTATCAATTTTAATTAAATTTAATTTAAGTTTAAAAATGACAAATGCACCTAAAATCAAAAATATTGATTATTGAAAAAAATATCCTTCGTTACACAGTATAAAAATGAATATAGCAGATACTTATTTAAATTATATCTTTCAAGAAAATATTTTTTTCTTTCCATGAAACTGTTTTTACTACAAACAAAATTTGGATGCATAAATAAAAAAACTCAATATTTGTGTTTTTCTTTTTGAAATATTTATTATTCTTTTCCCCCGACAGAAGCAGTGTATTAAATATTATTACAAAAGATAATAAGATTACCAATAAATAAGCTAAGATACATATTTTTAAAATAGGCATGAGTTTTTTTTTCCCAGACAGGTGAAAAATGTTTGTACTCTATAAGAAAATAAACTCAAAATAAAATCATGACACAATAATGCAATTTTGAATGTAAAAATGGTAATTACTGAAAATTTTTAAAACTAATGTCAAAAATCTTCAATGAGCATCAAAGACAGCTTTCACGTTCCAATTTATTAATTTATTGACCAACATTTTTAGTTAAAGATACGTAAGTTTTGCATAGTTAAATGAAGATTTAAAATTTATAAATAAAAAATATTCCAAGTTCAAAATATAATAATTTTGCATTATTCTAGAGTATTTAAAATTATTATTTATAGTTTTGATATAAAAATTTTAAAATTTAACTTTTCATTTAAAATTTAATATTTTTAAGTTTAAAATTCCATTATTAAATTCTTAATTAAAAACATTATTTATTTAAAATAAAGATACATTGGTACATTCACAAAATATTTTTTTCAGTTTAGCTTTATCATGTCTACGATTTTGTTATTAAATTATTTGTAATTCTATAAATTATATTACAAATTTTAGAGAAAGCATTCATATTCATTTGCATATTATTAAACTGCTTTTCTTAGATAAAAATTATTTAAGAAATTATATATTTCATAATTAAATCCATCCTCAAAAAAATTAAATATTATTTTTCAAATTTTGAAAAATCTAAATACCTTAAAAGCAATTTAAAAAGGAAAAATTGAACAATAAGTTGTTAGAAATTGCTAAGTTTATTTTTGATTTTAAGTTAATGAAAGCTTTCTCTCTAAAATAATTTTTTTAATGTGCTAAAAATTTAACTTTAAGATATAGGTAGTTACTTTTAAAATAAATTTAAAATTAGTGAATTAAATCGTATAAAAATAAACAATAAAATATTTAGCAAAACTTATTAAAGTAAAAATAAATATTTTTACATCAGTTTATGAATAATATAATAAAATTAGTTTACCTAATTAGTGACACAAAATGCATTGAAATTATATTCATAGAATTTATTTTAAAAAGAAACAATGAATGTTTCAAAATTATAGCAATTTTCAATTGTATCCAAATTTTTTATATAATTTATAATTTACTTCTCTATTATATCTTAGTACAATAACCTTTTTAATAACTGTTAAAAATTCTTGAAATGAAGCAACAAATATAAAATTATATTCAACATAGTAACATTATATGAAAGTGTTTATCCTTACATTCTAATAATTGATTATTCCTAACTTAGTTTATGCAACTCATCATTAAGCATACCATCATCTCATCATGTTTTATGTGCCTATATCTAACATTGGTTGGCAACGTTAATGAGGGAGTCGTCGCCTCTAGAGAAGCTAACATTCATCATGCAAGGTCTATTACGTAAACATTGGAATTAGATGTTTAAAATCCGAAGTAGCGTTAATCGGAAGAGCAATGGGAGCATGAATAAAGATTTAATATACTCATTTACCTGTTCCTTCGGTCTTCAGCTGCAAAATGTCTGAAGGTTCTCCATTCCCTGCTTTGTTGAAGCTAGAGATTTGCACCTGATATCGTGTACCGCATCGAAGGGGTTGCAATATATGATTATTTATGTCAGGTGGAAGCCTGTGCTCAGACCAATCACCTTTATCTTCTCTATAATTCAGAAGATATCCTGAAAAGTAGCATTAGAATGAATGTAATTCAATAAATATGAAAACAAAGATTTCCTTAGGAAAAAAACAGATTGGATCTTATTTTTAAAGGATTCTCCTAAATACATATATTGTTAATTCTGACTAAACATGTGCAAGCAATAAAAATTAGAAAGAAAACTTAACATTATAAATAAAGTAAAGTTAATGAATTTTGTTCTTTCTATTCTCATTCGAATTGTGCTTTAGTTACAAAACGATGTTATAAATAATGAAATATTTCTGTGTCAAACATTTAAAGCTTTTACAACCTTTGTTTGTATTTTTTATTTTTTATGATAGTTAGTTAATAATGAAATGTTGGTGGATTAAATAATTTTTATTCTTTCTTAGATACTTAATAAAGAATTTTATAAGTTTGAATTACATTTTTAAACTTCTAATTATTAAAATTAAACATGAGCTTTCCTTAAAAGTAGAAAAGAGGTAACTTCTTTACAATATCAGTTGATTAAAACTTAACTAATGTTCATTTATATTCATGGAAATTCATTTTAACATTGATAAAAATTTATGCTTTATCACATTTAATAAACTGTTATTGAAAAAGGTTTTTTGGCATAAATTACATTGTTACCTCACTACTACATCATACAAATTTGTATCTTATTTCTGTGGATGATAATTTAAAAACTATCGTAATATTTCTACTTTGAAATTTTTCTTCAAATGTATGTTTCATTTACCTTCAAAAAATATCTCAAAATATTACTTCATATTACTAACATTTGAGTTAAATTCAATATATATTGTAAGTTATTGTTATATATGTAAGGAGAATTATTTATTTTAATTCAAGTTTTTTTCTGAGTAAATTTTTATTAATTTCAAACATAAAGTACTAAAAATTTCCATTTTTATCAATATTGTGCATAATATTTTCCATTGAGAGTAATAACATTGACATTAACCAAAATATTAAGAAAAATGAAAGAATTAAAAATTGAAAAAAAAATCTCTAAAATCTAGTGAAATTGAAACTTTAATCATACAAGCAAGATCTAATTACAGCGTTTTAGCTTATAAAACTAGGAACATCATGTAAATATGATAATGATTTTATACGAAGAGTAAAATCATTAAATACACGAATATAAATTTCACAATAAATAAATCATTTTAAAGAATGAGTAAAATATTAAAACAAATAAATGTTTAAAATATCTGACAAAACAAATAAATGTTTAAAAATCTTGAGTTAATAAAAAAATCTTTATTAATTCAAGATAATCAGAGAACATTTTTCTCATTAATTTTTTTTACTGATTTATTCACTTAAGCATTATTTTCAAATGGTCAGGATTTGCAAAATTTCTATCAATGTAAAATTCATTTATAAGATTAAGTATGTAATTAATTATCAAGTGTAATTAGCAACACAAACATGTTATAGAAAGCAAAGCTGGTTTAAAAAACACAAATATAAGAAATGATTTTATTCATAGAAATACGTATCCCCATTTGCCATACACTTTTATTAATAAATTCTTGGTATTCGAGTTTTATAAAATTTTCATAGTTTAAATTTTTTATATTTAAAGCATAAATTAATTCTATGAACGATGAACAACAAACAATATTTGCACCAGATCACAAAACATTCACCGTCAGTTAGGCTCATTTGTCAAGACATTATTATCTAAACAAAGTTTAGCAACCTAACTTGTTATTGTGTTTTATAAAAACACTGAAAAAAAAGCAATTAATTAGTTCCTCCATGTGTGATGCCATCGAGTTTTAAATATATAATTTTCAACTAATATGTAAACATGCGATTATAATAATTTAATTTAAAACATGCAAGAACTTGTACTTCATAAAAATGCAAATTCCTCTGATTATTCCATTTTTATCAAATTTAATTTTTGAAAACTTTTAGAATTTTATAGCTTACACCTTTTTTTTCAGCTGGCATATTCCAAAGACGATAATCACCATGGTAAATTTTATTCAAATCTCAAGAAATCAATTGCTCAATTTCTGCTTATAGTTAATTTAATTGTTCATTAAATTTAATCATTTTATGCAAGTGTTTGATTTTAATCATCTTATGCGTATATTTAATTTTAATCATCTTATACGAATGTTGTATATGATGTGTAAGTTATTTTTAACATTTCAATTTAAATAAACTAAAAAATAAAATTTATAAGGATTTGCATATTAATATAAGTTTTTAAAAAATTCCCATTGTAAAATAAATTAAACTTTTTTCTGAAATATTTTTACAGGCCAAACATTTGTCAGTAGTAATAAAATTTTCACCTAAAACGTCAATTTTTCCAGAAACGAAAAATAAATTTTAACTGAATAGATTTCAGGCCAATGCTCTTCAAATCAAAATCTGTTCCTTAAAGCACCCTTCAACAGATCCCTTGGCTTATGACATAACACTTTCAAGACACATATTTTTCTTCAGATATTGGATGAAAAATTCTTTTCACGTGCCAAACTATGAACCTGTGTGACTGAGTTATCGAACTTCGGAGGAGAATGTGATATTGAAAATATAAAGCTTTGAAGCCTTCAAAGCATCATTTTTCATAAAAAGTTTAGTCTACGTGAATAAAAGACGCACATGAGTTTTCTCTATAACCCAACTTATTCGAGTGGAAATTCATATTTTTCTTGTAATGGAAGGAAAAACATCATTAATTTTTAATCACATTTACGTTCAATTACAGTTATCAATCATAATTTATTTAGCAAATGAATGAAAATGATATCAGACGACAGTGTTACTATGACTATAATCATTAATATGAAATTTTTGATAAATAGTATCATACTCCACTTTTAGCTACTAAATTTCATTTCTTCTTAAGCAATTTCGGCATTCACACAAATTTAATGATATAATATCACTATTATTTATTTTATAACTTAAATTAATTTATTTCATATCCTTAGAAAGAAAATGAATTGCTAAATATTTTTTCGAATCAGAATATCATTCTTTGGTTCAATATTTTTTTTATTAAAGCCTTATATTTCTTTATAGTTCTAAAATAAAAGATAAAATAATTTTCATAAATTTCTTCAATTAAATGATGACACGCATCACATTCTTAACTCCATTTTCATACAAAGAATCTTATAGATTTTTAATTCCCTAAATTAGTCTTAACTATTTTTATGTATCATAGATTTTGAATAAAAATAAGTTTAACAATAGTAAAATAAATTTTGAAAATATCATTTCTTTTTAACTTAATTTCACTGTTTAAATCATTATTTATAAAAGAACTAAATAATGTAATAAATTGACTAAGTTTTTAAAGTGATTTTAACCATTGTAATACACAGTAATACACCATTATGATACACAATAAATCGCAGTTTTAATCTAAGAACAAATTAAATAGCTTTGGTTTTTTCTCTAATGCCCGGTTTCTCTTAGGATATATTTTGCGCTACAAGTGAATGTGATTTTAATGGCATCTTATTTGGTAGAACATCCAGTGGGTGTACCATTTTGGTCCAAAGGTGAAGGAATAAGGAAACACACACATTGAGTGAAAAAGGAGCATCCATTCTCTAACGAGGAATCGAACCCACGAGCTACTGTTTTGAAGTAAGGGACACTACACACTCCACCATAGATCGATGAGCCTAGGATGTATAGACTTAATTTACTATGTACATCTCAATTTAAATCTTCTAAAAAGGTTTATTAAAATATATTAATCAAATAGGACAGCTAAAATTTCACTAAATATTGTTTAAAGGATTTGAAAATATAAAAGAAATAAATTCATTATGGTTTGCTTATAATACTTGAAAAATATGTTGTTGTTAATAACAACATAACCTGAATAGAGCTATTTAAACATTTCTCTGTAAAGTGTATGGAATTTAATACTACATACATGATTATAGCCATGTTGCAGTTGGAAACATACTAACAAAATTTTGCATTGTTGTAAAAAATGGTTTATTATTTCTTCAAATTTTACAAATCTATTTATTAAAAATTTTATTCCTAGAAACATTTAGGAGGTGAAAAAATTAGATTATGTAGGCATACTTGATTTTTTTTGAACAGTGTTTATTTGAAATTTATCACTCAATACATTTTTGGTAATAGTTTTTAGTAAATTCAGTATTTCACTGATAATATGCATGAAAATAAATATAAATTTCATTTATCATGGAATCTGATTATCAAAATATTAAAACTTTTTAATATTGTCTTCAATGTTCTCTATCTAAAATTAGAAAATTTGAAAATTTTCCATAGACATAATTTGACTATAATGCATTATAGAAATCAATTGTAGAATTATTTATATTACATTTCTTTCCGTTCAATAAATATTATCAAATATAATTAACTTCCTACATTAAATTAATTAATTGTGTCAATTCAAAAAATAAATAAATTATTTAAGTGTACATACATATATGTTATATATATATATATATATATATATATATATATATATATATATATATATATATATATATATATATATATATATATATATATATATATATATATATATATATATATATATATATATGAATACACGAAACCAATATTATTTTATTATTACGCATCAAAGCATTAATTTAATTTTAACAAATTTATCTTATTGAAATGGACTAATTGCTATAAAATATTTTTCTCTGAACGATGTGTTTAAAATTAAATATGCTTTCTTCTAAATGTTTAGTAATAGTTGTTTAGGATTATTTTATAAGTAGGAAATTAATTGACGCATTATCATTTAAAAACCCATAATTTTAAATTTCACCTGATATCTTATGGGAGTGATTATGTCAAATTTATTCCACAAAATTTTAAATAATGCAATGAATCATCGTTATTTCAATAATGAATCGGATATCATTACATGGAATAATGCTATTGAATTTATAATATTATTATATTTTTATTATAAATATGTTAAAATTTATCTTAATTACTTTACAGAATGTGGAAAATGTTTTTTTAAGTAATTCGTTTCCGTATTTAGGTTTCAACAATTTTAATGTTTCATAATAAGGAATGTTTGTGTGTTAATTTTAACTTATAAAATAAATTTTGACATTTTCATTGTATTTTATTTCTTTTTTGTTATTTTCGTACTTGTAATTGCCTGATTCTAATATACTTGCAAATAATAAAATATTTTTAATTTGACTTGTTTATTTCCACCCATATATTATATACAAATGAACACAATCATCCACTACCATTTAACAAACTGATTTTTGAAACATCCTTGTCAGCCAAAACTTGATGATAAATTCAATATGAACTTATGATTAAATACCTCTCATCTTAAATAAATGAGCGTTTAAAAATCAATTACAAAATATTTTATAAGGGCTCTAATAATTCCCATTTCTATTTCCTAAACATATTCCTAAAACTATTTGATTAAGTAAACTAAAAAATAAGTTTCTATTGCATTATTAAATTTCAAAGTAATTAAAATGTATAACACAAAATATTATAAAGTATTTTTGATATACATTTGCATTTGCGTTTGTTATGAAATATTACAACATGTTGATTATTAATGATCTTTATTTTTCAATTTGTTACATCTCCTAGTGATTACTTAGAACATATAAATACACCATTTTAATTTTAATAACCACTAATTTTAACATTTAAAGTTTTTTATCATGCATGAATTATTAAACGTTTGAAAATATATGGCATTTCAACGTGTTCTTTCTTTACATTAGGTTCATATAATATCAAATTGGTAATTGTAAAAGAAAATTTACATTAATAGGAATATATAGATACTCAAAACTAAACTAAACTCTATGGCACGACAGCCCATGTGGACTAAGTCTATATCTCTGTTTTCATGACCGAGAGTCCCTGGGATTCAAAGCATATGTCCCAATTATGTCAGGCGGTGAGCCTAACGCAAAATCCCCAGTGTTTATTTCCCAAAAATTCTTGGCTCTCAGTTTATCTATCCACTGAAGGGATGAAAGACTGAGCCGACCTTACTCAGCCCAAGGATCGAACCTCTGACCTGTGTCTTGGGAGCGTGAAACGAGACCACTAAGCCACAGAGCTTATATACATACTCATGTTATTAAAATTGTTACAACAATATGAAATTTTGCAAATTGAACCAATTTTTTAGAAAATGTAAAACTAGAAAAACAAGCATGTTTGCAATTATGCATAAATAGGACGAAAAATTTAAGGATCATTGGTTCAATGTATGATATGAAAAATTTTAACGATACGTTGAATTTGATGATCATTCCCTGTGATAGTTCAATTAGTAGTCAATATGCCTCACCGAAATTGGAATCTCTAAAATTAACAACTTATGGAATTCATTCAAGTCTATATCATTGTTATACGAGCGACTGAGGATTTAATCAAGATATAGCAATACGCTCGCACTATAATCTCACAACAGTGTTACGTATTTGGAACAAATGGACTTAAGAAAACTAAAATTACAAAAACTTAATTTTTGAGCATGCGATATTACACCTGCATGGGACAACGGTTATTTCATCATCATGGCCGTATAGCTTCCTCTTGTAAGTTAGCACATATATTTTTTTGACAACAAAGTATCTTTAGCTATTTTATTCACTGTTCTTTGCCGTCTTTTGCAGCATCAATTGATTACGAGTGTTTCTTTACGCAAGATTCCCATATTGTTGATCCACGCATTACTCAATCTTCAATGGGCCCAGCATTACAATGCATGACGTATCCAGTGGCAACAATTTGTTTTATTTGAATAATTTCGGTATAATTAGGACTAAAATAATTCAAGATCATCCGTCAGAAGATACAGCTAATTTTTCTCAGTCTATTATCTAGCCGTATACCATTCAAATGCCTGCCATCATAATGTGGTGAGTAATTGAAAATAATTATAGATCACATTATATGCAAATTGTGACCAACCACAGTAGTGATCAATATATAAGGGACATTGTTGAACTAGAGGTTCTACCCTTTTTTCGACATAGTAAGACTGAACACGTATGATTCAGTGACACAAAATTTTCGGGATCTCGTCATTCAGCGTTAAGGACACAAATAGTATTGACTTCCGAAGTCTTTTTTTGTTTTTCACCCAGCTATCATTTATTATCGTCAATCTCAATAATATTTGGAATAATGTTCATTAATTTCTGACAATGGTAGTGCAGTTTTCAGAAACATAAGTATTATATATATATAATATATATATATATATATATATATATATATATATATATATATATATATATATATATATATATATATATATATATATATATATATATATATATATATATATATATATATATATATATATATATATATATATATATATATATATATATATATATATATATATATATATATATATATATATATATATATATATATATATATATATATATATATATATATATATATATATATATATATATATATATATATATATTTACCGAGTTCAAAATTAGAATCAAAATGATATTATAAATTAAACTTAACGAATGTAAATTTAAAGTATTGTCTACATAAATAAGTCTATACCATTGACACTTCTTAAGTTTATATAACTGCTATGTAATCAAATTTAACTACATATATATATATATATATATATATATATATATATATATATATATATATATATATATATATATATATATATATATATATATATATATATATATATATATATATATATATATATATCATACGACTTTTGTTATATATTAGATTCAACAAATCTCTCTCATTTTATGGGAATTGATGCATATCAAATAAGTACCCTACAATTGAAATACTAAAATACTAAATGTTTATTCAATGAAAACTAGCTGAAAATGCATATATTCATCAGTGCAACATCTGACATCAATATTACAAACCAAATTTGCCTGAATTTGCTAATTTTCTATTGAGTTATCCTGAATATTTTCTTAAGTGAGTTAGTAAGAACTATTTGTAGCAAGATACGGCTCATAGGAATTAAAACCCCGACCAAAGAGAGTGTTGGCATTATTGGATTGCATAAATTAACTGATTTATGTCAAACTCAATTATTTATTCTTTGTTTTTTATCCTATGCCATCAAAGTAGTTAAAATATAAAAGCAGTAAATATTTTATGTAAATTTATACTTTTCCTACTTTATGGGAATTAATAAGTATTTCGAATATTAATTATGGACTATGTAACGCATTTTATTAAAATAAATAAAATTTTTAGTATAATAATTGCAACTGCCACTTTAAAAATTTTTGTTTATAAAAATTATTTGATATGTTTATTTTAATAAATAATTCTGAAATACTTTTAAATATTAATTCATAAATATTTTATTTATTCACAAAAATAGAATACACAATTTTGTTCAAAATATTTTGAAAATATTTCTTAATTTTCAAACACAATTGTATATAATGTTGAATTTCTTTTTTTCTATCTACATGTATTTTTAAAAAAATTTGATTATTGAAATAAATTATAAGATATTTCAGTTTTATTTTATTTTGGAAAATATTCACACACACACAAATAAAGTATCAATGCATGTGATTAAATTAGATAAATTTACCCCTAAAAATGAATGTCAATTTAAACTGAGCTATAAAATATCTTTTAGTAAAATGCTGCCAAGTATTCAAAAATATCCTAATTTCTTTCATATTTCTATTTTTGAGATGCTGATTAGGTTTTTGTTTGAGTAGATAATTTACAGACAAAAGTTAGAGAAAGTTTACAAAGATAAGAAAAAAAATATTTTCGATGTATGCAGAATGCGCGTTATCTGCATACAATGAAACTTCATTTTTTATTTCAAAAAATACTAACGAGTATTTGCCTATTAGATACTTATTTGTGAAACTTTATTGCTGATAGCCATTTAAGGTCATTTTACAATGGCTTACAGGCAAAAATATACTTTTAAAATACATCTAGTACTTAAAATTAGGGGTTTTATTATGATGATGTTTCATAATGCAATATGTTAACTCAAGAATGAATGTAGTAATAGGTTTTATTTGTAAACTTATGCTAATCTTTAAAACACTGATTTTTTTTTTGGTTTTTTTGTTGATTGAAAATATTAGAATATTCTAGAATTTGGTAGAATACAGGAGATACTTTTATTTTCATAATTTATATTATCTTATGATATGAACTAAAATTTCCACATAAATTTCACTAAAAATTTAATGAATAAGAATAAAAAAATTTCCTTATACGCTTGCAAGTTACCTCACATTATTTTATTTCTAATAAATTTTCAAACAATATGCTTATTATAATATTTATCACATAATTATCAAATAATATGCTAAAAATATCATAAAGGCTATGAAGTCAAAAATCCTTATTATGTTTATTGAAATTTTTTAATAACTTCAATTCTTGAATTAGTTTATTTTAGTGCATGATCATTTTTCTTAACAATATTTGATTTTTATTTAAAATGTAAAATATGTATTTTTTCAAGTTAACTATAACTTTCTCGGCAAAATATTAATTGAAAATATAATACCTAAAACTACTGTAAGAGTTACATAAAATTTTAACACTGTCAGTCATTTTATTAAGTTAGTGAGTAATAATTTCATCAATGTTTTTTCTTTAAAGTATATTTATGAGCAGATTTGATGGTTTTCGTGTTTATAAAACACTCCATGTGCTAATTCACAAAAGCATTGCATCAACTGTAAAAAGCTTTCCTAGAATATTGTTACAATTGTTTCCACTGAAAATCACTAGGTATTCAACAACATATCTCAGACGAAAAAGTTCATTCGCAGAGCCAGTGAAGCGCCAAGACATGATATGGGGATCAAACCAAATCGTTGTTCAGTCGCCTGTAAGCAGCCCCACGATACGCCATGCACCCAATATTTCTTCTCAGAAGTCTCATCGTGCTTATATTTTCAATAACCAGGGTCCTCCTGTTCTTCCCGTGCAACTTCCCTTTCCTGCATCATGCAAAAAAGACTGAAAAATGTAAGACCGAATATCTAAAATCCATTCAAAAGAATGTTCTTTACGCAGCGGTGAAAATCGTTTCGAAGCTTACTAAAGTGGAAATTTCATCTCTTCCCCTTGCATTAGAAAGTTTCAGCCATGTTTCTCATCTTCATGCCAGATAAAGAAGATCATATATTATTTTGAAATGAATCTTTTTGTTGACACATGAATTGTTTTATCTTTATTGAAGAGGATATTCGCAAATGAATCATTTCATTTTGATTTTTGTGAATTTATGAATAAGTCGAAACAGATACATCGTTATTAATGTCAAAAAAAATATTTTCAAAATTAATTAGCAACTATTTTTGTTTTTACAGTTTATTTTGAAGTTTTTAAATAATTTTGAGTATGAATTACTTAGGAATGCATAATGTATCTTCATATACGCAAATTACATTTGATACATTTAATCAGCATAAACCAATATTGTATAATGTCAACAATAATATTTATATGTTATAATGTTACAATAATATCATATATAAAAGTAAATAAATTATGAAAAATATTAAAAATTTTAAATAAATGTTTTTTTATATTTCCGTATTTTTAGGCTAATTTTAAAAATTTGAATATTTTAAAATATTGTATAAGCAATCATTTTGACACTAATCATACGAAGAATTTACCAATTAAATTTTAAAAAATCTCAGCGTTTTATAATATAATCCTACCTAAAATATTGTCCAACACGTACCTAAATTATTTATTATATTTAAATTTAGTTCAAATTATTTTAGTATATTTTAACACATACACACAAAACTGGTCTATAATATTATTACCAACTTTAATTGACTATAAAATAAAAAATAAAGAAGTATATTGATAGTTATATATTTTATTTAGTAAAATACCCATGGCGTTTTTCGTATTTGCTGCCAGTCAAATTAAAGAAAAAACTCATTTAGCTATTAGTAATGACGCTACGATAAATATCCAAATAATTTTAATGATTCGACGATACATTTTTAATGCAGTATTTGTTTTCTTTTAAACAAGTACATGAGTATTAAACTTAAATGTATATAATCCTCATTTATTATCTCTAAATTTACTACAGAAAGTCAATAATTACATTTTCATTATATTGAAATGTTTTTTTTTTCAACTATTTATTTCATGCTGTCAATAAAATGCTTTATTTTCAATTAAAAATATTTTTAATTAGTTCTACATTAATAAACTAAAGAATTACTTGCCATGAATATTACAAAATAATAATCCACAGATTCAAATGACTAACTTTTAGGTATTTTTCTTTAAGTCTTTGTAATAAATTTATTATTATAACTTTATAAATCGTCATTTTGGGCTCAAATTTTTCAGTTTATTTTTTTAATATTAGTAATTAGTTTGCTACACAAAAATATACTGAAATAAAAATTCAATTTTATAATCCAGTTTTCTTTAAAAACATATCGCAATGCATTTTTAAAGAATTATTATAATTATTTATATTTTTATAACTATAAATATAATATTTGCAGATTACTCATTTTTAATAATTTTTTACATAATATTTTATTCATTTTCTTTACTTTTCCTTTTTTGAATTCATTTGCAGCTAGAAGATTTTCTGCTTCAATAAATGGAAAAAATAAAACTAAGCGCCTTATATTTTATTCAATTTAAGAAGGATGCAAAGCGGATATACAGGCATGAAATGAAGTTTGTTAAACCATGGAGTCTCTTATTCAAAGAAAGTATCTAAACACAAAACAGAGAGAGATTAGTAAATTTAGTTAGATGCTACACGAATTATTGTTTAAATCTTTTTACCATTGTTTAAATATCGAACATTAATATTAGTATTTTAAGAAATTAAGGAAAGAAAATTTAACTTTTCCAATTTTATTCGTAAATGAATTAATTTAACTAGTATCATGTTATATGTTCCAAGTAGAACAAAGATTTTACAGGCCGATAGTTATTATGTTATTCTAACCATAGATGACATTCGTCAAATTACTAAGTTATTATATAATATGTGATCAAATATTTATGCATTAATAACTGAGACGCTTAATCTTGCATCTGATCATATATTTCATTAATGTGTATACACATCACCTAAGATAATGATACAAGAGGATCCATAGCGTATCAAAGTAATTCAGCTTGTCAACTATGATAGAATATGCTTTGACTTGAACTCTGAAATTAGATACCGTCATTACATACGGTTGATCGATGGTTGATTATAATTACGCATTCTGGATTTAATACAATCAACCACACCTAGTATCATTTCTAATTATATCTGGATGATTCTAGAACCAATCATTCTAATTGTATTTCTAATAAATATAATGTAAAAGTTAAAAATATATTTTAAAAAAAAAACAGATGTGTTTATCATAAAACCATTTATATGAACAACTCGTAAACCGTACAACTTAATATTTTGAGATTCAAAATTCTTATTTAAACTTAAATTTTAGTTCCGGAATTTACATAATTATTAACGCATATTTTTGTACTAATTCTACCTTTTAAAAAGATTAAAAACTCTAAAATATCAACAGCTCCATGCGATATAAAAGCTATTTTGAAGTCTAAAGTCTTTCATCATTATGCTTGTGGTTATATATATCTCCTGATTATATTTATAGTCTAATTTTTATATGTATTTTTAAAATTAAAATTTATCTGTTTTTGCCATTATAATTCAGAACTCGCTAGTCATGTGTTCTAAGTTTATACTTAAAGTAAATTACTTTCAGGTTTTTAACTAGATAATGATAGAGATTTGATCTCATATTGAATCAAAAATGAAAACTTTAAAAACAGGCAAATTTACAAACATATTAATTAATATGTAAACTGAGGTTATGAACATTACCTTAACATGTAGCTTTAACAGAAATAGCCGTAATGATTCGTTCAGAGCTTATACATATATACTTATATCAAAGATATTATTTATAGATTAATTTAGTGTGTGTGTATATGTGTTTTGATAATCAAATCAAGAAACAATTTACAAAATTACAATTTACAAAAATAAATTATTTTTTAAGCTGGGAGTAATGAAAAATTACTCCATGATTAATAAATTCTTATACATATTTTAAAACGCACGATTGTAAGAAATTATTTAAAATTAAAAAGAATATAAAATAATTTCTTGTATATACTTTAATATTTATCTAGATATCTTATGTATACTTAATATAAAAGAAAAAAGTTACTATATAGCATGTCCTATACTATTAGTTACCATATAGCAATTTCTAAGTCGGACAAAAATATATATGATAAAAAATTCAAAATAATATGCATGATTCTATTTTTCAGAAAAACGAATCTATGAAAGCTATATATAACAGAAAATTTAAAATGTAATATATATCTACTTTTTCTTGTGAAACATTTATTTGAAAACATTTTCAAAAATATATATTTTACCCAGGTGATAAATATGATTTTATTTATAGATTGTATTGTTTATAAATTAACAGAAATATATTTTATTTGAAATATAAAAAAAAACAATTTTGAGGTATTTTTAATTTATATAAATTTTAACTCAACTTTTAAACAACAATCATTTTTCTTCTTTTCATTTGAAAGAATAACCTATGAAAGCAATTATTATTTCTGTTTTCTTTAAATATTATGTTAAAAAAAGTTTAAGAACACTTTGGTAATAATACTTTTTTTAACTTATCATAAGCTAAATGTTAAATGGTCATTTTATGAATTATTGGTAAACTTATACTAAAAAGAGGCATTTATTGTCTACATTAAAGAGTTGTGTAAGCTACGTGATGGCTGATAGATAATTATTTATAATTTAAAAAAATATTTTTTAAAGTTTAGGTTCAGTAAGACAATTAAATTGATGTTTTTCTTATCTTAATTTAATCACGCTAGAATTTACTTAGATGATGAACAAAGAACTGATCTCCATCGATTGACATTATCTCTATCCAGGGTGGTTTGATGGATTACGTCAAATGACATGGATGAAATATTTGTCTTTCTTTGTCATTCTCGACCTATCAGCTAATAAGTCAACAAGATTCAGACTGCAACCAATTAGGCCACTCATTTATCTCCGACACAATAGCAACATTGGGAACATGTGTCACCCATTACATGTCACATTATGTTCTACTCGATAGTAGGTTACTTGAGCTATAGAGGATACTTTTTTCAACTTTTTTTATTTCTCTCTTATAACAATCCCGATAATTATTATTTAATAAAAAATACATATTAAATATTAGTTAATATATAAAAATTGAAACAAATTTCCAATTGTGAAAAAATCCTATCGTAGACTCTTTATTAAATGTATAATAATATATGTGGAGTGTTATTTCATATAACTTAATGAAATAAATGGTACTGTAATTCAACTATTTTAATTTACTTAAATAAAATTTAAAATGCACAAAGTGAAACCACTTAAGCAAGAAGCAAAATTACCTTAAAAAATCCAATTACAAAGTATTTAATATTCAAAATATCCACTCTCCAAAAAGGGATTTTTAGAAAACTACAGAAATACTGCTTAAGATATTTTTTCCAATTGTAAAAATTTATTTCCAAACAAATTGCTTATAATATTTATAAAACTTTCAAAATTAGAAGAAGCATTAATTTACATACGAAAGCATTTTATGTTGTTAATTAACTGTTATTTTAGAAAAATGTTTCCATTTGTATGTAAAAATGATTAAACTTCCTGTAGTTATAGTAATTTTATTTTTTTAAATTATCTATTACCGTTTTAACACATTTTTATAAACTTAAAAATTACTTTTCATTTGGTTTAAATATAATCTAAATTAAAATATCAAACACTTTAATGTTTAAATACATTTTGAAACCATTTAATTATTTACTTTAAACTGACACTAAAAAATTACTCCTTAACAAATAATCTCATATTTATATATCCATGTTTGAAATTATGTTATATGATATTTAGAGTTATTTGATAAAATGAAAACAATTGTGTACTTGTTTAATAAAACAAAGTTCAATTATTACTGTAAAAACACTCAGTTTAAATAAAAAATGTTTGTTTATAATACTAATATAATTAGTGATCATTACCTTTTAAAATTTACAACTAAGATAATTTTTAAAGTTAATGTTCACTAATTATGTCAAAGTAGTATATTAGTAATAATACATTAAAACACATTCATTTGCTTGGTAGTAAATAGGTAATGTTAGATAAAATAGAAAAAAATTCAATTTCAAGTGATGTTTAGTTCTTTATATCTTTAGATAAAACTCTCGATGTATCTTATAGATTCGGTTGCAAAATCAAATACATTTAATATTATTTCTCTTTATCTTCGAAATATTTCATTCCTTTCAAAAACATTAACCATGATATAGATTTTTATTTTACATATAGAGCAACCTTATTAAATATTTGATTGGTTTAAATGAATTTTCGACATATTAATTTCAGACATATTATTACTTATGCAGAGATGATTTTCTCAAGTAAGCAATTTCGAACATTTTTATAATTCTTTTAATTTTAATATCGTGAATTAATGTAAACATTTGCGGTTTATCATCGTTATTAAAACCATAAATTAAGCATAATTTTCTGGTATTTAAAAAATAATTTTCAGATTCGATGTAGTTTTTAGATTAGATGTTACTGTAGTTCTAGGATCATACAAACCATACCTAAATATAAGAAATTACAGGTTTAAGCCAATTTATTTTTTGTTAAAAATGTAGATATTGCGTCTCTTTCTATTTTATTTATAAGTTATGGTAAGTGCATAATGCTATCAGTTTATTAAACTACGATTAATGTTGACACCATTTTTAACAATTTTCATTTCTAATTAAATTTTATTAATAAATATTTGCATTCTTATTCTAGACATTTTTTCTTTCATTCGTCAGTCACAAACATATTCAAATATTCACAGAAGTTTAACAACATGAATTTCACATTGAAATATTATTTGCTTTTCTTGTGTTTAGTATATTAATTTTCAGAAAATTACTTAACTTTAAATATAAATCATGTTCAAATTTACTGTTAAATAGATAGCCGATATTCGTGATAAAATTGTTTTACTTTTTATATTATATCTTATATTTTATTGTTATGAATTCAGATAATGAAAGCATAAAAACAATTCAGGTCTAACTCATTGAATCCAATATTAACATAATACTATAATACATTTAAGAACACTCATTAAAATTTGAATATTTTTGCATTAATTTTCAAAAATGACAACATATCTTTTTTCAGTTAGGATGTTAGTTCAGCTTTCATAAACAACAGAATTTATGATGACTGATTTACAATTACGTGTATAACAGTTACCATCATAAATTGTGACAGATAATCATCTTCATAAATAAAATATAGAGAAAACGAATTGATTGTAATGAAACAAAATGTATATTATAAAAATCATTCAATATTTAAATCTTACTTGTTTAATTCTCCCCCAATATTTAAAGGGGTATGTGAAACATTTTGTGTCATCAAAATTCATGTTTGAATTATTAAACCAACGTGTTAATAATTAGGTAATAATTCGGAACTTTTGTTTAAACCTTTTGCTAAATTTTATTTAAATATAAAGCTTATAATTTAAAAATAGCCATTACAAAAATGAAATTTTAAGTAACAAGTATATATTGAATTTAATTTAAGAAAATATTAAATTTTATTTATTAAGCTCAATCTAATTATTATTATTTTATGTTATTTTGTAAATTATAGGAGTTAACAAAATTTATTGCTAAAAATGCAATTAAGGGTTTACATCTATAACTTCATGAGTATTTGCCCAAGTTTCCTGATGACTACAAATCACTTTCTAGCAAAATGCAACTGTAAGCAAAACATGAAAAATCAATTATCGTTTAATTTTTAGATGCGAAGAGAAATAATTGGATTTCTAATAATCTCATGCTAAATATTATAGTATATATATATATATATATATATATATATATATATATATATATATATATATATATATATATATATATATATATATATATATATATATATATATATATATATATATATATATATATATGTATATATACACATTACAGAACATTATATATATTCATAAATCTCAAGTCAGAAAACCCTGATATGCTCATATGCTCATCTCACATGAGTTTAATAAAAAAAATATTCATGAATAATATTCATTGTCCTTGAAACACAAATGTAAAAACATGGTTCTAAAAAATTTTTACCGGAAACACTTTCAAAATATTTTAAAAGTATATTTTACAAAAAAATTAAAATGAACCTGGCAAATAATAGTTGAGAAAAATTGTCACATATTAATAAAAACCATGTCTATTATCAACAGCATATTCTTTAAATAAATTTTAATATATTATATTATATAATTATATATATATTATATAATTATATATATATTACATTATATATTATATTATATAATTATATATATATATATATATATATTATATATATATATATATATATATATATATATATATATATATATATATATATATATATATATATATATATATATATATATATATATATATATATATATATATATATATATATATATATAAATATATTATATATATATATATATATATATATATATATATATATATATATATATATATATATATATATATATATTATAAACAATAAAACAATTTAAAATTGAATTCCTGTATATAGAAAGGGAGAATATTTATCATGACTTAATTCCATATATATTTTTTAAAACATTAGCTTCTAAATATCAAACTTTAACGAGGAAACTACAACCATTTAAATTAATGGAGTACGCTAC
The DNA here is from genome assembly GCA_037975125.1 of Latrodectus hesperus. Lineage (NCBI taxonomy): Eukaryota > Metazoa > Arthropoda > Arachnida > Araneae > Theridiidae > Latrodectus > Latrodectus hesperus. Next base: position 43,344,473 of record CM075851.1, read on the forward strand.
ACCACATTTATACTCTTCCAATTTATTTTCTTTAATTTGAGATAAATATCTTACTATAGTTATTCAAACAAGAAAAACATTTTTTATTTAAGATGAATTTTCATTTCAAACTATGCGTCTGTTTCCAGCACATGATATTTATAAGATGTGCCAAGACCAATGATCTAGGAATGAAAAATGATGCAAACTCATTTTTTCCACTCCAATTTGCAGCGAGCTTGGATTGAAACCTTTTTTCCAACAACATTCAGATATATTATATCCAAGATCGATTTTATGTCAAAAGGGTGATATTTTTTTTTTCAATTCGATGTCGCTTCAGCAGATATTATCAGATTCGTGAAGTGATTCAAAGAATGATGAAATATTTGATAAATAGATTTTCATTAAATTTTGAACAGAAGATATATGTAAATAATCTAACTTTTCAGGCTAAGAAAAAATTTGAAGAAAAAAAGTAAATAATTTTTATTTATTAAAATGTATTTCAATATTGACTCTCAAAATATGCAAATATACATTTATTTGAACACTTTTCTTTATCTTTTAAAACTTTGAAATTTATCTCAAAATGAGTAGTTTATCAATAGTCTAGTGAATTTATTTTTGCAAGAATTTCTAAAATATATCAATGAATTTCACAACAATTTTAAAAGTAAAATTATTATTTAAAATAAATTATAATCATTAGCTTTAAGAACTGTGAAAACGCGCTTTACACTGAATCAAAAAACTTCATTAATTTAATTATAGTATGAACTATTATTTTCTTATACCACTATCAATTTTAATATTTGTTTTTTTTATTCACCAGCTGCTTTTTTTTTTAAATTAAAATACTGTACCATATTTTTTTCGTATGTTTATAAGAATAAATTTTGAAACTTGGAATATTTATCATGTTGATACACATTTTGAATTTCAAAATTTACTTTCATAAATCAAAAGTTTATAATACATTTAATCAATTATTTACGAAATTGAATATGTTGAAACAGTTTTAAAGATTTTACTTAAATATTTTAAGGAAACAGAAATTGAAATGCAATTTTTTATTGATATTTTCTTTTATTATATTTCTTGATAATTTAAAAATATATTTAACCATAAAGTTTTAAATTATTTATTTCAATGCGCCAAAACATTCTAACTATCAGAGGGTATTTAAAGCTGTAAATAAGGTACATTATATATATATATATATATATATATATATATATATATATATATATATATATATATATATATATATTAATAAAGATTTATTAGTTCAGTTAGAATACAAAACTCTCTTGTCTTTTTATAACTTAAAAAATATAAAAAAGTATAATTACATTTCTTAAAGTGTTTTGGTAATCCTATATTTTTATTTTTTTATTTGTAATTCCCAAGAAAGTTAATTCGAAAAATTCAAAAGTTTCCTAGGTCATTTTTATTTTTACTCACTGAGTATTTAAGGAGCTTTCAGTTAGTTGCCATAAATCATTTCAAAAGTATTTATCTATCAGATGTATCAAAGCTCAATTTTTTAATCACTAAAGACAACGGATAGATACTTTCACTATCAGACAAATGTCTTTTAAACTATTTTTAGTTGTTTTATATTAAATCCTTCCTACAAACAAGTCTTTTAATTTATTTCTTTTACATAATGTTTCTAAGGTATTTAATTCTTTTTTAAATAGTACTTTTAACACTCAGAGCTTGATATGATTTCCTCAAACATTGTTTGCGTTTATAAAACCAATTTTGCTTTCATTCTATGCTTTTAGCTTAAATACTGAGAAAAATATAAGAATAATATTTTTCACAGCAATTTAGCTCAAATTTTATTTCTTTTTAATTTCCCATGGAAATTTATTACTGTTTTCAGCAAATTTATAAAATACTGTTGAAGTTTAACTTTTACATTGGATTAATTTTTTATCATTTGTGAAAAATTACTCTATCACCATTCAGTTCTAATTAGAATTAACATAAAGCCTAAATGTGTACATAAATTAAAATCCTAAAAAGGTTTTTGTAGCAAAATTACATAAATAATTTTGATTGAGTTATGTAATTTTGTTGCAAAGATTTCCTACAGGATTTTAATTTATATACATATTCACAGAAAATGAAATAGCTTAGTAACGAAATTACATAATAAAATTAAAAGAGTTTTTAAGATAACTTAAAATTTTTGTTTTTCTCCTTACATATTCTTAAATATTGATTATATCTTTCTTTCGCTTTTCGAAATAATAATATTTTTTGTATTTTGTTTGTAATATTAAGTGATATAAATTTAATGGATATATTAACCTATATTAAATTGTTTTTCTCATTTAAATGATGAATTGTTAACTGTTGAATTCGTGAACAGGTGAAACGATGTGCTGTCAAAATATATTTAACTTCAGTCGAAATGTATTTAACAAAACAGATCATTTTAATCATAAGTTTATATTGCACTAAAATTTAAAAGAAATACTTCAAATCCGGCAGATTAATTGATTTTAATTTAAAAAAATTTAACTTTTAAATAAATTATTGTTGTAGGAATATGTTAATTAATTTCGGAAATAATATTGAAATTAATTTACTGAGATAAATAAATGTTAATAGTATTTTAAATTCTGTTCAAAATGATAATTTAAACTATTTTGGTTCGTAATAAATTAAAAATTATAAAGACTATTAATGTCAAATGGAGTAAAACTGTTACCTTGTATTGGAGTGGAATCTGGAGCAGCCCATTCTAACTTCGCAGATGTGGCTGCAATTGATACAATTCTCAAAACTGGTGTACCCGGAGGATCTAGCAGAAAACATGGTATGAGAGATTTATTGAGTTAATCAATGCATACATTTAACACAGTTATAAACTATATTTAAATATACAATTAAAATCATTGAATGATTTTTGAATAGTAACGGAAGGTAAAATATGTACAAATTTTGAAAGTTAATATGCAGTTTATAACAAAACTTCTAATGCATTACAAACTACCTTTCAAATACTACTTAAAATAAAATTTGTTATATTGATAGTAAATATATTTCTTCTCAAGTTGGTTGGTGAGCAAAGGAAGAATAACCCTTCATTACAATGAGGCCGGGAACATTTACTCCTTTATCGTTACCCAGTGGACACCTGTGATCCAAATTTTGGAAGCGAGTAGCATTACCCAAGTCACATCACTAAAAATCCATTTATAGCGTGGGTTATGCATTCCTTAATCATCTCAGAAAAAAGGACCAAGAAATACAGAGAGAGAGAACATTCATGCCAAACCTGGAGTTCAATTCGAGGCCATTGACTTAAGATTCAAGAATGCTAACCTTAATTTACTTAATAATTGAAGGGTTTGCTTCAAAAAGGAGGTAGCTCCATCCCATAGCTGTTGGGAGTTATAAACACTTTCTTGTGCGAAAAAAAAAACTCTTTTATTTGGCACCAAAAGGATGCAGCTCCAATCGTTATTTCCAGAGTTATTCAAGAGATGGAGCTGCTTGTCTTGTTAGTTTGTAGCAAGAGAGCGGTAGCTCCTGGAGCTACGTCTTTGTTACCCCAGACGACTGACGAGTTTTGTTTACAGGGAAGTTAACTATTACAGGGAGGCACCATTATATGCACTCACTGATGAGTGAAGATATAAAAGTTCTATATCTATTCTCGGACAACTGCGTATCCCAAAACAAAAATCACGCTTTAACACAGTATCTATTTTTTTTAGTTAAAAGTGGACGTCTGAATACAGTCTTTCATAGGTTCCCAGAACCGGGTCATAGTTTTATGCCTTGTGATCGAACTTTTGGAAACATTGAAAAGCGCATGAGGAAAGTAGAAAGAGTGTTTGTCCTAAGAGAATATACGCGCATTATAGAAAAGACGAGTAAAAAGTTTACTGTGACGGAAGTTACTCAAGAAATGATTTTTAATCTAAACTAATCTTAAAATTATTTCTTAATATTAATCTTATTATTATTTCCAAAATTAATTAACATATTCCTATAACAATAATTTATTTAATAGTTACATTTTTTTAATTAAAGACAATTAATCTGCCGGATTTGAAGCATTTCTTTTAAATTTTAGTGCAATATAAATTTGTGATTAAAATGATCTGTTTTGTTAAATACATTTCACCATTGATTCATATTAAAGCCATTGATTCATACTAAATAAAGTATGCATAAAAAATGCCTACTTATTTAAATGTAAATAATTTGAAAAAATAAGACTTGGTAAAAATAATCAATAAAAATAACACCGGCATTTTTAATTAACATCATATTAAATTTATAATTTATTTCAACAGGAATAAAGTTGAACTACATAGTTTTCCAAATTCTGATTTTGAATTCTGTATGATATAATGAACGAAATGAGTTCATTTTTATTTAGGTCCGCAACTTTTTATTGATTAAAAAATAATGAAAAATGAAATATATTTTTGACAATAACTATTTATGAATTATTGTATAGTATAATGTGAAGTAGTTTGTAAATTTAAAAAAAAACAATTTTATTAGGTAAAAATGAGCATTTCCTAAATCATCTTTTTTACAATTAAAAGAATTAAAATTTCTTTGCACATTTTCCATTTCTGTTTAACATGGATTATTAAAGTTACATTTTTTATTCAAGAGAATGCAATAGAATTTATTATACAAATAATGAATTGGTATCTTTTAAAATTTTTGATATAATTTCTAAGATATAAATACTTTTTATTCAATAATCTTCAATAATATTCTACATAAAAAGTTTTCATGTATGCATGTAAATTATAATAAACTTCTTATATAATTCACTTTCTTATCTTCCAGATCAATGCCTTCAATTAAGATTTGGTAATAGCAAACGACCGCATTCCAGTTGTCTATTTGTTCGTAAAGCTATACTGTACTATACAGCGTAACTCCAATTATAGCTAAGACTCCTTAGCACAAAGCGTCAGCAGCTACGGATAAGGATAAACTATTACGAAATCTGTTCCTGCCTCCTCTGCCGTGCTGACTCCTTCAAAACCGGGGACCTGTGAAGTTCCGTGGCGCGTGTAAAGATCTCAGGGGCTAAAGTTTCAAAGAATTTGCAAGCTCTGGCAGAAAAGTGGAAAATCTCCCGGAATACAGAATCTAGTGCTTTTCATAGCTTTACAAAGGATTAAGAAGAATGTCGGGATATTCTCTGAAGTATAAATTTCAAAATGAATTTTCTAGCACATGGTTTGAAAGGATTAAAAGAAATCTCTGCACACATGATAGTATTTTCCGAGTAATTTTCTGAGGCCTTGTCGAAGATAATTAATTTATGGCTCTTCAAGAATTTAAATACATTACAACAATTTTCTTTCACATTTATATGTTCCATAAAAAAATAACTCTACATTTTCACAATCATCAGCAATATAGGCATTTTAAAAAAGTAATTTATCAAATTATATAAGATATTATCATTGATTCAGTTTATATAGAAAACATTTATAAAATTTGGCATTTGATTTTTTATCCAATGTATGAATTGTTATATATATATATATATATATATATATATATATATATATATATATATATATATATATATATATATATATATATATATATATATATATATATATATATATATATATATATATGCATTTTTATCCAATGTATTACTTGATATATTACTTGTTAGAAGTCATTTTTATATATTATAAAATTTTGTCCTAAATATTTCTAAAATGTAAAAACAATTTGACAAATAAAACTTTTGAAGGGTAAAAAGTTCCTTTTTCTACAATGTTTTCAAGTGTAAAATCAGATATTAAAATCAGAAGGTAAATTATATGACTGAATACTATAAAATGCTGTGACATATATACATTGAGAAATGAAAGGAATTTTTCATAAAATGTTACCCGATTATTATCGTATAAACTAAAAATTTTCTTTATGCATTTCTTTTTTATTCAGTTGAAAATTAGATACTATATTTTACCTTTTGATTTCTTCCTTAGCTTTAGATTGAATCAAAAATACATACGAGAAATAAACTAAGTTAATGACGCGCATGTCAGTCCATATTTATTATGTTATGCACTAAAATTTGAATAAAACTTTACGAATTTTGATTATTTTTTTAAATAATAATTAATAATATAAATTATTTATGGTCAGATGCTGCATGAACTTACTGGCATCAGATTTTCATTATATATGTACACCTAACAAAATAAACTGTAATTTTATTAATGCTTTTTTATTAATGTTAAATGCAAGCGTATGTAGAAAAATAAATAAAAATCATTTAATTTTTCTGTTAAAAAGTTTAATATCGTTGAGCTGGACGTTAAATATATTAAATATATGTTTTATTTGACAAAATTAAACGCGACTATCTTTGTTCAATCTTAAAAATAATATAGTCCTTTTTTCAATTTTACACGCCTTAAAGCATGAAAAATGTTAATTAATTTTCATTTTAAAAGCCTAAAATATTACAAAAAAATTCCTTTATTCAGAATTTTTTTCTATTAAAAATTAATTTCGTATAAAAAATGAGCACATTCAAATGCAATTTTGAACTTGAAAAATTATTCTATAACAAATAGAAAGGCAAATATTATATATTTGTATTTTTTTAAAAAAAAACCGCTTTTCATATGTGCTTAGATAGTTTTATTTCTAATCAAGCTTTTCTTTTGTATTTCCAGTTCAAAAGTTTGAAAATTTCATCTCATGCAGAAATTCATACTAATTTAATCCAATTTTAACCCTTAGTTCATGCTGAATTAGTTCTCGTGCAAAGAATTTATTCTCGAGCTACAAATAATACAAAATCCAGTTTTTTTATCTCATACATCCTACTTGTACTTCTTGGTGAATCAAATAGACAATATGAATGAAAAATAGAAACAGAATAAGTAAACACTTGTATTGATATTCTTTAATTTTATTACATAGTAGTCCAAAATATGCACTTTTGCTAAAGCTAATGTATATAATTCATTTGAGAAAATATAATACTTATTATAATGTACGAAAGTTCTTAATCTAATGAATGTTTCATAATAGAAGAATATGTATATGAAAATTTAGGAGACTAATTTAATTGCTGAAAATATTTCGTTAATCTTATATAATTTCCTTCTTGACAATGTATTTTATGCATATTGGAAGTATCGTCAGAGAAAAACTTAATTTTTCATGTAAATCATTTTAAATATATAAATGAAATTTAGAGATCAGGGAAGAATAACGAAAATAAACAAATATTGCAGGAAAAGTCAATAAAGTACACACGAAATTTTTAAATTATAATTTTCATTTTTGTCTATGAAATGAAAAGTTTTGTTATTAATAACAGCCAGTTAATGAAATAGTAATTTTGTATTCTCGTTTTACAAGTGTTTAAACTGAATGCACAGCAAAAAATTTTAGAAACTAGGTGAGTCATATATATTCTTATTTTGCTGCTTGATCTCCTCAAATTAAACATAATCTATATAAATCAAAAAATTGAAATTTATATAATGTTTTTTTATGAATAACTTACCTAATTTCTTACAGTTCTAACGTTTTAACAGGTGTTTACTTAATGCATGAATACTATATACGTCTTCACATTATAATGTAAACTATTATTTCTAATTAAAATGTGTATAACTAATGGAATAAACTATTATCAGAAAAATCTGATGAGTAACTAAGAATAAATAAAACTCATTTTTAAAATAAAATTCAAATATATGTAACTTGTAAACATATGTAACACAAAATATGTAACTCAAAATATATGTAACTTGGTAAAACACAGTTTTTATATTTTAGTAATGGCAACACGCATTTACTTATATAATTAAATCACAAACATATTAATATAAAAGTACTTTAAATAGGGAAGTATGCTTTTTGAAATTTATTCATTACACTATTTTATAAAGACATAAAAATAGTATTGTGAAATTCAAAAAGAAAATTTACTTAAATTCGGTTAGTTATTATTCAATAAATGACTTTAGAATTCATTTAAGTGTGTGTGTTTTAATACTACAATTTCCCCTCATATGATTATATATTTTTTTCTAATTCATGATACCATATGGTGCTTACGAAAATAGCAGAAACACACTACTGCTTTCTTGATGACTTGATAACTGATTCTTATTCTAAAGTTTTCTTTTTGTACGTTTGGCAAGCATTATTTTGTCATCATCGTGCCTTCAAAACTTTCTTAACGATTTAACATTTAACCTCGTTGAGTTTTCTTGAAGAGATTGAGAACATGAAGTCATTAAGGCTTTGTGTCTACACTTCAAAAAATATTTCTTTTCCGAAAATTTCAAGAAAGATTACGTCAACAATTTAAACTTCGAAATAAGGATTTACATATATAAAATATTTCTTAAATTTATTTACTCATAAATTTTTTTATTTTATTATTAACGATAAATAATAAAATTTTTAAATCATCATAATATTTTAAATTATTTATATTAATTTGATGAATTTAATTTATTTTAGCTTATTATATTTCTTTAATTGATAGCTTATTTCAGATTATTAAGATATGATATTCTCAAAAATATACTAAGAAAGGAATTGCGCATTATTTGAATTAAAATTAAGAACGCTGAATTTTTATCTTTTTTCTGTCATTTTTGTTTAAAAATAACGCGTAATATAAGTGAAATGGATAATTTAATTTTTGTCACATAATTTTAAAAAAATTGTATCTTTTGTAACGTTATCTTTTAAAATATATTAAATCATGTACTTGTAAAGTTATTTAAGAAAAATAACAATTTATAAATGAACAAAAAATACAGAAAAAATTTTCTAAGGGATAACATCTTTCTATATATTCTATATTTACAGCAAAAAAAATGATTTCAAACATTTTCTAGTTATTGAAGATTTTTTTAATTAAACATGCTTAGCGAAACTGATTCTCATTCACTCATTTAGTCTTGATCAGAACATACACAGTACATTAAATAATATAGTAACGATATTAATCCTTTATAGGATCATTAAATTACTTCATCTTGTATATTTAACATTTTTTATTTATTGCAGAAATATAAAAGTAAATTATGCATCTTTTGTGTTCCTTAATAATAGCGCTTAAATTTCTTCTGTACTTTTAGTTAATTAATAATTATTCACTAAATATTTATTTTCTTGAAAAATATTTCTGTATAGAAAAGTAAACAGTATCGTATTTATAAAGAAAGATAATTATTTTCCCTTTATTTCTTCAATCCCAGCTATAAGATTCTAATCTTTACATTATTACCGTCTATTAGTAATTCCCACTGCTTGTAAGTAATTTTTGCAAGGTTTGCGGCTTTTAATAGTCTTAGAATTACAAGAATTTAAAACACAATTGTTTTTCAAAGCAGCTAATGTTTTGATTAAATAATCATATTTGTGAACTAGATGGGATTTCTGAATGATGGAAACACTCCTAATAACTATCACAAAAATAAAAGTTTAAATATGGAGTTTAGCATTAAGACACTAATAAAGAAAAATCTCATATATTCATTTGAATACTAAACTTATAAATATATTAGTAAAATTAATTCAAATAACATTAATTTAGATTTGATACATAAAAATATTTCTTGAATTACAATAAAAGTTCAAATTTATTTTAGATAGATAAGTTTAATATATTTTGAAATACTTTACATATACCCTATATGTGTTTCTTATAATTCTTCTTCTAAAGATTTAAAATTAATCATACCTAAATTAATACCCGTAAAGGCTATTCGAAGATGCATTTGCTCATGTAAGTCATTTAATCATGTGTAGAGCTATTCTTTCATTTGATAACTTCACACTAACAAGGGATTGTGTTTTACATGTTACATGAGAGAAAATTAGTAAAACTCCTATCTATCCCAACTACACTCACGTTTGCTTTGCAAACAGACACACAACATTCATTTCTAGTTGTTCTTCTGTTACTGTAATCGAGCTCTAGTTTTTCAATTCCAACATTGGGAATTCTCCCCCTGAGACAAGGTTTAATCATTTAATGCATATATATAATGCTATATTTTCTCAAATTTAATTATCAACAAAAGATTCTGCTATAGCATTATTCTAAAATTAATTTTTATTATGCAAGTAAATAAATATCCACATACATTAATTTGAAAAAGACCTTATATATTTACTTTAATAAAACTAATTGAATTAACAAATCCTTTTAAGTTGTAAGACCAAAAAATAATTTTTGGTTATCTTTAAGTGATTTGGTTCCTAGATGATGCTTACATTAAAATTTGCATTTAGTATATTCAATTAATAAGCCTCATTTCTAAGTCTAGATAATCTACCCATTCAGTTTCGTTGTCATCTCTATTGTCTAACAAACAATGCTACCAAAATTCCTTCATTTCATGCCGTTTTCATCTCCCGTTACTTAGCCCTGAATACAACCACACGTAATAGCTTTTAAAATGGATTCACTAACTTTACCGAGGAAACTGAAATTTTTAAAACCCTTTAAAAGAGTTTACCACGCATATTATATTTAAGTTATCTCGCATCCTGCCGCTCCAGGAAGCGAAGGCTCAAATATATTTTTGCACTTTCCTAAAGCAATTTATTTTCAAAAACTTTATGGATCATGAATATTTATGTCTTCCAAAGTGCATCCATCATGTATAATTCGAAGGGCTCAACTTTAAGGGAGTTTTAATCATAGGAGTTACTTTGTCCCTTGCAGTTTGAAAAGCTTTTGACGTTTTAGTCATTATTTTTTGCTTTCGTTTTAACAAAAAATATTGAGAAAATGACTTTTAAAGAACTTAATTTTTAAGAAAAAATAATATGGGTTTAACTAGTAGGAAGAAAGTAATTTTATATTTGATTTATGTCTGTCTACATAGGAATTAAAAGATCATTAGCAACTGCACATACAAGTGTTGCAATATATTTTTTGAAAAAAAAATATGTATGACAAAGAAATCTCTGAAATTTTTCTTCGATGAATTGTGATTAGGGATTTATTGATGCTCGTTTAAAAGTTAATGTTTTTCTTAATACTTTAAAAAAGAATTGTAAAAGTTTATTTTGCTTATATTTGTTTGCGTTCAGGGATATATTAGAAACGGACAACAGTATGTTTATCAAAATCTAGTTAAGTAATATCATTTTAATTATAAATACAATTTTTAGTACTATTATTTTAAATACAAATTTAAAATTTCATAAAATACTGCATACTTTTTCAAATAATTCAGTTTTTTCAAAGTAATTAAATTTTTATGTGTTAGCGTATGTAATCCCTCATAAGTTCAAATTTTGAAACTTATTATTGAATACTTAATAATACAATTTGTAATAATCTTTTAACTTTTTCAATTCAGAAATGTTTGAAATTTAAGCAAAAAATTTCTTTAATTTTGATATTTTTAATTTCTAGAGTAAATACGTTTATATCATTATTTACTGCCCTGTTTAATTTCAAATAATAATTATTTGATATCACATTTTTTTATTTTACCAATCCAATAGCTATTTAATAATATATTTTAAATGTAAATCGAATGAAATTATATGATGCTCACAATTTAATTGTTTTACTTACTATTTGAATAAATTAATTTATAAGACTAAAATCATTAATCACGTAACGTATGTTTCAATGATTGATCAAATGCAATATATCAGGAATTTTTGACTCCAAATAAAACATTTTATGTGTAAAAATAAAACATTATAAATGGTCCCTTTATCTCTCACTGTGAGAAATGATTATATACATTACATAAATTTAGTAAATATTATTTTAAATATTTCGTAAAACCATTTTATGTTTTCATACAATTTACTGAGTTATTTGTGGTAGGAAGATGGAAATGTAGTCTAAAATAATCTGTTTTTACTGACTTTCAACTGTTTAATTTTTTTACAATAAATCAAAACTTTTGTTTTACTTTTATTAGACAAACTGAAACTGTGCTTTGTTTGTGAAACAATTTTTTGTAAATGAAAATATAGCTAGTAAACTCCATCTAGTGCAAATCCCTCGGAATTATGAATACTTCTGATGACCCATACTTTCATAAGGTTTTAGGTGTTAAGGGATAGAAAAATTTAAAACAACCTTCTGGGTTAGATTATCTTTTCCACTAATATTTGAATCAAAACATTACGAGAAAAAAAATGTGTATCGCCATCAGGTAGTAAGTTCATCATATATTATCGCAACCTCTGGAGACACAGTAACAGCTAGTCTGATCTTATTTCCATAATATTTTATTTGTCATCTGGGTTCGCAGCTATAATTGGTGACTTCTAAGGAAGTCTGTTCCTACATGGGCCATTAGCATCTAAAATCCATTAAAGATATCTCATCTCGAATAGTAAAAAAACACATCGTTACGGGTTTTATCTGAGTGCGACAGGTTAGGACTCAGTGGAGAATTCCATTTTCCCTTGGACACATTTGCATGTTCTCTCTTCTTTGACTTGATAATTCTTGAAAGTTATTTAAAAAAATGTGAATGAAGAGCGCTTTATCTCCCAACTCTTTACCCAAATGTTTTATTCACAGTGGGATCAGCCAAAATTGAAATGTGTGCGTTGCATACATTAAATGCTTAAGTTCAATTTTAGATATGTTTATTTCTGTCTACTTTAATATTTCCAAAATATTTACATAATAGTAAAAATTTGTTTTCAGAAGAAGATTACACGCAAAAGTATATTTGTTTCTTTAAAACTAAAGCTAATCACGCAAATTATTTCATAGGAAATATAAATATATAATTTGAAGAAGTATAGTTCAACATTAAGATATTAGAATAGGAAGTGAGAAGTCCATTCACTTTTTCTAAATAAAGATATCATTTTAAATATAAAAATATGTGCATGTATTTTTTTTTACAAAAAATGCCGTTATATTAAAACTCTCCAAAATCTTTTCTGCCTAAAAGCAGTTATTTTAATGAGTTTCTGATAAAATTATGCTAGGAAAATTTAAAAAACAATTTCCTAATTTATTAACTAGTGGCATATATTACATTCATAATTTTCTAGAAAGAAGGATCAATATTTTTAAAGGGAAGAATATTTAGTATGTTTTTTATGTAGCTTTCCAAAAATACTTCATTAATATAAGCATGCATTTTACAATGGTACTCAGTCTTTTAATAATAATTAATTTTATAAGATCATACATTTTACATTTAAAACTATATTTAGAACAAATTAATAAAACGCTATTTAATTTTATGGAGTAAAATTTAACCAATTAAATTAAGAGTAAAATAAATTAAATATACCCTATTTGTCTACAATTATTTTTACAATTGTAATAGAACAAATATTTATAACAGATTCTCTGTTTGAAAATAACTTCTAGCATTTTATTGTGGACTAAAAACAATAAATTTATTATACTTAATTAAAAAATTAAAATGCTAATAAATTTGTATAATTATATAAGATGTAGAATTTTTGAGAAATATTTATAATAACTCTAACTTTCTAACTAATTTTCTAACTTTTCAGATCAAATTTCACATTTTTCAATTAATTGGTACTTTTAATCAGTTGTATTTAAAAATTTTTAAAATGTATGTTATTTTGAATATAAATATTCAATTCATATATATATCCTTTTGAAAAACAGTAAAATTGTTAATGTTAACAAATCGAAAGTCAATATTACATGTAATTTATTTATTTAAATAATGTATTGTTTTAACTAGTTATCTGTTAACTTTTTTATATATCTTTTGTAATCTGATTCAATAAAATATTTTATACAAAATTCAAATGGAGAAGTTATTTTTTTAAGTATTGAACAAAATGTTAAGGTACAATTAATAAATAAGTACATTTTTTTTATTTTCTGTAATATTTCGCTTTTAGTCCATGTTCTTGTTAGAAGAAATAAATAAATACAGAAAACAGGCCAAGCTGTATTTTAGATAAATCTTTATTGTTTTATATCATTCTTTTTTAGCTAGAATCTCAGACAATACTAAAATCGAAAGTATTCCTTTGCACACTGCAACTATTCCTCTTTCAAAATCACGTCCCCACTGAAAACTTTAATGAGAATTTTGTCCACAATGTCCAGATGTTTTTGATGGAAATTAATGAGTTAATTGATTTACTCGAGTACACAGCTTAGAGATGAGAAATGTACTAGTACTCTTGCTTCTCGTAACTCATGGAGTTCGGTAGTTTTCTCTCCATTTCTTCCGGAGAAAAAAAATCTCTTTAATTACTCTAATAAATTAGGAGAATACCGGTAGGATACTTTATATTTTACGAGCCTCTTCTACACTCTCTCTTGTTGAAGCCATCGAGTACTTTATAAATAAATTGGAGAACCTTCCAATCCTTACAGTATAGCAGCTTTTTTAATAAGTATGTTTTCTTTTAATTTTTAAGGTTATCAAATTACTTTAGGTAATTTATTCAGTGCAATGTTTACTCTTATGCTTCTAACTTATATTTTAATACCATAGTACCACAGTGGTTTTTCTTATATATTCATTTTTCATAAAGAAATTTAAAGATTCCTGAAATATTTTCCTTAAGAATAGAATATAAACTATAATTAACTTGATTTATGATGATACATTTTAGAGTGAAAAGTATTCCATATGGATACCTTATTCACATTAATTTTATTTGCGACATAAAACTTACGATTAATAAATGTATAGTAATTTATTGAAACATAGTATGATCATAAGAGGAGAAATTTTTATTACTGTAAAAATGTTGAATTTAAATAACATAATTTATATTTTTCAAATGATAAATATTGAAATAAAATATACTGATTTTAATTACCAATATTTTTCTACTTAAGAAAACATATTACACTGTTAAATTAATAAAATTAATTTATTAATTAAAATTACATATACTTCTAAGAAATTTTCAAAAATTATAATAGAAAAAAATATTTCAATAAAAGTAAAAATGAACTTACGATAAAGAAATTACAAAGTAAGATCATAGTAAATAAACCAACCGCAAAAAATATAAATTAGTGGGATTTATTTGAACTAAATATTCGTTATGGTATTTTATTATAATTTCAAGTACTTATGAATATTGCCAAATAATCGGAATTTAAGTAAAATTAAAAAGACAGAAATATTTTACATATGCTTTTCAATTTACAAGAAAGTTCTAAATTTCAATACAAAGTAAAAGTTTTTCATATTTATTTTAACACATTTTTAATAATTATATATTCCACTTAAACTCAAATTATTAATATTTATAGTAGTATATATTATAATTTCCAGGCATTTGTTGGTAATGAGATATATTTATGAAAAGTAATATATTATTATTTTAGAAAATTTATTTGTAAACATACGTAGAAACATTAACCTCATATTAATTATAAAATATATGCAAATTTATGGATATTATGGAATTAACTGTCTACTTGAATAACTTGTTTTTCAGATAAAGCTCTCCATGTTGGTATTAAATTTCATACATACTTCAAAATTTTAATAGATTTACCTGGCGTTTTGATTAAAATTCTTATAATTACAATTGCACATAATTATTAATGGCTTAAAGTTAACCTGTCTAGCAACTATATATATATATATATATATATATATATATATATATATATATATATATATATATATATATATATATATATATATATATATATATATATATATATATATATATATATATATATATATATATATATCTTTTCTCATCTTTATATTTATAAAAATATACATTGAGAATATATACATAATATTTATACATAAGTATAAAAAAATATTGCTATCATAATAAAAGCTTTCAAAACAAAGATGATCTTGTTATTAATTAGTTTTAAATTCATATCTTCCAAATACTATTAAACATGTCATTATTTTATATTACATTACTTGAATGATGAAAGTTGATTTTTAATATCCGAGTATATGTCTAAATGTAATTAGGATATTAAAATTACACATGCAATGTCTAATTTTAAAATAAACTCAAGTCCACTTTTAATTGTTAAAGAGAAATGCTTTACGCATGTTGCAATATCTTATTTAACAATTAACTATATAATTAAAACCCTTGATACAAACAAATATCTCAAGTGTGATTAAAAGTAAATCAGGTTGTACAACTACAAATGCCTTGACAAATTCATTTTTAATTAAATGTGGCTTTCTTTGCCTTTACTACTTAGAAATTGTAATACTATTTCTTAAAATAAATGAGGATAGCTCTGATATTAAAATAGAATCAAGTATAAACTGAACAGAGTGAAACTAAATTCCTAAGCACTTGCACTTTCCCCATGTATCTCGTGACAGATTTAAGCAAGCGTTTGCTTTCTTTTCAATGACGTAAAAGAATAGTCAGACTTAAAAAAAGTATTTATTCTATTAAAATAGACAACCAGAAGATAAAAAATGTACTATACATTCTTTGGTACTTTTATATTGACTCTGGCATTAAATTTTATGTGTTAATAATTTGTTTTGTTATTAAATAATTATTTTTAATTAGTGATGCGATAATTAATATTAATTGTATGTTATGATTGTGTTTAATATGATTGATTTAATATGTTTAATATGAAAATTAACATTGTTTATTTGTCTTGATTATGTTTAATATTTACGTAAAGTAACTGAATTCATAGATTTGAAATTTGGATCCAGAACCGACAGAAGAAATTATTTTAAGTATTGCAATTTTGAATTATTTTATGTTTAAAAAATGCATGCAATGACAAATAATAATTGTTTTCTTTTGTTTCGGTAATTCTGATCCATATTATCTTAAGGCAAATTATAATATGCAAATTATAATTCAGATAAATGCATTGATCCAAAAATGATTTTAATATTCTTATTCATTGATAAATTGTTATGTTTAATATTTAATGATCTCCTTTGATAATTAGTTATTTATTTTGGACTATATAAACCATGATTATAACTCATATATGTATATTATTTTTGATTGTTTATGAATTATTTTCATTTATGGATGTGCATTATATAATAGATGTTTGTCATTGTATTGAAATGAAAATTGAAGCTATAATGCTTTCAATATAGATTAAGTGTTTCAGTAAATTGTTTTTCGATTTTTTATAGTCCACAAAAAAAATGAAAGTGTTTTTATTTGCTCAACAAATGAAAAGTGACTTAAACGTTTTTGATTCTTAATGTTTACTAATTTAAGATTAGGTAATTTGCGATAGCATTAAATTGATAAAATGGCCTTTGCATTCTTGTGTAAAATATAAAACGGGGACTTGTTAATATTAGCAAGTGAGTTAAGGGAACAGATTCCTCCAGATGCCATAATAATATATTTAATAATGTGTTACACAATCACAGCTATGAAAAGAATATTTGTTCGAGAATTAATAAGTACTATAATTTTCAATCAGGTAGAAAAAGAGAAAGCCAAATCTTTGTTGAGAATCAACATGAGTTAAAAAGAGAATAAAAACAATGTGAAAAGAAGCAAAGGAAACATGTTGTTGCATGTCTCCTTTGACATGTAGCACTAGACCATGTCATTAACATTAGACACCCTCAAAAAATCTAACACCACCAAAGAATTTTCGTATAATTCTTGGTTGTATAGCCCTAGGATGTGTTTTCGTATAGCTTGTTTAGCGAAACAGTTGGAACAGATCTCGAAACTTTTGAAGTCTTTGGAAAATTTTAATGCTCTAAAGTGACCACTAAGGTGAAAGTAGGTAAAAATAGTTTGTTCCTGTCTTTTAAAGTCGTGAGTAAGTGAGCCTCTCTGACGAGAACACTGATAGCATTGATACTCTGGAGGGACAATCCATGTGGTCTGAATCCTGCATTTTTCTTTTGAAAAGATTTCCAAATAAGTGAGAGGCGCCAACGACTCCATGATCTCACGAGCTTCCAGATCAACATAGAAAGTATTCACTTTAGGTAAATGTTATGGGACATGGATAGCAGTTTTAATTTGTGAAGTATAGGTACTCCAGCACTGTTTTCTCCACTTTGTTAATTGGTTAACTGCTGAATCCTACTTTTGCAATCTGACAAAACCTATATTTCTTTTCCAGTTGGAAGAGACATGAGAGAATCTAAGGCTTCTGCAATGGCTGTTAGCCCTCTGCGAAATATAAGCAGTAACCAAGGATTTTTCCTCTGAATCTTTATTTCATGGTCTTACCATTTGATGTAAATTCCACTGCCAGAATACTTATGTTCACTTCTACTTCCATCCGCATAAGCTTGAACAGCGTCATTTAGAATCTCTTCGATTCTCCCGAAGCCAAGTTAATTTTGATAAATAGTATGGTATGTTTACTTGCTAACACAAATTGACAATCCAGGATGGAAAAAGATTTCTCAAAATCATTAACATGGCCAAGACACTATGTAAGACGGTGTGATTCCACAACACCTACGACTAGATTACAAAAAGCTATGTAGCTGAAGAAACTATTTCTCCTAGGTTTTTGATTATTGCACCAATTTCTGAAGTTTGCTGAAGTAAGGAGAACATGAGCAGGAATTTAACATACATGAAATAGAATAAGAAGAAAAGAAAAATTTGGAAATCACTGTCAAATGTTGGTGGTATAAAATAAAAAACACTTTTCTAGGTTATTTAAATGTAATGAAAGCTATCATTTTAGACCCACAGAATGATCAGAAGAAAGGCTCTTCCTTTTCCATTATGCAAAAAAAGATATTCGAACTTTATTAAGTATTCAAGCAGTGTGAAAGAAAGATTACTTTGCAGTGCTCAAAAGAACGTGCCAAAAAAAATGATATGCTATCTGAAGAAAATTTACATTAGTATGATAAAATCAAAAGTTTCATTTTAAAAGAACACAGCATAACACCAATATTAGAAAAAAGTTCAATTCTTAATATAAGTTACAAATTGAAAGTTACGCTCAGTATGCTTTCGGTGTAGAATCTGCATTAGAACTGTATTTAAAATCAAGAGACGTATAAACATTTAAAGACGTATAAAAAGACGTAGAGACGTTTGCTAAACGTAAAGAATTTAACGTAGAAGACAAAATAAAATAAATTTTACCTACTCATGTAAAGTCCCAAATATTTTAATGAGACTGAAAATTGTCTTCTATTTCTAGAACTGGTGAGGAAACGTGAAAATCTCTTAGTTTTGATACCAAAATGTTTCGCAATTCCCACAGTTATATCAAATTTGTTCCATTCTCGCATTGAGCAAAGGCAGAACAAAATTTTAAAGAAATATTTTACAGCTGAAGCTATAAGTATAATTTTTAGCGAAAAGAAAGAATATATTGAATTTATTAAAATAAAATCTAGATCTATGATCACAGAATCATTATGAAAGTGATGCTATGAATTGTGTTCTAAGAAAAAGTTATTAAAGAATTAAGGATATAATAAAGAATATTATTTGAAGATTAGAGTGAAAACGGCATCATAAATTTCTGATAAGAGTAAAACTAAAGAAGTAAAAAGGGGTTAAATGAATTTTGCCTTAAAATAGCTTATGCAAATTTTGGAAAATTGTAATCAGTGAAAAGAATGGTGAGCATCTTCGAATCGATTCAAATGTAGCAGAATATGCCCTTTAAGAAATCATTGATAGTGCATAAATTACAGTAATGCGGAAGTCAGTGGTACCAGACGAAATGCAGTCAAGCAGTAAAGTCAAAATTTAGTTAAGGCCTATCACATTAGATCTCCGGTTGAAGAAAAGCTTATTTCTATTCCTCTTAATCTTTTGTCAGAGAATGAATATATAAGGCCTAATAGAATGTCGCATGCTGTCGTTGAGGAAGGATTGCAAGATTTAATCTCTCCTAAAATACTGACTTTCTTGAAGGAACAAATAATAAAATATATCTGAGAAGAAACATGAAACATCCACTGGAATGAAATAGTTACGAAAAATGCTTTCAATGTCGAGGTAAGAAAAACAAAAACAAATCACAAAACAATTGAATAAGAAAATTTTGAGGTTCTGCATTCAACTACTTTAGTGGAAGGAAACTTAAAAGGTAAAAGCAAGCATTGTTACGAATGAAGAAAATAATCGCTCAATTTTGCAAGCAAAGACATTAAAAAATTAACAGTTGTCAACATGTGCTTTGAAGATACCAAACAGAGGAAGAAACATCATTGGCTAGAATCAGTTTTACTGCACCCCACAGGCAATTTCGGAGGGCAGAAAGATACATAACTAGTGGTTCCAGAATACAGAAGTAAAGAATTTTTAAAATCATCTCACGATTTATGAAAATGGAGGACACCCGGTTGGCAGAAAAAATACATCATTTTGGTGGAAAGATATACCTAAAAATGTAAAAATTTGCATGAGTCTTATCAAGATTGTCATTTGTGGAGGGAAACCAAATTGAAGGACAAAGAACCTAAGGAAGATGTTGGTAGAAGAAGACCCTTTCAAGAAGTTAATACTTATATCTTAAGTATTCACTTCACTTCTTTACTTCTTATCTTAAGTAAACCTTTTGAACCTAAGTTTTTTTATAGACATCAATATGTTTTATTTGTTTTGGATCAGCACAGAAGATGTCCAAAAGCAATTCCTATCCAATCTTTGACTGCTAAAGCGACCCATGATGCCTTTAGGGAAATTTTAATGAGAACTGATATTAATCGAACCATTACTATGGATAATGGAACCAATTTTGCTATGTAGTTTATAATTTGTTTGCCAGTGTGTTTAGAAGACAGTAAAAAGACCTTCAATATTTAATATTAGCTCGTAGTTTGAATATGACTCCATCATATTTATTCCTTCCTACATTTGAATTTATTTTCATTAAGTCTAACAGAAATTAATTTAATATTTATCATAACAAAAAGAAAATTTTCCAAAAAACATTTTCCGAGCACTTAAAACATAAATAAACAATATAATAAAGTTTATCAATGTCACATTACGATAATATTCTGTAACTTAATAAAGAGTATATATTTGTATGTAACATTTCAGTAAAAACATTTCATACATAATATGCAAAGAATGAAACTTTGTTAGAAATATATGTTTAACCAATATCTACAAATGGACAGTAATACATTTTTATTGTATATATGGATATATACATAATATACATGTATACACATGCATAGATAGATAGATACATGCATGCATATACTTAGAAATATGAATGCACTTATGAACTTTACATTTTTATGAATATTATTAACTAATTTATATTTTCTTCAAGAAATTAAAGAAGTATTTTTTAATAAAATGAATTAAGAACATTTTTAAATTTCATTTATGTTATGGAATTCTGTGTAAGAAAATATTCAATTTCTTATATTAACTAAAATGCATTTAATTAATTCAGCATATTAAAAACATGATACATTTTTCATTCAGTATTTTCAGAAATTTATGCTAAAATAAAATTTATTCAATATAATTTATTATATTAAAGAAGCCAACTATATTAATTTACATTAGAAGAAAACTGCGTTAATATGCAAACGATGAATTTATTAAAATTGCGTGGAACATATCTTCAAAAATAAAATATCATTAGCTTTTAAAAAATCATTTTGTCTTTGTGTGAAAAACCTTTTTTGTTGTAAATTTCAATTTCAAAAAATAATTTATCTAGCTTTACTTTTTGAAAGAAATTCCCTTATGATGATAACGTTGATAAAATTTGACAATAATATAGAAATATTAAATTAAAATTACTATCACTTGTGTATAAATTTCATTTATAAAATGAAGATTTTCTTTATTAAAGTCTTATGTTTATTCATATAAATTGGATTATATTAAAACTAAAGTGAAACGCGAATTATAAGCTAAGTAAAGAGTTTTTAATAAATATTTTTAAAAAAAATTATAAATCTTATTTAGTTTTATGCATATCATATGTAGCTCAATATTTTCTATTAATATAACTGTTCCCTTTTCTATGGTAAAAATTCTTTTTTTAATTTGATTTACTATAATAACTACATTTGTTTGCCAAACATTTCTTATGCTAATGAAGAAATAAAAAATAACATAATATATTTAAACTATTCAAATATTATATTATGATATTTGTAAAGAAAATGAAAATTATACCTCACAGGAAATGAGAGAGAGAGAGAAAATATTATATCAATGTCAGATATTTTATTTTGAAAATATTTACTATAATTTTTTAAACTGTATGCTTAAATGCTCAGTTTTATAAGAAATACATTTTTTTATTCTTCAAAGAATTATATAAACTTGTTTATGTTGATAAAATTCACTACTGGTTACTGATATCGCAACGATGTAAAAGGACGAAAATAAAGGATATTGATAGTGCATAAACAGTTTAGAGTTAAGACCAAATTGTTAAGTTTACAAGCAATGTGAAAAATTACAGACGTACGCCTTTGTATTTAAGTATAAAAAGTTGTTCTTGTCAACCAAACGGCTCTTTCCAGGTTCTACATGGATTCAGAATAGGATTCGAAAACAAGAATCACTAACTCAATCCAAACTCTTTTAATTCTATTGCATATTTTATAAACCACATTTGCTGAAAAGTGTTATTGAGACAATTTTCTTAACAACGTGATCAGAAGTTTTCAGTTGGTGATGGGTGATGTAAATGAACAGATTAAGTCAACAATTAAATTGTAAAATCTGAACAAAAAATCCAATATATATGGTCTTACATTACCATTAAAATCTGTCGTTTCACAAACCTTGCAGATAATATACAATCACTGGTTTTAGAATGTCCTAAATATATCATCACCTGTCAAATTTACGTCCATTTAAATTTAATGTTGTGCATGTAATTTACCAAAACACTACCCATACTATGACTCCTGATACAGGTATCTTTATATTCTGATATCGAATCAAACAAAAAGATTTGCAAGCGCCTCAGGTCCACCGAATACATAAACGGTCATACAGCTATTAAAATGCTGGCTTCAAATTGACTCCTTTCTGAAAAGTCAGCATTGCCCCGCTTCTATATCTAGTTTTATCATCAGGCACATCAGGTTCACCATTAGACATTATTCGTATTGATCAGGGAAGCTGAAATATTAATTGTCATGGTAACAATATGAATTGATAAGGTGTTGAAATACCGCATTCTGTTCAGTTTGAACCTCAGCAACCTTTTGACTCTATTTTTGAATGACAGTCATTTAATTTCGATTAACGTGAGTGACACTTACACAGAACTATAAATCACATTTTCAACAGGCAAAAATTAAAATTTCTGGAAAGAATTTTTTCTTACTTCTTGCATACACAATTTTCTAAAATCCAAACTCTTAAAATTATTTCAAAGGAAGAAATTCCTTGCATTAATTCTTTTATGAAATGCTCGATAAGTCATTCGACCCAACAGTGCATTTCAAATGGACTGAAACGCCAGTCATTTGCATATTCCAGTCTTTTCTTCCTTTCAAGTGTGATTTTAGCGTTATTAAGAATATTCTATATAGTCACTAAATTATCATGACTTGCAAAAAGCCAGAGTATGAAAAAAACATTTATTGTTGTAGTGCAAATGTTGTCAGCAATTACGCATGTCTTTGTAATATAGCAGTGATTAAAAAGTAGAAATGGAAGCAATGCTTTACACGAATTACAGAATATTTTACAGTGTAGTTGAAAACAGTATTCAATGTCTTAATTTAAAACCATAACTATTATTTCTTTTTGTTTGTATATCTAAAGAATTAAATTGCCTGTAATAATTCAGCTGTACTTATAAGGAAGCGAATCTATAACTAATATGACTTACAAATATCTGAAATTATGTAAGTGCCATAAATAAACACATATATATCAATGCAACAATAAATTTTAAATTTTGTTCGAATCATTTAGGTTTAAATTCTATTGAAAATATTAATTTTACCCTGATTTGTAATACCAAATTTCAAGTTAAAAACAGAATGTTTTATATTCTGAGGAAATCACCATGCCATGAAACTGCAAAAGCTGTTTAAAAGGTTAGAAATTAATCTAACGACATTAAACAGTTTTTACTTACGGAACCATCAACATAATGCCTTCTCTCCATTCCATGTTTTTTTTACATTGCGCACTGAACAACATATATACGAACGCTAACGCTATTGTAAATATAATTTCACATCCGTCATGTATTACTGCCTACCAGAAGGACTTGCCATTCACTGGTGACGTAATACTGAGATCGAAAGGGAGAAAATCTGGAACTTACAGACACTATAGAAGGTGTAAATGACAATGTTCAATTTACAAGAAAACATTTAGCACTAACAATTCAATGTTTTCATAAATTTAGGTTAATTAGAATTTTGAAAAGTTAAGATCTCTCCCTCTCTCTCTCTCTCTGCTTGATTTTATGCTTAAAAATTTATAAAAAAAATAGTCTGTTTTTCTTATAAAATTAATTTTTGAATTTAGGAGATAATTTGCTTGATTTGATGGTTACAAATTTTAAAAGTAAAATAGTAATTTTTCTTTGTTGTTGCAGATTCATAATTAAGTATCACATAATTTTAATAGAAAAATGAGAAATATTATGTCACCTATTAGAGAAATCTTTCTAATAATAACTAAATTTATATTTATAATGAGAAGAACGTAGCTACAAAATTGTTCGGAGATTTTGAAATAAAAATTGAAAATTAGAGGATATTTGTAATGAGAATTCTCTTCAAATGTGTAGGTATTAATTATATAATTACTTGTCTATTTTCACTATTCAGAGTGTTTGAAATATAAATTGTCTCAGTAATTTAAACTAATTAATTTAAAATTGGCATAGATAAATTTATTTAAATACTTTCAATTTTAAACAATATTAATGTCTATCTTTATCTTAAAAGAGTTAAGAGAAATTGGGGAGACAGCAGTCAAAAATTGTGGGCAATTTCTTCAAATTAATCTTTTATAAACGTATCTTAATTTCCATAACCAGCATTAAAATATCTTAATAACAAATATGTATGTATACACATAATGATCAATACAAAACAAAGAAAAGGATATTTCTAAATAGTTAAGTATGTGAATTACTAATTGAAGAAATGTTCACTATACAAAACACTTCCAGCTTAAATATTTGTTTTTTTGCTGTGAAAAAGAACAGAAAACAAAAAATATTTAAATAATTAGCCTAAACCTAATGAGAAAATGAACTTTCGTTGATATTGAGAATAAAAAAGGAGGTAATATATAGCAGCCAAGGAATATGAAGTTAAGTTTGGATCTCATATTAAGGATTATTAGACTGATTAGTAACAGTCTGATACCTAATTCCTTAATTGCTTTTAACAGGAAAGGTTATATTAATAAAATGCATATATAGTTAATATAATAATGTGTTTTAACAGCAAAAAGAAAGGCTAAGTACTTTTTATTATGCAACTATCATTCAATTTAAAGGATTTCCCGATTAATTTTGAAAGATTATGACTTCTAATAAATTACTGCTTTCAAATTTAGGTTTGTTTTTGCACTTATTCTTATATTTAAATACAAAAGAACATTTTTATTTATAATCTAATTTTGTATTATATTTTTGATATCATTAAGAGTCAGAAACAGAAAAAAATAGTAATCTGTTTCAAAAATGAATGTAAATTTCTATTTTGTGCATTTAAAAGAGTAAAGTTATACAGAACAATGTAAATCTCGTTTACATTGTTCAATATATCTGTATAAACTGGGATGATACTCCTTCTGTTAATTCATAATTCTAATAATAATTTTCCTGTACTTTCCTATATAATAAAACAAAACATTCTCTATTATCTACTCAGATTTTAAAATAGCGGATTTATAACATGCATTTAAAAGCAATGTTTATTGGGAGCTTAAAATTCAATAATATAAAACTCTTAAGCAAATTTTGAAAAATGTATGTAAAAATTATAAAAAAAATTGTTTTAAATTGTATCTAAAAATATATCAAATATACCGTTACCTGTCAAAAATTCATTATTTTTGATTAATTTATGAAATCAATTGCCTGCAGTAGGCAGAAATTACGTGAAATATTTAGTTTATTTTTAAAGTAAAGTACAAAATTTTAAAAACGAGTCAAAACTTTTATTTTCGTAATTAAAATTAAATTTTCTTTTCATTTCATTATTAAAATTTTATATTTCTTTTCATCATTGAGGCTAAGGCTTCTATAGAAATAACAGAATAAATGTATCATAAAAATTAAAAAAAATCTATCAGTTTTAAAATATTTTGCACATTCTATATACTTTTTACTCGAATTTTCAAAAATCAAAAAATACGAAATATATTATATTTATCATCTCAATAAAAATTTTATATTTTCCGACACTTAATCGCATACACACACACATTGTACTAAATAACAGAATGTAAAATCCTCTATAGGATATTTTTATATTTTATTAATATTTTAACAATTTTGCTCAAAAAATATGTGCATCAGAAAATATTGTCGCAAGTGAGTAATAATATAAAAGCAAAACTGAGCGTGTATATAAAAGGAGTTTAATTTTATGTATAAAAAAATATTAATTAAATGGTTCTATGATGCTAATCATAAAATTATCTGAGAATTAAAGATTAAAATGTAATAAAATTCATTAAAAAATAAATTTTAAAAGAAAGATAATTCATTAAAATAATAAATTTTAAAAGAAAGATAACTACAAAAAATAAAGATCTTTAAGGTAATGATTATTAAAAAACTTTTCTATTAAAAATAATTTCAACGAAAAATTTATCTCGCAATTTCAATATCTTTTCTCTTCCAGTTTGTGCATATAAAATCCTTCCAATTTGATTGTCTTCAAAAATAATTTTCTTTAAAAAATCTTAGTATGATTCTTTAATTTAATAAATAACATAGTCTATGAAATAAGATGTATTTAAATGTATCTATAAATAAATGTTTTAAATTTGTATTCTATTTTCTAATTAAAAAATAACAACTAATA
This sequence comes from Latrodectus hesperus, assembly GCA_037975125.1. Taxonomy (NCBI): domain Eukaryota; kingdom Metazoa; phylum Arthropoda; class Arachnida; order Araneae; family Theridiidae; genus Latrodectus; species Latrodectus hesperus. The sequence continues at coordinate 43,371,388 of CM075851.1, forward strand.
TTTTATTTATAAAAATAATAATTTCTCGTTAGTTTCTTCATTTGTTTTTAACATTATTTTATAAAATATGAATATTTATGAAGATATTGTGATTTGTGAATCTATTCCCAACATAAAGCTCATAAATATTTAATAATCTTTATCAACCCAATTTTAAAAAAAATATTTTATATGGAAACAAATGATTTGATTAAAAAATAACAACTCCAGATAATCGTAGCATTAAGAAATGTCCCAGCCATGATTACATAAAAATAACACAACAGTAATTTATTGTAATATATTTTAAGAGTTATCTTTAAATTTTTCAAAATTTACATAACTTATTCTCATATAATTTGTATAAACTGACAAATACTCTTGTATGAGAAAAAATATGCAATTGCATATTCTTTCTCATACAAGTTCAAACAAAACATTAAGAACTGAAGACATTAAAACTTTTCCTGAAAGGTTGAAGACCCTTTTACTGGGAATTGTTTTAAAGGAGTGATTTCTAATCGGATTTTGTTAACTGGATAAACTTGTAGTTTATCTCTAAAGAATTCTCACCAAGTTACTATTCATCAATCTGAAGGATCAATACTGATTGATTTCGTATCTTTTAAGCTAACAGATTTTCTTCTCAGATTTAAAGTAAAAGATTTATCCTAAAATCAATGACTCCACAGTGGTTTAGACTGCTAAATTTACTTGCCTGATGAAGTTTTTAAGAAATTAAGAATGTATGAACTTTCTAGATAACAGTTTATATACATTTTAAGAAATATAATAGTGTTAATTTTAGTAGTATATGGTTTTGAAGACCTTAAATTTAGCACTTTGAAAATGTGATTTTAAAACAAATTAAAACCTTAATATGTATTCTAAATACCATACATATTAATCTATTTTTGTTAATTTGTATATTAAAGTAAATTTTACTTTTATTAGTATTTTGGAGAAATTTAATAATGATATCTCCAATCAAGCAATATTTGTTGAATGTAAATACATGAATTTGAAAACTAATAAAGTAATGAAATAATAAATTAATTTCAGTTAATGAAGTCAAATAAAAATTTTCTTGTTTAAGAAAAAAATTTAATTGTAAGCTAAATGTATTAATTTGTTTAATTTTTTTATTTTTTTAATGCAGAGTAATAAATTATAAAACTATTATGTTATGGACTCGATTACTTTCCTCGTGTTGTATGTAAAAGTGTATATCTGGGGATGTATGCTTCAAAAAATCTAATCGTTACAGGGCATGTGTACTTTTGATCATATAGCAGATAGCACAATATTTAAAAAAGTATTTTGTTGTGTAAAACTAATACAAGATGCAGTTTTAAAAACTGCTTAACAAAATTAATTTTCTTAATTTCAGAAATATATTGCCAAATATATTTTATGTATTGAAAATTAATCCAAAAATATAAAAAATGTTTCATTCATTTCTGAATTATGTTAATAATCAATAGCTCTTTCAAATATTATATTTTTATAAATTTACCCATTTTGTTACATGCAAAACTGGATGAAACAAAAATATGGTATTTACTTTTTAAAAAGTCAATATTCAAAATGTTCTAGAAAAGGAAGTATATTATTTTTAAAAATAATCAAAATAATTAACACTAATTCATATTTTGGAATCATTCACAATTTCTTTCTATTTTAACTTATTTAATAACTTTCATCATGAGTTTATAAAATATTTAGTGCAAAAATATGTAAATTTTTGGAAACATGAACAACTAAATATTTAATAAATTAAACTATATGACTAATAATTGATCAAAATTATTTGGGTTGGAAAAAATGCTATTGATATGTATAATATTTAGCAACTACGATGTTATGCATTTATTTAGTTTAGTTTATTTACAGTTTCAGTTTGAATACTGATTTTTACTTGATACTTGTAGCTTCGCAAAAGATTTTAATATGAAAACATCAATAAATGTAAATTGATAAATTATCAATTCTGATAAAAATAACTAATGAAAATTTAGAAGGCAGAAAATGAAACCTCTTTAGATAATTATGCAAAATCATTTCGCAATTTGATTCATTGATTATTAGCTTCAAATTTTTATCTTTATTTAAAATTGAAATCCGTATATTTAATAATTAAAATTATTTAAACAATTTTAGCTCATAAATTTTAAGAAAATATCACACTTTAACATTACTGGAGTTTAAATAATTGCAAGATTAATATAAAGTAATATTCATCATTTTATTTTAATGTTTAAAATTATACATTCATATATTTAAAATTATATATTCATATGGTTTATTATCAAGAATTAAATAGAATTTTCTACATGTTTTCTTGCGTAATAAAAAATGAATTCTTAATTGATTAAATAAAAAGTTTGATGCAAGGTAAGCAATCACAGTCTAGTATGATAGTTAAAATCCCGAAAACAAATTTAAATTCTAAATTGAATCGTTGGATAATTAGTGATAAATGAAGTGACAAGATGGCTAAAATTTTCCTTCCATAAAATGTATGGCTCACACCTGGGAATAACGTCAAGTTTGGAAAATAAATAGATAGTATGAGGAGAAACATTGTACAATGTTATTAATTATATGTTCACACAGTATATGTTTTCACTGATTTATCATCTGCTTGTAACGTTAGTAACAACGTATTTTTCTGTCAAATTGAAAATAATTAGATGTAGGTTAATTGTGTTACTGAAAATTTTATGATCTACATTTTTTCATTTATCAATTGAGTTTTGTTTTTATAAAAGCACAAAATTTATTTTTGTAATTCTAGTTTGTTTCAATTTTTGTACAACAAATTAACTGGCTTGGCATAACCCACTTCATAATTGCCTTGTAGTGATATCATTGTAATTAACTCTTAGAAAACCTGAAGAATATTTCAGGTATTAAAATAAAAATGTTGTGATAGTTTTTCTTCAAATTAGAGAGATTTATTTTACAAGAAATATTTTCCTAATATAAAGGCCATAAGAATTTGCATTGTATAAATTTCACTCCGAATATCGAAAAATACTTCTTCACACAGCAAAATTTTCCTTTGACTTTTATTAAAAGCAATATATTACCTTTGAGCTACTTAGTTACTATTTTGATAGAAAAATTTTATACACTTTAATGAAAAAGGAAATATAATACCATAAGTATTTTGTTACACTATTTAATTAGATTCCTAATAAGGCTTATTTGTCGCTGAAATATAAAAAAATAAGTTTCAGATTCCATTTAATTGATAATTTGCTTTTTTAAAAACACTATTTACTTACTAATATATTCTGCCTTTAAGAAAATTAATAACATCTTTACCAAATAAGGCTCAAGCTATTTAATTAAATTTGTTTTCCAACAAAATTCTAAAAAAACGTCATTAAAAACTTTTTAAGCTTTTTATTTTTAACTTTTAATTATTTTAGAGTAAGCCAATGCATATATTGAAACCTATATAGGTTATTTGTCATGTCATAAAAATTTACTTTGATAAATAATTTCTGATTTCAAGGTAAAATGATTATTATCTCTACTAATTAAAAATATATTAATTAATGGGTAATATCGAGGTGTATTTTGTATTTTTACTCCTTTTATATTTCTTTCATTTTAATTTCCCTTATTAATAACCACACAATCATCGAGAATAACTACAAAAATTATAAAATTACCAACTATTAATGTTTTGCGTAACTAAGAAATTTATTTAATCTTTTTCAAAAGAGCACAATGTTAATAGTTAATCTTAAGTAAAAATTACGTCAGTGTTTTTAAATGAACAATATTTTCTCTAGACAATTTAAATTCTGCAAAAAAATATTTCTCTAAAAATTCGTAGTCAAAGTAGCAATATATATATTTGGTAATTATAAATTTATATTTATATTTTATGCAAGAAAAATATCCCGAAGCTTTTTATAACCTTAAAATTCTTCTTACTTTGAAAATTTTAAGCAACTGTAATAATAAAAATTATATTTTTCAAGTAAACCATGAAGAACCATGTTTTCATTTATTTACTAATTAGTTGTAAATTACTAATTATTTGCATGATTCTCGATAAAATATTTTAAACACTGGTGGAGTTTGAAGGAATAATTCATATGAGCTGCCAATTTCACACCTGCCATTCTCATTACAACTGCTAAATTTGTTTGGTCGCATCTTCGACGTAATGAATATTTCAAATAAAGAGCAGCATTTGTTTAAAATGGGCCTTCTTATCTCCAAGCATATAACATAAAATTTTTTATATTTGATTAGGATACAAAAATATTCCTGGAAAGTTTGACAAGGCTACACATTTTTTATAATTATAAAAATTCAACTCATAATGTTTTCCGAGAATTCTATATGAAGCATGATGATATTCAAGCAATGATTCCAAACTGACCGCTAATGTCATTAATACAACAATAACATATATTTTTCTAAACAGGAATGGAAGGAATTGAAAAATTCTCTTAGGACGCTGGTGCATGTCTGGTTTCCACTTTCTTGTGAGTTCTTCAGCCTTCGTGCAAAAATACTGAATGTAATAGAAAATTTAAAATAAAATATTACCTAAAATATCATTTTTCATTTCGTCATTTCAGTGATAAATTTGTGAAAAAAAAACAGTTAATTAAAATAATCTAGTTTTAAGAGCATTTTTCTTTTATAGCAATAAATATATAATGCAATAACTAATTTTCAATACTTATTAAGATTTGTGAACTGTTTATGCTCTACATCTCATTTTTCTCATATAGTAATAATTGTATGAATTCGAATAAATACTAAACAAAGCTAATATTAATTAGGGTTTCCATTTTTAGAATTTAAATTTAAATTGTTAATACGTTCAATAAAATCAATAAGTTTCTGTAATCTTTTTAGTAAAAAGTAAATATTTGTGACTTATTGAATTAATTCTATTATAATTTGGTGTTACTAAATTTCTGCATTAACAGCTATAAAAATGTAATTATTTAAAAGTATTATTGATACATCTTCATTCTTTGATGAAACCAGTATAATGTATATATGAATATTTCATATTATTTAAAATCTGAAATCCTATTTTAAAACGCTTTTTAAAGTACTATCAGTTAACTTTTATACTATTTTAATCTCACTTGTAAATAATAACTTTCTTGACTGAATAAAATGAATTACATAAGTTTAATTAATTTCATTAAAAATCAATAAATATTTAAGTATAGAATAAAGTACTTGAATAAATTTTATATAATAATACTAGAATAAATTTTATATTTCTAAACAATAAATTGAATTTAATAATGGAACTAATTTTAAAATAATTCATAACATTTTAAAATATTTAGATATTTGGAATTTAGCTATGATAATTTTTTTTTTATTTTAACCAGGCAAATAATTGAAATTTATCATTATAAAAAGTAGTAACAAAAAAAAGGTCAAAGATTTTTTTCCTTTCTTAATTTGTTTTTTTTTAGAATATTTAAAAACAATAACTAAAAACTAAATGTCGTTGATTTTTTTTATAAAAATCTTATTTTTTCATCTCACAAAAGTATAAATTAATTTAACACATAGGGTTTTATCAATGTTTAACTTTGTAAGCATTAGAATGTCAGAAATATTTAAAAAATTATTTAAGGTTTAGTAATAATTCATATTTATATAGTAAAGTTGTATGTTAATTTTACATTACAAATTAAATATGTTAATTTCAGTAAATTCATTTGTTTGTGGTCATAAAGATTTAATGGTATCATGTATTATCCCGTCACCCAGTTTTGCAAAAATAATTATGTCGCCAAATATTTGTATTTAGTTCCAAATGTAAAATTTTGTGTCCACACATCCTCTCGATAGTATAATAATCAGGTTTTATATTTTTTTTATTTTTAGTGCATGCAGGCTTATATTTATAATCAATTTTCTATAATAGAACCGATATAAAAATTGAAATAGAAATAAAAAATATTTTTCTTATATATTTATCTGAATGAAAATATAAGATGATCTGTTTCCTTTGCTTGCTTTTAAAATATGAATAAAATTTCAGAAATGTGCTGACATATTTTTCTGATGAAAATATTTAAATCGATAACATAGAAGTATCAAATTGTTTTATATGTAATAAAGAATAATTATATTGTTAAAGTACGTATGTTAATTAAAATAAACACAAGTTGGGAGGAAAGGAAAATAGCTAAAATTTCCGTTCAGATCATGTAACTTTTGTTTTCAAAGATAAAATCTCCTAACTATAGTATTTGCTTTCAAAAACATTAACTGTGAAATGAAACGAGGGTAAGCTTTTTAAAGTAATCAATTGTTGACATGTAAGTAAACACGTAATGGATTATCAATACTACTATCACAATATTGTTATCTTCCTTTGCACTTAACTTTCTTACACCACATGTATTTTTGTTTCATTTGTTATTAATCCCGAGAGAAAAGAACAAACACTTCTGTTTTAAGGTATTTTAGAGACCTAAGTAATAAAGAAGAATAAACGGCTGAAATAAAATAACAAAGCATATCTATAAGTCATCATAAAGCAACAGATAAAAAAACCAAGTTTCAGCGCATTGTTTTGAAGATGGTAGCTTCATTGGAGAAGACAGCAGAAAATAAGATTTAATTTATGGCCAGAGTGTTTCTTTAGTTTCTTGTTGGGGAACATCAATTTAACAAGGGGAACAAGTCGATAGTTTCTCCCTGAAGCTCTGCCTCTCTTTCTCTTTCTGGAGCTATGCCTTAGCAATAAATCTTACCCTTGTCAACTTCCAAGTGAGTTGGGAACGTCTCCAAATTTATCAAATAAAATATATAGTTGCACAATGAATATTAATGGTTACTTTTCGAACATTACCTTCAAGCACAAGCTTTATAAAAGTGGTTAGAAATGCCATATTTCTCCAGTTATAGAACACACTTTATTTTGTATACATAATAATAAGATCTGAAACAGTTTGATATAAAATAATGAACATATAATCCGTAAATAGACTTAATTTTTCATGTTACTAAAAGCAGAAAAATTATATTTTATAAATATATAATGAAAATTGCAAAACTCTAGTTTATGAACGATACTGGAAACCTTTTACTTTTGAATATTACTGTCAAAACATCTATTTTCAATGCAGCTATCTTCTTTGATTCATAAGTTGTTCCTGGTTACTGTGCTAATTTAATAAAAAATTGCAAATAGAATTCAATTTTTCCAACATAAAGTAATTCAATCACAAGAAAATTTAAAATGTTATTCATTTAATGAAAAAAATTATATATTTTTCAAATTACTATTATTCGCGTAAATCAAAAAAAAATAATGTCAAAAGAATTTCATTTATATTTTATAAAAATAATATTTATTCCCTTACTAGATAGCATTTTTGTATATTAGTTAAATAAATAAAAAATAAAGAAATCAGAACACGAAAACTTACAGTTTTAATGTAAAACTTTTAAACACACACATATATAAGTTGCTTTATTCTACTGATTTTAATAGATGAGGATTTAAGATAGAAAATAAAAAGATTTATCGATTTTTTTAAAAGTAGAAATGCACCTCATTTTTCTTTAGTATTTAATTTCTTTTAAAATGTAAAATTTATTTTCACTTAAAATATAAATAAAAATCACCATAACTTTTCTAAATATTTTCTATATTTTATAATAACAAAGGTTATAATCATAAAATATATATTATCAAAATGTATACCTGAATATAATTAAAGAATTACACTCTTAATAAACAAATGTTTTGTTCTATGACAATAATATAAAGGAACAGATTTAAATGGATATTTTTTTAGTTGGAAGATAGATTCGAATTTCCTCCAATGTAAAATTATTTATTCTTTATAAACAAAAATTTAAAATCAGAATATTTTGATTTTAAAATTTCAAAAATGTCGATGAAATAAATATAAATGAATCAAAATTAATACTTTTAATTTCCCATCTTAAAGATAAAGATTACGAAATAAATATAGCAGATATTGTGTAAATATTTAAGAGAAATAATTATAAATATAAAACATTGCGAAAATAATCTTTAAGAAAATGTTTGAAGAATACAAAATACTTTTTTTAATATTTTAAAATCATTAATAAGCAAATGCATAAAATTAAATTCTTAAAATTTAAAAATTAATTATTCTAATATCAAAATAATTTTGTAATTTCATTTCACAAAATTTAATCATATAACTGTATGAATAAACTTGTTATTGACAGACAAAATTTTGAATAAATTTATTAAGTTTTTATCATAGTAACATTTTTGTTTTGTACATAAAAATAAATTAAACTAAGTATTTTTTAGAAGAAATTATAACTGAAATACAAATTTTGTTATTATTTAATAATGAAAACTTTGCCAATCTTAATATTTTGCATTTACTTTTCTTCAAACTTTCAAACTATTCCAATTTTAATACATCAACTTAAGGTTTACTAGTACTTGGCAACAATAAATTATAAGAAGAGCGTCAGACATATTATATTGAAAAATAAATAATTCGCTGAAAATAAGGATTAAAATATAATTGAGTCGTTTTTAATTACACGACTACACCATCTGGAACAAAATTTCGAGCAGTAAGTTATTAAGAAAATAATATTTTAAGTAATTGTATCTTAAAAATAGATTTTGTTTTGATAAATTTAATAAATAAACCTGGATTAATAATTAAGTTAGATTAATTAAGTATTTTCGTAAAATTTGAGAGTCTTTACTAATTATTTATTTGCATTATGTATATTTTAATTTCTAATTAGTTTAAATATTCATCAAACTAAGTCTTATTATCAACGTATCATATATATTATGTGTAATTCAAATTCTTCATATCATACAAACAGATTTTTGGATGTGAAAGATTGCTAATTTAAATGATAACTATAATTCTAGCATAAAACTTTTTTCAGGAATAAAAGGAAGGAATTCCACTGTAAGGATTTTATTATAAACACTAATTATATGTATTCTCTTAATAATATAATGTATAGCCGATATTTTTATCTGTTCGTAATGTATTATTGTGAGATAATATTATATAATTAGAACTACAAGAATGATGCCTATTATGATCAATTAATATATTATTAAATTTACTTCAAAAGAGTTAAATATACCTTTATAATGAAATCACTATACTACTCAAATCTAATAAGAAGAATTTTATCCCTTTATGATTTAATAATTAGATTTACTAGATGATTGTGCTAAATTATCTTATTATAATGTTTATTTTAAATAGTGACTTTTTAAAAATAACTTTTTTTATTTTTATGATAATATCCCATATTTTAAATTTAATACAGTTAATTTTGTAAAAGTATTATTAAATAAATAACAGGATATCATTTTATTTAATAACTTAAACTTTTAATTTTTAAAATATTTTTAAAGTTTTATTATGCTTTATAAATATAAAACTTAATTACATTTCAAATGTATTCATTTGTTTAAAAAATTCTAAAATATGATATGCAATTTAAACATCGTCCCAAAATTTTTACAAGGTAAATTTTATTTCTAAAAAAAATGTCAACATTCCATTCTGTTTAATATTTTTTGCACCAGGTTTTACAAAGAAAAGAGAATCTAATACATCACTAGGTGCCTTTTGCAGGAACAAAAAATCCCCCAACTGCTATCTCTAACAATCAATAAAGGGAAACAAGAAAAGAATGCACCGTCAAAAGTAATTTTCAGCATAAACATTCCAACCAATGGATTATCAAATATAATTTCAAATAAAAATATTTAAAGATGGAATCATTAAACACAACATTTTAATTTACGGCGAAGATAAATTTTTAGTTTTAGTGCATGAAATGAAATTTTGTAGAAAAAAGTATTGCATTTAAGTGTGGACAGAAAAATAATTATTTAAATTATATATTTCTGTAAATAAAGTGAACCTTACTTCGGACATCTTATAAATTTAAGTAATTAGTTTGTGTACGAAATTTAAATTAAATGATAAACTTATTATATTTGCAAGGAAATGCGTTTTCTAAAGTATAGATTATTTTTATTTAAAGAGAAAATGTCTAAATGATTAATTGATTTAAATTTAATATTTTTAAATGATCATGCTTTTTAAGCACATTTTAAAATTTTTCTATAATTACAGGAAACATTTTACGCATTTGTTGAATATGCTTTAAAAAAATAATTCTGAAACATTTTTGAATCACGTTGACACAGTAAGAAACAAATATTTTAGTTGTTAGTATTAATTTATCAGGTTCATTTCTTAATGTAATATTTTAACCATTTTAATGTCAAATTGATCGGCGAGAAATTATGTTCATTCAATAAATATAACTAGTAAGAGAAGAAAGCATCAATTTTCGATTATACCTTAAATTTTAAAAACAATAAAAATTGAAATAAAGGACATTTAAATTTTTTACATTGCATTTTCATTAATTATTACACTATTAAAATAGCATTAAAAGTTGATTAGATACTATGCGTTATAAATAACAAAACAGTTTTTGTTATTTTGTTTAAAAAATACAGATTTGTAACTGAAAAATAAGAGGTCCATTTGAAAGTAATTATTATGAAGACAATAATTGATTGTCTGAGAACATACAGGAGACGATATTTGTCTTGTCACGATTGCGTAGTTAAGCAATGCATATTTGTAGATGCGCAAGTTTATTGGAATGGTAAAATGTTACTGATCAGTGATCTTGTGCGTGAAGATGTGTTTCATGACTGGGGCTTTTTATATGTAAAAGAAATAGTCCGGATCTGACAAAAATATTGAATGATCTCCAAATCCACATGGCATATCAAATACAAGAATTCCTACTAAGTTGTCATAGTCTAAAATCATAATCCTTTGAACTGAAAAGATTTGTTGATCTGTACTATTTTTTCAAATTCCAAATAAAATACTTATCTCTTTATATAATCATGTCAAGACTATTGTTAGAATCAAAATTAATAAGGGCATCATGAATTGTGCAGGTCATTCTAAATAAAATTCTGTTCCATGCATGGATATATTTGATTATTGTGATAAAATGTAAATCAAAAAATGGTTTTTAATTCAAAGTTGTGCCTATCCCGTTTATTTCTAATATATTTCACTATTGATCTTTTAATTGAGTCTGCCTTGATACCATGACTATTGCCAAAACCAGGTCATTTTATTTAGACTGAAAAGATCTGAAGAAATATTTTAAGTTTTTGGAAGTTATTTTCTTTTTGATCATATTTTTTAGACATTATAAAATTATTAACTGAAGTAAATTCTCCATTTTAAGAAATTATTTGAAATATTAAAAACACATTTTTGTAATACAGTCAATGTGACTTAATTGTTTTTTTTTTCTAAATCGTATGCTGGAAATTTTTATTTTGGTTGTTAAAAAAACATTTTATATTTAAATAAATTATTTACTTTCCTTGATAACATATCAATCACTTTTGCTTCCTTTTTTGACTATTTAAGGACTCTCCATCAGCATTTTCATCAATTTGCTAGCTGGCTATTTCAAACAATCTAAGATAAAAGCATTTTAAACAGCTTATATATTATTAAAGAATGAGAAGTTATTAAAGTCTATCCAAATACTAGTACAACAAGTCTTCTGTAGAACTTAACACTTGTTTAAACTGTATTTTTTATTTTAACAATTAAAAATTTGAAATACAATATTAATTAATTACTCATAAAAATAATGTGTGTAAATAGGATGTCAGTATAATAAATGGTGATTTATGAATTTCGTCCAAAACTAATTAGAAAACATTCTCTGAAAAACATCATTCCTTAAGAAACACAAATTCAAAATTAAAATTCACTGTAAATATTGATAATACTATATAAACTTCCTAAAAATAATATCAAGATAATAGATAAGTTTACAAAATAAATGAAAAATGAGTATTATATACATTTTATGTAATTACTTATTCTGGAGGAATTACAGACACTCTTTTCAACAAAGCAGCACTTGAGAAGTAAATAAGAGTTGACTTAGTAAAAAAATGCATGAATTGGTTTAGTTCAAGAAAACTCAATTTGTTACTCTTCCTCTGAGAAAGAGTTCAGCTTAACAAGAAAACAAAATTCTGCTTCTATTATATGTTCAGGGGCTAGCAATGACTTACAGAATGTATGTCATGATTTTGTATCGTTAAATAAAAATAATTAATGAACGTATCTCAGATGCTTATATTTATGTCTTAGAATCATATATAAAACCAGAATTTAAAATTTAATTCAAATAAAATTTTCGTTTCTAAAAATGTATATTAAAATAATATATTTAATAGATGACAATTTTATTTATTTATTTATTTATTTATTTATTTATTTATTTTACATTCTGGCTAAAAATTGCATTTACAGTTTAAATTGCTTTACTTATACTACGTCGAATATAGTATAAGATTTAGGTTTGTGAGAGATAAATTTCTAAGAAATTATATTTAAAAATAAATCTCATTCACAGTCAAAGTAAAATTTAAATACTTAATCAAAATTTTTATTTCTATTCGTTTTTATAAATTTTGGTTATTACAAATTATTATTATTTTTCATGAACCTCTTTCAATGAGTTTTAACCGTTAGAGAAATTAAAAGGTTACATTTCCATTGTAATATAGTTAATAATTGAAAATGACTTCAATAACATTTCAAAATTTATATTTATTTCATAAAATACATTAAAATTTTCGAACGGTGAAGGCAAATAGTTACATAATTTTATTTTGTTCCCTTTATTTATATGCCTTATATGTAAAACTGAAATTTTCTATGATAATTATTTGATCTTAATACATGTATTTACTACAATTGATAAATTTATATAAAGCATTGAAAAATGTTATTTTCAAATTAAAATTCATATTTTATTCACATTAATTTAAGAATATCAATAAATTTCTATTTTTTGTAGTTAAAATTATTAAATTAGTTTTTATAAATAAAATATATTGTTTCACTTTAATTACTATTTAATTTTAAGCTCATACGTTTCTTTAAATATATTAGATACATCATTTTTGCTTAAAGATGTATTAAAGAGGAAACAAAGTTTTAAATCTTTTGAGAAAAAATATTGATATAAAATACATTATAATATTAAAGTATCATATGTACATCGAATAATTTGATTTCTGTTCTACAAGTTAATGATACTTATAAAATTTCTCTCTAGTATGAATTCTAGTTATAAATAATAGTATATCCATGCAAATTAGTCACTTAAGCCAATTTAAATAGTAACTAAAATGTTGTTTCATCTTCTTCCTTCTTTAATCAACGCAAATTATAATTTTTTTCTACAAATACATATAGTCATATATTCACACAAAAATGTGTTTCTTGTAATATATATAATGACTTTAATAACAATAATTTTTTGATATTTATGATGACTTTTAATGAAAATTATTCAGGAATGTTCCGTTTAATAAACTTTGATATTTATGTGAATAAAATTTCAATGAATATTACAATATAATAGTGGAAAATTTCTTCTAATAAAAATTATGTGCTATTAATATTCTCCTCTTTCATAATTAAGTAATTAAATATACTAGAAAAATAAGTAACAATGTATCCAGGGCTCAGTTATATTTAAATTTTATTTTCAGCTTAAAAGTATAGTACTGTACATTTTGAGACGACCCCTCTAATACCCTCATTAGGAAATCGAACTATTTCTTTTTGGTGCCAAAATCAGAACCTAATCTTTTTACGCTGAAACAAGCTAGGAAAATGAACGAAAAAGGCGAAATAATTCTTTTGGAAAAAATCCAACCGACCACAACGGAAAGCAAGAGTTAAAACCTAAAAATTTGTCAGAGGCTGTGCTTTCTAACCGATATGCAGAAATATTTTTCTGGTAAAAGAAAAACAATTTATTAAGTTAAAGTTTAAAAAAATGCATACATAATCTTAAGTAAATATTAAAAGGGCTCTGATTTGACCTTTTATTTTGCATCTGTTTTCGACAGTAATTTTAAAATAAGATTATCAATTAAATGCATGAAATATATTATTGCAAGTAAATATTATCTTTGTACATGAGAATTATATGTATTTGAAGCTATATTATATAAGAAAATTAAAGAAAATAATCAAAATAATTTCATTAAATGGGGAAACAGTTTTAGCAAATTACTTTATTTTTAAAGGATTTTTCCTGATACATAATTTATACAATACTTACAAATACTTAACAATATGTAATAATTATATTTCATATTATAAAAAATTCCTAGATTCTTAATTTTAACACATTTGTTTCAATATTAGTGACATCACTCTATAATATAGTTGTAATATATTAAAATCTAAATATTTAAAACTTATGAGATTATTAGATTTCACTTTACTGAATTTAAAATCATAAAATATGTATATGTAGAAATTTGGCTGTATTGAAATATTTGAAGTATCTATTCTTTATTATTTAATCATGGCAAATTTTTACATTAATTTCTGATGCCACTTATAAAATTTTGATACTTTTATGTATGATTATCTAAGCATTTAATTTTAATGCCATTTTAAACTTATATTTTACACGAGTTTTTGTTCTGATTTCTTACATAAAATTATTTTATTATTAAACATCAAAAATTTTTATATTACACATTTAGAGAATTTAAAGTTATTTTTCATTTCTAATATTTTACATGATTTCCTTAGTCAAATGGTATCAATATTATACTTTTTAGTAAATTAATCATCTTCAACGTAGAAAACTACAGCATCATTTCAAGTTTACCATTATTATTATTTTCAAGTTTATTATTATTAAGATATTTTATATTTACATGATTTTAATGTCTGTACTTCTTAAATGTTTCTTATTCTTCATAAGCTTCCCATTTCTGTGTGAAATATTAACATGTCTTTCTTTATCTCTATCTCTTAAAACTTTTATAAATTTATCTCTCACCAATCAGAGGTTTGTTAAAGTTGTCACAGCCAGATAAATCTTTACTAAGCCCACAATACATTTGAAGTTTCACTCGGTTCCTCTGCTAGATACGAAACTATTATAAAGCTATTTCAACAGCAACCGGAAGAGCGGTTTAACTTCCTCGACCATGCTCATTGAAAATCTTTTCAGAAACTTTACAATTCAATGTACGCTGAAGGCATATAGATTTGAATAAAAGACATGATTTAAAACGTGCATCTATGTAAGCGAAATGCAATACATATCATTTTAAATTTTTTAACTCATTCGTGAAGCTATGAACTTTTTAACGAATGCACTTTACAAAAAATTAATGCTCTTTACAAAAATTTAATTCTGTAAAAATATAGAATAATATTCTTAATCTAAATATTCTTTCAATATAGTCATATGAAACAGACTTCATAAGGATAAAATGAACCATTACATTTAACCATCAAAAATTATCAAAACATTAATCCTAATGAACCATTAATCATTATTCCATTTTTATGAGAAAATGTTTTAGCTAAAGTTAAATAAATTAAAGGTTCTAATGGATCAAATTCACAAGTAAAAAATATCTTTTTTTTAATTTTATTTATTTGAGAAAATGTATAAACAGGTATATCAATATATTTGCTTGACAGCATTATTATTTAACGTTTACCCTATTTTTTGATATATATATTATTTTGCTTTCATTTCTTATAAGTTTAATTAAAACAAGCTCTACAATTTATAGTTTTAACATTATTACTTAACTGATTTTCTATCAGAATTAAAAAACTGATTTAGAAACTTATTCCTAAATTTGCTAAATAGCTTAAAATATTGTTTTTTCAAAAAATATTTTCTTTCTGAATTTTTATACAAGTAGACTAAGATATTTATTCACTAAATATTCATGATATTCAGATATTTATTCGCTATAACATGTATGAACAATAAATAAAATCTTGTTTATAAAATATCTGGATCATTAAAAATGTGTTAATAACATAAATAATTTTAAGTTAATTTTATTCCATTAATTTTTTAACCTATTACACTCACATATAAACATATTGTAAGTAAAATATTTTATATCTGAAGAATTAAATATGCTCCAACTAGTGAATACATATTCATTAATAATGTCTAATTTTTCCTTTCATTTTGTAGGTATGACATGTTTGTTTGTCGCTCAACGGTCATTTTTTGCACACGAGGGCTTATTAAACCGGGACCCACAGTTTAAAATGGATTCCGAACCCCTACAAACATCCATGCCCAAGGTGGGATTCGAACCCACGAACTGTTGAACCGAAGGCAAGAGCGTTAAACATTCGGCTGCCAGCTCGGCGAAGGCAATAATTTGAAAAGATTGCGACATTAATTAACGTCATTTATTTAAAATACTTTCTAAGTTTTTTCCTCTTTTGAAGAAATTAACTATTGTTATGATATCACTATCAGAGATTTTTATGATGTAGATAAAAAATAGATAGGACACAAATTTCAGGTGATAAGAAAATAAATGCATTAACAAAGGAAAATAAATAAATGAACTTTGCGTTTTAAAATTCATTATTTTTTACCATATTTTAAAATCTACAATATTTGCCCTTTTTTCAACTAATGAAATGTTTAAAATGTTTATATTTTTAGACAATACAAGTTTTTATTTACAGAATATCTATTTTATATTTATATTAATTATATATCTAAAGTATTCCGAAATTATGAACAATATCCATGAGTTTCTGGATGATGTATACAATATTCTATAAACGGATAGTGTGTACAGTTTTATAACAGAAGGGGAAACTTAACTGTTCAGTGTGTTTAAATGACATATCTAAACAATTTTAAATTGAAGATACATCATTATTTTTAATTAAAACCACATAGTCAGCGAGTAAATAATTTTAATTTTTGGAATTTTTTAATTAATTAAAATTAATATCATTAAATTTATTTTCATACAATTTTTTATTTATCAAATTGTCAGAAATACTTCTGTAAGCAATAAAATAATATTAAACTTCAAATAATAATGAAATATATTATTTGCGATAACTTAACAAAACAATCTCGTGTTTTTCCTTTTGTGTATTACTAAAATTCCTTTACAAAAAGAATAGCCAAGGATTTTAATTCTCAGTGAATTAAATATTTTCTCCAAAAAAATTATGTTTTGCTCAATAAACATTGTAAAATGTGTTCAATTTCAATATGATGACTAAAATTTTCAACAGAACCCTAGGACTAATCATTTGGAATATTATAATTTTTCAAAATTTATTTTTTTTCAAATAAGTTATTGAGCTTAATTAAACGAAGCACAAATTTTATATGAGATAAGCAAATTAAATTTTTTCATTAATAATAAAAATTTAAATTAATTACTCATCAAATAATTTCAAGCAATTTATATTACTAAAATATAAAATTTTTCAGATTTAAGATGCAATGTACACTGCTAAGTGACAAAGTGAAAAAAGTCATAAATCATAGAAATCTCTAAATCCAAAACTCGTTTTAATATTTTGAATGATTGCTTAAAAAGAATATAAATTGAAGTAATGTTCATTTAAAAGAGAAAAATAGTAACAGGTTATGAAACAGTAACCAAAATCTCGTTCATAAGAATTCGAAACACTTAAAACATTTCTTTTCACAATTTTACGTGCATTTTGTAATACTAAATAACCCTCATACAAAATAATATTTTACAAAATATAAGCAAGATTTTGGTAAGTAAAGGCATTATAAAAATTTTTTTGATATGTATAATTGTTAGGAAAAACGAAGTTTAATTTTAATTGAATGGATGTAGCTCACAAAATGGAAATTTTACTGAGTAAATAGCTCTCGTGTTACTGTTCCTCTTATTCAAACAACTTACAAAAGTAATATAATTAAAAAAATAACTTGAAAAAATAAAAATATCATTTAAAAATAATAGAGAATGATACGCTCGAATGTATCCAGACAATATTCTGATATAAATTATGAACAAAGTTTTCATTTCATCGATCTTATTTATTGCTGTGAATAACAATTGCTATACGAATTCAGTTAATCGACACTATAAACAAATTACAAGCACTGCGCATATTAAATCAGTCGCTTATAATCCGATTCAACTGATTAAGTACTATTTGTGATTGTCAATAAACCTTTGAGAATATGATATATGAAAATCCAGCTATTTTAAGCAAAAGATTGATAACAATTGCTGATCTTTTTCGTGACAATAATTAACGAGACCAAAAAAATATTCCCTTTTAGCTCTAACAAAAAAGTCCATAAATGTTGTCATTTTTTATTTAGATTGAAGAAGTTTGGACCATACAGCTAACTCTTGCAGTTCTGAAGCAAAAAATATTTAATTAAAAGTTTAATTCACAGCCCATAGTGATTCTCAACCATTGTGCGTGGCACTTTTGTGTGCCGCTAAGTTTTGGAAATATATGTAGTAAAAATTATTATGTTTTTTTTTTATTTTGAGTAAAGTAATAAAAGTACTGCAGTTTTTGAAATACATATATTATTTTACATTCAAAATTTTTATCAAAAACTATTTTACACAGTGTATTCTAGGTAAGTAAACAACTTTTCAACTTATATATTTCATTTTGTACCATTATTATTTTAAATCATTAAATATGTGCAGTGATAAAAAAACGTTGAGAATTACTAGGATAGCCCATTAAAAAGAATATTCTTAAAATTTGCTCTCATTGTGGCTGGAATCTGTAAACCTTCGTTAAAAAGAAACTTATTGGCTTATAATTTATGTTAATGAATTCTATTCAACTAATTCATCAAATGTCAGATGAAAAGAATTCACTGAATTATATGCATTTTATATTCCTATTGAATGCATTGGAATTCCTTTTGAAATGTAACAGCTGTTTTCTTGGTCATTATCTTCAGATTGAAACACTGACTTATGTTGAAGTTGCTCTATTTTCGAACTCGACGGTTATTGCTTCTGATGACAATGCTACTTTTTGACGCATTGCAATGCTGAACTCCTTAAAATATCTCGAGACGAAAGAGATCAACGTAATGGACTTTGACTCATAGTGCACGTAATAAATAAACCAACTAATAGTAAAAAAGTATATAATTCGAATAATAGAAATATTTCCCACTGTTAAATTCATTAATATTATTTATCAGGTTTCAGGAACCACCAGAATATTATACATAAAATCTCTTAAAGACGCTAGTTAGTTGAAGTTTCAAAAAGAATAATGCTGTCGTTAGAGAAAATGCACCCGAATTGAGTCATAGTATATATTTTTCAATACTGAACCTAATTAATAGACATGCTTGCTTGATGGGTCTCAATTGATTAGCATTGATATTCTGTTGAGTTAAACTCCTCACTTTTCTGGAAAAGAATTATGGATAGTTCATCGTTAACGATACACTACAAGTAAGATTTGACTGATATTGTGATACGTAGCAAAACTGTGAATGAGTCAATACATTTTTTGCTTACTCTTTATTTGCTGATAAATTTCTATTTTTATCAATCATGTTGCTTTCTATTAGAAAAGAAGAAAATATTGTGCCCTCTTTTAGATTCAGTGCAACTGCATATTTATCTCATTAGTAATTTTTACACTAAAATGTATTTTTAATAGTAATTTATCTTTGAAGTTTATCGAGTAGGATATTCATCTCATTCCTTGAGCATCTATTCATAGATTATTTAGGCTGAGAAATAAAATTATGTTTTAGTAAAAACTTTTATGAATCTTACAACAGTTTTAAGTTCCATAAGCTTAAGATATGATAATTTCACTAAATTCAGTTTGTTTCATTTTTCTAAAAACATACTTTATAAATATTTTAAATTTAACCTTAGATAAATAATGCAGCATTGTGCACCATCATGCAGCATAAAAATGTGGTTGTATAATCATAATTTCATCCATTCAAATAATACTCATTTTTAATTTCCAATTGCATATTTTATATTTACCCTTTACAATGACATTATATTATATATTGCGTCCTAGTTTTGCTTTAAATATGCCCAGTTTTTTATTTCAACGGAAACAAAATATACCGTAAATGTTTTATAAGATTTTATCTTATACAATAATTTTTACATAATTTTGTAGGATTTAACAATATTTTATAAGATTTTATATCATCTGTGTGAAAAGTATTTTAACGAATGTTGGGTTCATTTAACTTTACTATTGATATTAATAATTGCAATAGTGATTAAAAATTTTAAACAGAGAAAGTTATTTTTTGCTGCACTAGCCTATGTTAGCAAAAAACAATATGTACTTTAAGGATAGTAGTTATCTATAAAATGGAAAACAAATCTTAAATTTATATGTAGGTTTTAAAATAGTTCTGACTAAGAATGTATTCTTAATAGTTGTTTTACGTGTTTAAGACACTTCATTGAGCTAAAGATTTTCAGAACTTATTTATTTTCAATGACAAAATTAAATTTTAAAGGATAATAAACCTTATTTACAGAACATACTAGAACACTTCAGTAACGTAAAGTTCTACACTAATAATCTAAATTTAAAGCATTTTGAGCATTTTGATTATATAAATAATTACACAAACATAAAATGTATATATTGTAATAAAAAGTAGAAAAATGCAATCAAAAGTACAATTATTTCATATATTTGGATATTTTTTTAAATCTCTAAACATGTACTTATTTAAAATTAAAAAACACTATATATCGTTTACATTTATGTATATATATATATATATATATATATATATATATATATATATATATATATATATATATATATATATATATATATGTATATTAATAAAGCCTTTAAAAATAGAAAGTATTGAAATTTGAAATATATAGAAAAATGATAAATATGAAATGAATTAGATTTAATGATTATTAAAATTGGTTAGTTTTATTTTGAACCAATTTTTCATCTGCAATGAAAAGAGTGGCTGCATACTTTTATTTTATTCAAGAAATTTATATCCTAACTTGTGCTTTGTTTGTTTAAGATATACATAAGTCCTACTTATGCGTATTTTGAACAAAGAAAACTAGTTATTGTGTAAACAAATGTCAGACTCTACTGTTTCACTTTCAATTCTTCTATAGCTATTTTATATGTTTTCTGTATATTTTATATTAAAAATTGATTATTGACTAATGAATGCTATCTGGAAAGTTAAAAGCATTGTTTTAAACATAAATTTTACTTAAACGAGATTTATAGTTCAAAATTAGATTTATTATTTATAATTATACCTTTTAAAGACATTACATTTTTTGATGCAACAGAAATACAGAAATACAAATATTTGAGAAATCCTCCTTTTTAATAATTTCATTTCTAAAAAATGACATAAAAATTCAAGTTTAAATTAAAAAATAATAAAAATGAAATTCAAGTGGAATACTATTGCTTAAAAAATATTCTCTTGTTCCAAACATCATTGGTAGCCCTTAAAAAAGGATTACATAGGATTACTTTTTATATCCAACTGAGCTGCTTTGCATTTCTTAAAAAGGTACATAAAAGGATGAAATAGGTACATTTCATCTATTTTAACATCAAAATATTATACAGAATAAAGAGGCAAATAGTTAAAATAATTTATAAAATGTTTAAAAATATGCATAATTTTTCATAAATGTATTTCTGTTTTCATTAAGAAAAATTAACTTGCCTAAGTGTCACAAAGATGCATCCGAAATGTTCTTTAGTATCTCCTTAAACTTTTGCTGAAATATCTTATATTTAAGAACGAAATCATTTGAACCAAATTATTTTTAAAAAATCCAGTTATTGGTATACGCAATTTGAAATTTATAAAAATGTCGATCATGTAATTTGATAGCCGTAGCTTCTGGTAAATTGATTAATGCATATTTTTTGAGTCAAACGAGAAAAAAATTTATGCAATCTCATGTTTTAAAACTGCCATTTTATTTCTTAATATATTTGGAAATTTAAAGAAGCATATTTGAAGGATATTAAGAAGTTTAATGTGTATTGAATGTAATTAATACATTGAAAGAAGTAAGTATATTGTGGAAGGAAATGTCATTTACATCTTTATTTTTCTAAATCGGCAGATAGAAATGTTTATTTACTATACAGAGCTAAAGAAAAAATGATTGTTAAAAGTGTAAAATTTATTTTTATTCAGTCAGTACATATATTTGAGTTTATTTTCAATGTTACTTATAAAAAGTGAAAACATTTTATGGGATACCAATAATTTTATTGTCATTTAAAATTCAATCTTTAAAGGTTAATTTGAGGGAGGAAATTGTATACATTCTAACTTATGTTCTTCTTTAAGAATTTAGTTTTTTGTACGTTCATTTTATAAGCAAATGAAAAGAATTTATTTACAATACCTAATAGTTAAAAGATTTTTTTACAAGAATATTTAATAATGTAAAATTTAAACACAATGTAAAATTTAAACACAATGTAAAATTTAAAAACATAATGTAAAATTTAAAAAATCTACATTTCTATTTTTTGTATTAGTTTTTAATGCTAAAATTTTCCTGGGAGTCACTTTCAAGATACAGTACATTAACCGTAGTAATAATTGCTAACAAATCTTAAATTGACTTATTTGAACATGTACATGTTTGGTGACTGATGATTTACTGAATATACTTAAATTAGTAACTAGGTATATTGAAAATATAGACTATAATATTGAATTTAAATTTACAGCTGGTTTATTGGAATTCATTTACAAAAAGTAATCTCTGCTGACTTATGAAATAAGTGATTTTAAATAAATAACTAGTATTAGGAAATTAATTTTATGGATACATTTTTATTAAATAGTAAATGTGGTTGTACTTTTTGTCAAATGCTTTTATTTATGTAGAAGAAAAATTTTGCATATATTAAAACGCTTGAATTGTAAAACAGTCCAGGAAATTTTATTTTATTGCTTCAGAATCACTTGTAAATTAGAAAATTTGAATGTAAAAATTTATGCAAAGTTTAATGTATTAATTTCATATTATAACTATTGTTATCATTTCTTAAATTTGATAATATTTTGTTTAATGAATTATTTTAAATAATATTACATACTTTTAAGAAACAATCCTTCTTCATGAAATAATACAAATCGGTTGAATCTTAATGCTTTATAATTAGAAAATATTTTATACCATATACTTTAATTTAGTAATTAATTTTCCCTGTTTATTTCATTCTTTAACATCACAAAATATATTAATTTATCTTAAACACATTTCTTTTTTAGAAGAAAATGCTGATAACAATCATGATGTCAACTAGGAGACAATTTTAATTAAATTTTCATTTCCAGTCTATAATAGTCTACTTCAAGTGCTATCTTAAAAGTATTATGAAGAAATCCAATACTTTACAATGTCTTAAATATTTCTGAAGGGAAACGATTATTATTTTTTTCTTCCAAAAATTTGTTAAAACATAAAAAGGATCCCCTTTTTATTCAGGGACTTGAAGCTGATATCCGTCTCTACCAACATAAAAGGGAAAATGCTGGATTTAAGAGGGAAAAAAATAAGTTTGTCTCAGCTTGCTTCAAGCAGGAAATTACACTTTTTTCTTCATTTTCTTACTGAGAGGGTGGCACTTGACGTTCTTTTAAGAGCTTCATTTTGCATGAAAGAAAATGAAAATGAGAAAAATCCTGAATCGATAATCTCTGAGAACTAATAACCTAGGATGTAATGAAAAATATCTGCAAAAGTTGGATAGTAAGCGTTTCACTGTGCTTCCTCTCTCTGTCCTCCTTTCAACCTGAATTCCTTACTAAGAATTATTGAAGGATTCCTTTCTTTGAGCAATTATCAGGAAGTTATCTAAAAGGGGATCTTCAGTATGTACAGAATATTTGTTAAATTTAAAATTCTTTAATCGACAATATGAATAGAAACTAATTGGATCCGAGAAAATATGGTTACAAATAAGTATTTTTATGCATACGGTAGTACTTTATTCTATTTATCTAGTATTTCTAACCGTATTTAAAATGTCCAAACTATGTATGTTAAAAAAATTATATAATATAAGGATTTTGAAAAATCTGTAAAAAGATACAGTTAAGTAATAGAGTTTTGTTAAATTTACTGTTAGCGAAATCTGAATATAGTTTTCATGCATAGATTTTTATTTATAAATATTCTTGGCTAATTTTTATGACTACAATATTTTTTTTATTTCTTGCTTTCAACTGAATAACTGAGATGAAAATTATTATTCTAAAATATTCAGTTATCAAAGCAGAAAAAAAGGAAATAAATTTTTGAAATTCTAACAGTTTAGATTTTAAGCCAGATATGTCACCTACTGATTGGCAGTTTTGATACTTCTAATTTATTTTAGTTTATTGCAATTTTTATCAAACATAAGCTTTTAAAAACAATTATATTATCCTATAAAAATTATAAATAAATTCTAATTTTGGTTAAAAAAAAGTAAAAAAAGATCAAAAGCTTTAAAAATTCTATCAATATGCAGTAAACAGTATATGTCTACATTAAATTATTTTGAAATATATATTTTTTCTTTACTAATATCTATCATTAATTCGCGCGTTTACACTAATTTTAAAAACAATTCTAAGCATATCACCTAATATGCAGTATGTGTTTGCTTTAACACTCTAAAGAATATTTCTCTTTTAATAATAATTGCACCTATATATATATATATATATATATATATATATATATATATATATATATATATATATATATATATATATATATATATATATATATATATATATATATATATATATATATATATATATATATATATATATATATATATTAGAAATTAACCCATATAAAAACAATTTCTACTGTTTTTAATTCAAAATTTTGCATATCTTTTAAAAAAAGAAAACTGTGAAATCTCACTCACCCAATTTTTTTTTCCTTCCTAAGCACGTAAATGAATAAAAAAATTCAGCACCAAAATGTTTTGCTACCATAAAAGTCTGATTTTTGAGAAAGTAAAAAATGTAAAATAATTTGTTTGCTTAAAATTAAATAATAATATAATTGTGTAATATATATTATATGTAATTTGAATACAAAAAGATTTTTATTTCATCATTCCCTAGTCAACATTTTTCAAAAACAATGCAAATAGCAATAAAAAGCAGTTAAAGTAAGTATCAAAACTAATAATACTCTATAAAAAGATGTTAGCAAATTAATAACCATTTTAATTATAAATTTTATAAGCGTCTGATAAATTTGATACCAAATATTTAAACAATTTAAAATTTGATTAAAATTGTCTTTTAATTAGTTTTGTAGTAATCTTACTACTGCAGTCAAGGCGTTTTTGCTTTATAATATGAGAGATAATACATTTTCTATAATTCTGAATAATATTTGAACCAAACATTATTAACTAATTAATGTTTCTATTTAAAGTATTCTATTGAATGCAAAGAATATTATATTTTTATCAAATAGAAACATTTATTATTATTTATGATGAAAATTGTAACACGTGCCTTTTTGTTTCAATGATACATTCTCAAAGATTTGCATATTTGACATTATCAAAGATAATTACGTTTACAGTATTTACACTACTGGCCACCGTAAATGCAACATCATGAGAGAAGCATGCAAATAACATGAAATTTACTACACGCATTATCAGAGGTGAGATATACAAATGATTAAAATTTCGGTACAGACACACTTCACTCACACACGTGGCACCATTTCAAGTCACTATTTAAGGCTTTTAGATTTCAATGATTTCAATTTCGGCAATTGTGTTTTTTTTTTCCAAATATAAAAGATTAATAATGCCTCGTACAAAATACCAATCATTTTTTATCAAGAATCTTAGTTCGAAAGAAGAATAATAGCGGGGTACCGGATTATCTTTCAAGGAAATAGATAAACGGTTGGACGAAACCAAACAATTGTAATGCGGATATGTGATCGTTGGATGCAGGAGGGTACGAATTACCGACGCGCGCGCGTATCTGATTATATCCACCTCAGTGCACCAATTCTCGTTATGACAGACAAATTGTGCGTATGGCAGTGATGAATCACTCAGTCACAAATAGCACAGCAAAATTCAGTCTGTAACTCATAAACCAGTGTCTGCGCGTATCATTCGACACCATTTACAGCAAAATGGTCTATCCGAAAGAATTCCATTGCTTTGCCTACCCTTGACGCAGAAACACAGATGTCTTTATCTACAATGGTGCGATGAAAGAAGGATGTGGATGGCAGAATGGAATGATATTGTCTTTACAGACGAGTAACGCTTCTGTCTGCAACACCATGATAGTCGCATTCGAGGCTGGAGACACCATAGAGAAAAATGCTGAACAGCAACGTCAACACTGGTTCTGCATCGGGTATTATGCTATGGGATGGTTTTGGATATCACTCTCGCACACCCAAGTACACTTTACCTATACTTTGAACAGCCGACGCTACTTCTCCAAGGTGTTGGAGCCAGTTCTCTTTCCTTATTTTCCGGGCTTCGCCACAGCTATATTTCAATAAGATAATGAGCGGCCACACGTGGCACGCATTGTCCAAGTGTTCTTCGTCAGTCGCCAAATTGAATTGCTTCCCGGGCCGGCTAACTCTTGGAATCTTTCACCGATAAAAACATGTAGTCCACGGTAATAATTGACTCAGATTACATTCCCTGCTGACACACCAGATCAACTTTGACAATGTGTGGAAGCTGCTTGTTTTGCTGTACCCCAAAAACACATCCAAAGTCTCTTTGAATCAATGCCGAGGCTTGTGGCAGCGTTGATCTGCGCCAATGGTGACAAATCTGGTTTCTGAACTGGGCAGAAAACTCATTTCACAGTAGTTTATAAATTTAATCATTTGATAACTGGTCTACAAATTATCCACAAAATACATTTTGTTGTGATACCTCTTGTCTTTCTTGGTGTTGCAATTCGGTTGGCCATCAGTATGCATTAAGTCATTTCACTTTAAATATATTACGTAAAATGTATTAAATTTTAGTAAACTATGTGTGATACTCCCTCAAAACAGAAATGTTTACCAACAATGGTGAAATTTAACGTTTTATTATTTCATTTTATTCGCATTATCACTTTAGGAAAAAAATAGTAAATAGAAAAATTCATTTTTAAAGTTTATAATACTTTGAATTCTCCATAATATACTTCATTTAAGCTTCCTTAATTGACTTAGACTTAATAGGTAAAGTTTTTCAATACATTAAGATCATATATATATATATATATATATATATATATATATATATATATATATATATATATATATAATATATATATATATATATATAAATAAATAATTAAATTCTTGTGTAATTGTGGTAATTAATACCAATTTTAAGTTTTTAATTTTTCATCGGCATAATATTTAATTATATTTAAGGAATTAATATGAGATTCAGAAATAATGAAATTCATTTATTTAATAATATTAAGAACATTTATGTTTGTAGGAAGAACATCTATGTTTGATGGTAGAAAAAGAAACAACTGTTACATGCATTTTTTGTCTTCCATGGGAAACATGCCTGTTTATTCAGCCATTTTTCGATATTAAAATTTGGAAAACATATGTTAATAAAATTACAGTAATGCTTTTATTTTTATAGATAGGCATTTATTTAGTAATTAATAATTACTAAAAATATGATTATTAATAAATAATAAATTTTTACTCTAATCATCTTTTAAAAACATCTAATTTTAAACTTCCTTTAAATTAATTAAAGTCTTATCTTCGTATTGCACTATGATAAATTATCTGTTGTTAAAATTTTTAGTTTTAATATTGAATTAATATATATATTCTTCATATATTTTGCAATAGTATTCACATGAATAATCATTCTGTTAAATAAACAATGAAACATCATTAATTAAATTGATTTTTCTTAAAAAGTAATGATTTATATTATAGACATGGAAAGGAAAATTAAGTAATTTTCTTATTATTGATGAATTGATAGTAAAATTTCTCAAAATGGGAAAAAAATCAAAGTATAGTCAGTGTCTCTGGTAGGTTTCAAAGATTTTATGTTTTTAAATTTTCCTTTTTCTACCTATTATAATATAAATTGCAACATGTAAAATCAGCCCGACGTAATGTTGTGATATGTTATGTGTTTTTACGATTATTTGTTTACATTTGTACAACATGTAATCGTCAACAATTAAACTATCTACCAACCTACTAGGAAATTACATGTCAAGCCAAGGTCAACATACTTGACTTGCTGCCTTCTCGTCTCAGTTAACACTGCAGCCGTCACAATTACAGCCTTATTCAACAAAATTTATAAAAGAAATAATTGATAAAAAAGAGTCGTTGTGTGAAGCCAGGTGATTGTGAGCGTGTGATTATGCCATATTCAATACCGGTGAGTTTTTTTATTGTTGATTCGTTCACACATACATGAATTTTTATGAAAACAATGAATTGGTTTTCGGAGAAATTTCCAGGAAAAATCATTATACAAGAATAGATTGAAAATAGGGGATTTGTTCAAAATGCTCCCAAAAACATACCACCATTTCTTTACACGCCTAAGTTAAATAGTCAGGTATAGGAACAAGAAATTCTCGTAAATCAACTAGAAGATCGATCCCACAGGTTAAAACGAATGAAAGTGTTTGCAGTTGTGGCATAGGGAGACTGAAGTTAAAACCATACCGGATAAATATTGTGTAAGATCTAAAGTAGCCTAACTTACAGAACATGATACATTTCTGTTTATGGCTGTTGATGTGTATTATTAAAAGTGTCTTTTACCCACTAAGGCCTATCATAAGTGACGAGATTTGGTACCATCTATGTGAGTACGTAAATTTGCTAACAATCGGTATTATTCAGTAGAAAATTCACACGATCCATGAGACATCGTTCCATGACAAAGAGATTGGAATTTGGTGTTCTATTTAAGCCACATCTATTATGGCGCCTATTCTCTGAGATAAAAGTAAAGAGAGATATTTATTTGTAAACTTGAAGGAATTTTATTTAAAATTGCCTTCAAAATTTAATTTTCACTATGATATTAAAACATGCTACATATCAAATGTATCTTTGTAGGTTTGACCGAAGGACAATCAATAAAGGCTAGTGTACACCTCAGTCACCAGACTTACCTACTTGTAACTTTTATTTGTTGGCACAACTAAAGGGAAAAATGTACAAAGCAAACCTCCATATGGTTGAAGAACTCAAGACCAAGATGCAATCAATAGCATAATAACAAAAGAACAGCCAATGGTATATATATTCCTTTTGAATTTTTGAGCATTTTCATTTTGATAATTCATAATGCAGCAAAATGAAAACATTTCTGTTTTACCAATGAAATATATGTCACATTCTGCTTTGTAATAAAAAAGAGTAAATTCGAAATGGAACAATCTTTGCGATGATAATTATGTGTGAGATTTTTTTTTCATCATCAGGCATAACAAAACAAAGCAAGATTATACAGCATTAGCAATATCTAATAATCTACATTTCTCATATGTTACATATCTTGCACGTAGAATAGGATATACGCAGTGATTCTCAAACTGTGGGGCGTGCCCCTAGGGAGGCGCGAGCATATCTGAGAGAAAATGTTATTTAAAAAAAATTGATTAAGTGACTGAAAGGAAAGAATACTCACACACATACAAAACAAAATACACATTTCGAAACACTTAATAATTAACTTACTAAATTAAAACAACTTAGTAAATTAAAAACAAATTTAATAATTATTAGTGAATTCATTGGGCCTGTCTTACAGAGCAAAGTTTTTTGAAGGAGTATAACATACACATTCAGAATAGATTCAATAGCGATAGAAGAATCGAATGAGATTGTCTGGAATTGAAATTGGCGTCATAGAATTTTCTTCTCCCTATGAGAACCCTTTTTTTCTCATCTGCGCATGCTCCTAACTTAACTTTTAAGCTGACCAGACAAATTCAGACAAGAAACTTCCCGCGAAACCGTGAGAATGCCCGACATGACAAGAGCAATAAAAAAGTCGTAGGATTCTTGTGTTTTCAATGCTGAGGATCGGTGTTGCAAAATGTCAACAAATTTCCGTATTATAGGTAATTTGTAAAGTTTAAAATTAAGGTTTTAGTGTAGGTTTAGCGCCAAAATACTCAAAATACATTATTATTGTATACACTTTATTGTATGTGGTGGGGAGGGGGGCGCGATAAAAATTATGATTCAAAATTTGGTCGTGAATACTAAAAAGTTGAGAAACACTGGGATACAGAGCTCGTGGAATGCGGGTACTCTATAATTCAATCCTACATATCAAGTCATTAGACTTTTTCATTTAAAGTATATATGAAGGCAAACGTATGTAGATTCATCTGGATATTTCTCTCAACTTGAGAAAATGTAATCTCTGAAATAATTAACATGGCCTGAGGACTTATCGAGATGACATTTGTCACTTATACTCCAATAATAATGTGTTATGGTTGCTTTGAGCACCTGTGTGAGCTTTTCTCAGAAGATTAAATGCCATAGTTCAACTTTTGATATCATTTATTTAATTTTCCATCACTTTTATAAATACAAGTTTCAATTCTAATTATATTTGTTTCGCTCTTATGTGTCATTCATATAAGCATTCCTGTGTCTTTTGGCAATTTCTGCATGTGTGGATGATAAAACCTTTTAGAATTACACAATAAACATACGTAAATTTAATATTATTTAACAGTGGAAGTTTATGTACTTAACATAATCAAACATTTTTTAAGTCAAATAATATGGAATTAAAAAACATTAAAAATAATTATCAGCTTTAACAAAAAGCTTAAAATGTAAAATTAAAATTACAACTACACATGGTTAAAATTAATATCAAAGAGTCTTGCCGATTAAGAAACACCTGCAAAAGATAGTGGTATTAAAAAACAGCTAAATTGACACTAATTAAGTGATTTTTAAGCAAACTATAATACATTTCAACATTTTGAAGTAAAATCAATAGTTTTGTAATATTTTCAAAATTTGGAAACGAAGACGAAAAATAATCTGTTAGAATTACTTTTGCTCTCAGTACCTTAATTAAATAATATTTTAATCTACATTAACGAGATGGTTAAAAATAATAATTTTGTAATTTCACTTCAGATAGGGAACTAAACAAAAATTCACGTTTAACAAATATGTAAACTTAATGAACTAAAATGCAGTCGATCAAAATCTTATTAAAAAGCAAATTACATTAATTTTATTACTTCTAAAATGTAATACAAAAGCGAAATGATCAAGAAAACATACTTAAAGGAGAAAATGCATTTTATACTCTATTTCTTAATCAAATTCATGAAAGTCATTACTGATGAATGTTCTAAAAATAAATAAATAATATAAAGCGTTGTGTTAAAAAAAAGAAGTTATACGCTTGTTTTTATTAATAAATAAAGTAAATAAAGATATGTGTGCTTAACTCCAAAAATATTAATGCATTTTTCTTTCTTCTTTTAAAGAATGTTTACGTATTTATGTTATTTTCATAACAGTTACTTAAGACATTCCTTTCTGTAATTATAGAATAATTACATTATTTTTTATCAGAACTAAAGTTAAATCACTAATTAGCGATTACAAACTCCATTTTAGGAATATTTCGCTAATTCATAAAGGATTATATTATATTTTTATTATATTTTCCGCAAATTTACTTTTAACTTGGTACTTCTAATTAGTTAGATCATTAATAATTTTTACTAGATAGCCTAAAATTAAAAAATATATTAAAAGACAAAATTTTAAGGTAAAATACTCACATTTTAATTAAAATATAACAAAGCAACGAGTATTTTACACCAATAATAGTTTAATGATGCATGTTTACCAGAAAAATATTTATCAAATTCCCAAATGAGTTAACTATATCGTTGCAATACATACGTAGTAAAAACGAAAATAAATTTATTGATCAATTATTATATTTGAAGTTTCATTCACAATACCAAAAATAAATTTTCACAACCTTAAAAATTTCACATTCTTTCAAATATATTAAGCAACAATTTTTATAAATTCATTTATGAAAGAATTTCATATTTTGGAAGATCTAAATAAACAACTGCAATTCTTTAAAAAAATATTATTTCTATTTTGTGCAGTTCCCTTATATTTGCTATAATAATGAAGTTTCCCCTAAATTTTAAATATATATGCTGCAATAATATTTGCATTATTTAACAAAATTCATATTTTTGTCAATTTTCTAATTGAATTAGATTGTAGATACTTTTATCGGAATCTATTAAACTATAATTTATATTCTCAGAACAACAATGTTTTTAATCTTAAATATATATATGTATATTATATATATATATATATATATATATATATATATATATATATATATATATATATATATATATATATATATATATATATATATATATATATATATATATATATATATATATATATATATATATATATATATATATATATATATATATATATATATATATATATATATATATATAAAAGATTATTAAAATTTAGAATTTTAATCCGTAATACATTTATTAACAATTTTTGTTCCGGCATTTTTTTATCCTGAAATTTTATAATTACTATTCAGTACGTATTAATATGATTTATAATGTATTCTAAATTTATTTTATGCTAATTGTGCTCTTTAATATTGTATGGAAGAAGAGTTCTTCACTTTTCTTGTTATTTGAATAATAGATTAAACTTTATATTCATTAATACATTAAATAAATATATTTCATACAGTAATATGAATTGATTAAATACTGCCGTCTTTGTTTACATTTTATATCAAAGACAAAGAAATTCTCTTCTTTAAATTATTATTTAATATTATTCCAATAATCTCATGCATGGTTTAGTTTCTTTATAGCAAGCAAAGTTAGTTTCTTTATAGCAAAAACAAAGAACAAACAAAATATTTTATACGATTAAGAAATTTTCATTTTATGTATGCAATTAAAATCATAAAAACTACTTTCTTGCATCTAAATTAAATTCGTTTCAATTAAAATTAGCTAAAAATATTTTATTAATATTCACTGGATTTTCTATTGTATACAGGTAGCTAATTTTAGAAAAAAAAATTATATTTCTTGACATTTTATTTTTGAGTGTCATTTTATTGCTTAAAACTATAATTTAAATTCTATAAACTTTGTAAAATTTAAAGCATTTTCAGTTAAAAATATGTTTAAAAATGTTATCCATTATTTATTTCTTTATGTTGAACTTCAAATGCAGAGTTAAAAACGCAGTTGGCCAATGAAAATAAAAAACTGTTCTTGAGAAGTACTATTAAATGAATGAACAACTATAATTTTATACGTAATATAAAATAAATAAAATATTTTAATGCTAAAATTTACCCGATTAGGAATTATTTTGTTTTTAAAATAAAGTTATTTAATTTAACTCTTAAGCAGTTATGTTTCAAAATAAAGTATGTTGGGAAGTAATAGATTTCAGTCAAGTATTCATTCGACAATGTCGATAAAGATATCAGGAACAATATGTAATATAATTTTATTTAAAATATATCATGCCACTTTAAATGCAAGTATATATTAGTATTCTTTGCATATGTTATTTTTTTTTGGAAAATCAGTTTTATTTTGAAGCATTTTAAAGTAAATTAAACAAAATTAGTTTCAAATTATTTTGATAGTTTTCTTTCAAATAATTCACAATGGTATATATGCAATAAATATATTTTATGCATATAATTCCAATATATGCAGTCAATATATTGTATCAAATTATGGGAAGATGTTGTAAAAATTGTATTTAACAATAATTAAATGCTATTTAAGTTTGTAATAGAGGAAATTTAAAGGTACCCATTTTACAAATTAAATCTTGAAAATCAAAATAATGTTCCAAACATTTTAAAATTTCAAAATTAATGTTTATGAATCTCAAAAATGAAAAACAAAAATTTTTAAATCTCATTTATGTCCCATCCCAGCCTTATTATGAGCGATGAGAGTTTAAAAAGAAAAATTCTAAGAATTAGCGATAAATGCTTACTAATACTCTTATAAAAGAAAATAAGCATCCTTCTTAAAGCAGTAGTCTCAGAGATTATACGAAAACAAAAGCTCAAAAACTATCATAAATGCTTAAGCTTCCATTTTTTTTCATAGTGAAGAAAGGATTATAATTTTTTCATGGAATTATAAAACAAAAGCAAATTAATTTTATCTTTTTAGATTTTTGATAGTATAGAGTTTATAAATAAGTTTTGAAATCAAATCTAGTTACTATATCTCAGCAGAAAAATTTAGTTTTCGAAACAAATTTTAAATCTTTCAAATGCTTATCAAGTATCCAAAAATTAAATTAAGCTTTATAAAAATGAGATTTTTATAATCCTCAAAGCAAGATTAGCAAGATAATTCAAACCATAATATTAAGTAATTGAAATATATGTAAAAATTGTAAGAAAACGTACGCTAATAATTAGATTTAAAGCAAAATATAAGAAATATTATTATTTATAATGATTCTATATAACAATACAAAAATGCGTAATATAAATTACATGATGCGGGAATAAAACAATTTTATATACAAATATTATATACAGAAATCAAAAACCAATAAAACGTTCATAGTCTACATTTGTGTTCCCAGAAAATAAAGAATTAAAACCTGTAAGAAATTATAATATGCTACAAAAATTTAAAGAAAAAGTAGACTTGTTCTGATGCTATCTATCGAAAAAAAATTAATGTGTAATTTTCTGAATTGCTTAAATATGGCTTATATTCAACGTATTGACTTAATCACTCAGAATTCAATTCTAATTTATGCTATACATAAGCATTTGATTTGGCACAAACTCTTTAAATTTCCTAAAATATATTCTTTTTAATTTTCATATTTATTAATTCAATAGGATTTTAATTTTTATCCTTTTTCAAACATGTTTGCTGTTCCCATCATTAATTTACTTATAATACATCTGGCTTATTAATTCTCATAGACTTACCAATCTGCATTAATGAGCAATCATTGTATTTATTTTTTAATAATTGACTTATAATAAATTAATTTTGAAAATATATATATTTAAAAATATTGCTAACATAAATAAATGATTTGAAATCAAAAGTCTTATATTTTGATATTAATATGACATACATTTTTAAAAAAAAAAAATTAATCAATTTCAAAAATACATGCATTTATTTTTAAAGCCCTAATGTTGTTTAATAAATATTCTACAATCTTATGGCAATAATCAAATATCTTACTTTTATTTCTAATGTACATTAATATGAATCTTTTGCAATTGAATCCTATTTTGATGTATACATTTAATAATTTGTATATCCAAAAAATGTGTTACACCTTCTTAAATATTGACAACTTCTTAAATATCTACATTGACATTTTTGTTAACTATTTGACCTGAACTCTAAACAAGATACAAGCAGCCAAGCTGGAGCATACACTTTTATGAACAATATTTACAAAAATAATCCCTTCTGTAATCATTTAATAAATATTTTAAATGCCAAATGTTCTTAACCTCTTCGCGACGGGCGGTGCATATATGCATTTTAAGCTAGAACAATTTTTAATGATCACTAGATGGCACTATGTGTGCATTACATTTAAACTGAACGTAGTTTTAGTGTTCTGACCTTCATTTTTTTCATATTCCTGCTTTATTTGGTATTTTGATTATCAGCTTTGGGTGGGGAGAGAGGAAATCTCAATGTAAACAAACACAGCTCGGCTCTTCAACTATCCACGTGATTTAAGGATTCTCGCTTCTGATAGCTCTCCGAACACTTTTTTATTTTGTTTTCGCTACTATTGGAAGTCTTTTAGGGTTTCATCGTCAGTTTTTACTGCTTTCGGTTTTATTTGCTCACTTTTCTTGTTATTTTGAAAATTCTCGACTCCAGATTATTATGGCGAGGACTATCTGGTAGGCATTTTCCTACCCTTAATTTGAACAAAAAGGGAGAAAAAAGTCGCAGAAATTGCATTGTTTGCTCACAAACCGTGATGAAAGAAAAGAAAACACAACAAACATTTTATATTTGCAAATCATGCAATGTCGGACTTTGCGTTTCTCCGTGATTTGAGATTTTCCATACTCAGTCTTCATTTTAAATTTTCTTATTTTTTTCTTGTAAATAGCCCTTGTATAGTTTTTATTAATTTGCAAATATGTTGAAGTGTTTTGTCAATTAAAATTTTGGAAAAACTAGAATTGCAATGTCGAAAATTATTTCTCAGTGTAGGCAACTTTTATATATATATATATATATATATATATATATATATATATATATATATATATATATATATATATATATATATATATATATATATATATATATATATATATATATATATATATATATATATATATATATCATATAAATTGAAGGAAAAACATTATTTAAGTCTAGTTTTAAGTTATAAGATAGATTATGTGATAGTCTAAAATGCTACCAAAAATCATGGCGATAGGATTTTAACTTTATTATTTACGAATTTTTTTCTAAAGTTAGGCCTAGCGGAGAAAAAACCCCCGTCCTGTAAGATCATTCCTTTCACTTCAGCTTCGTCCTGAACGCGCGTCTTAAACAAAGGCGCCCCGTTGTGAAAAGGTTAAAGTAACAATTTAAACTTTTATTAAAATCATTTATAACTAGACAGAATTAGTTATCAGAGGAAAATGCAATTGTAAAACAATAAACTTTTGTCTTTACTAATTTTCGGATGAAGAATGTAAATGAAATATATATTGAAAACAATAATTTATTGGAGTGCATTTTCTAACTAAAAGCATCTATTGACCAACAACAGAATAAATCAAAGACAAAGTCAAAATCAAAGTTTTAACGGAATTCAGTTTTAAAGCATTTACTCATATTGTGAATCATTTCAATTACCGCAAACTGCCTTTTAGATTCAAAATACTTCATCCCTTTCAACTCAGTTTCGAGCGGAATATAATTGAAATAAATATTTCCATTACTTGTATGTGTCAGGTGAATAGCAGTATTCAACGGTCTTAAAATAACCATTGAATCAAACCTAGATTCATTGAAATATGAGGAATATAGGCAGAGTTCCAATAGCAAATTGCTTTTATTCTATTCGAATGACCTGAATGACAAGATTCGAGATAAATAACAATTCCCATTTTCCAAATGCTGCGCTCTGAAATTCTCCAAGGAAGCAATAAAGAATATAAATAGTCGTTTTCCTTAAAACATTTCTCGAAGGTATTTTTGAGTCTTTTGGAGATAATTAGCATTCATGGATGAAAACAATTAGAGAAAAGTTGTTCTAATCGTAAATTTATTTGAACTTTCTCTTGTAAGCTTAAAAAGTATACAAGTTTTAGCCACGAGTAAAATATATATATATATCAATATTTAAAGAAATATATAAGGAATATATTCAATACACATAAAGAATTATATTCATTAGTAGGAAACTATTTCATTTTTGTAGTAAGATTAAAGCATATGATTAATGAATTATGTAAAATTGATTACATAAATTAAAACATCTAAAATAATTATATTTCAAGTGAACTTTTAAGTAGTATTTTGTGAACTAGAAAAAACACACTCGAGATTAATGTTATTTAAAAAAGCTTATTAAATATTGTTGGTACGTAAACACCACTGGAATATTTTGAACAACAAATTTTATTTATTTTCATTTATGATATCATGTGTCCTAATTACAAGTATATTTGTCTCAACAGAAAATATCAACATATAAATGTTTGTGTTTCTTTCTAGACAAATTTATTGCAGTTAAATTAATATATAGACTTGAATTAGATTTAATTCTCAAGATTAATACAAATATATACTTATAATCTGAAAAAACATTCAACTTTATACTAATTTATTAATGAATAATATATTATACAATTTTAAGCTTTATATTTATTTTAAGAGTTTAATTTTTAAAACATAAAGTGTGTTAAAAGATTCATAATTTTAATAAATTAATTAATTACCTTAAGCCCATAAATATCATTCAGAAAATGTAACTGGGAAAATAATATAGTTAAATTTAATTCTTTAAATAAATAAGTATTATTCTGTTCCATAAATTATTACATTCGTATAAATAGATTTTGCAAGAAATGTAACTGAATAAAAAATTTAGAAATATTTAATTCATAACATTAAATGGAAAATTAGATTTTAGTTTTAATGTAAAATTTAATGTTAAAGTGTACAATTATTTAATTTATATTAATGCAATAACACATTTTAGTTTCAAAATATTATTTCAGAAATAAGAAATAAATCGAAATTGAAAATTTACAGTCTTAATATTTAATTTTCGCACGAAAATTTAGATATTTAATTATTGAAATTAATCATTTAAAGTACAATTGTTGTGTTCATAAATTAATATTGAAACAAAATTGATGTTTCCAGTTTGTTTTATTCGTCTAAGGAGAAAATTTTATCGTTCAATAAAAAAAATATTATTTCAATTAAAAACATTTAATTTGCTAGTAGAACCTTAAAAG
Source organism: Latrodectus hesperus (assembly GCA_037975125.1). Classification (NCBI taxonomy): domain Eukaryota; kingdom Metazoa; phylum Arthropoda; class Arachnida; order Araneae; family Theridiidae; genus Latrodectus; species Latrodectus hesperus. The sequence goes on from CM075851.1 coordinate 43,409,901, forward strand.
AAATTTTTAAATATTATTTAATCTAATTTAAATTTCGATATTTGTAATGTTTTTTCAATACTTAAAATCAAATCAGAGCTTCGTTGCGAATGCTCATTGAAAATAAAAAAAAATTTATAATAAATTTAAATATATTTTTATTTACAAATACTTTGAAATTTAACTACTTATTTATCATTTTGAAAATATTTCCAGTCATCTGCATTCAGCTGAATACGGAGCAAGTTTATTCTTCCATACTTTATACATTTTACTCATGTAAGCTTTAAACACAAGATATTAAAATGAGAAGATTGATTACCACTTCTTTTCTAAGCAGTAAAGAATTTGTACCTTGTGTAGTTAAAAACTATTAAAGACACAACAAAAACAAACTGGTAACAGATGTAAATTTTCCAGTGAAACATTTTCCAATACTCCTAACTGAGTTTCAGATAGTCTTTAATCGATTATCTTATATGCAAACTTCTAACTTTTCAAAGCTTCAACATCTGCTACAACTTTTCAACTGCTCTTACTATCTAGGATATGTAACAACGTCTAATAGCTTATCATCTGTCACTTTTCCAGGTATTCAAAGTTTAATAACTCATAATATTTTAGCGACATAATAGTTTTTACTTCTTTTCTAAATGATATAAAGGTGTCGAATATACTTACATTTGTCTTCAGAAACAGTCAATTATTCATTTTAATCTGTAATAATTTTCATTAGAGATATTGACACTTTCTTCAGTTCTTACAAACATCTATCTAAGATCTTTGAATGTAATTTATCATTTAAGTTTCAATCAATTTATTTGATGATTGAAAAATGAAATGTTGGTAGAAATGATAATTTTTATCTCGAATTCTATGCTATTCGCAAAACAGTAATTAAATGATTTCAGGTATTTCGGTCATATGTTTAGTAGTTGTATTTAAATTGCTTAAACTCATACAGAGTGCATTAATTTCTTTTAAGATGAATCACACAACACATGTCTGAAAAATCCAATTTTGATTTAATTTTTATAATTTAAATATTGATTTAAAATTTCATTGAATTAAAATTGATTATTCACATGAAAATAAAACAATATTTAATTATTTCTATTATAAAAATACAGTTTGGAAAACTAATAAAATTTTAGCTAAACTAATCAATAAAATAATTTTTACAAAAACATTCAATTAAAAGTCATTAAATATTTCTAGTAAATGCTGACATAATCTGTTTTCCGTTCATTCTGATTTTCTGTTTATCATTCGTAAAAAAATTATGAAAGACGAAAAAATGTGTAGACATTAATATATTTTATGAAAATCTGCCAACTGTGATTACATGAAACATGTGAGAGGAAAATATTGAATATTTCTTACTTTAAGAAATAGAATTAACTTACTTTTCCTATTAATAAACGTTTTAGTATAGTCATGCATTCCAGTAATGAGATATAAACATGTTGTCATTATAATCGTAAAATTAATCTTTTATTTGAAATACTTATATCAATTATCAATTGCACATTTGCTGTATCTTCTTTTCCTTTAGGAAGTCAAAAGTTCATACTCAGTTACTGATAATAAATTCATTTTCAATTGAATATTTTCTCGGGGTAAATCTTCTAAATTGTATAAATTCTTCTTAACACCAAAATCTTTTCAATTTCAGTATAAATGCATTTGCAGAACGAAAATTTTAAATTCTGCTTATCAAAAAGAAGAATTCTCAAAGGAATATTCCTCAAGTATTTCTTTAGAAAGTAATTATAGCATTAAAACTGACACTTCTAAATTAGTAATTTCATAAAACATATTAGAATCTTACTCAAATTCAATTAAAACATTTAAAAGCATTTATACTTTAAGCGTTTTGAAGTGTAGAAATTATATTTGTGTAAATTACTCTTTAAATTTCCTAGAAATCAAATGCATAGAAGAAAAGAAGAACTGTTCACTGAAAGGAATCTAGTATTTTTCATTGCTCGCTTCATTTAAATTTCTTATTGTTGGTAAAGAATATATATATATATATATATATATATATATATATATATATATATATATATATATATATATATATATATATATATATATATATATATATATATATATATATATATATATATATATATATATATATATATATATATATATCAGCAAAAATGTAAGCAATAATTGCCCTTTTTTCTTCAATTTTCGATTAAAGCAAGAATTGGGACAGAAAAAAATAGTGGGTAACAATAAAATTTAAAATATTATGATATAAAATAAAATAGACTTTTAATTAACTAAAAACAGTTTCACACATTGTTTTAAAATTTAATAAACGTTTTCAAATATTTCTATTTCCATAAAAATACTTCTCTGGAGATTTACTTAGAATTTAAATATAGCAAATAAATAATTAAAATATAAGAAATAACGAAAACACTATTAAATGGAAATAATTATGAATTCAATTCTGGTTGTATTACGGAAGCGTTTTTTTAATTACGTTTGTGATTTTAATTTAAAAAAATGTTCGTATCGTTTTTTACATTAACGTTACTTGTTTATTTTTAAAATAGGAATTCTATTTTATATATTATTTTAAAAATATTATCTGCTTTATTTTTAAATTCATTTCATTTCCAAACAAATTTTGTTGCTATTATTTACTTCAGAAAAATGAACCAATTTGATGATAGTTAAATACATTTTTTCGAATGTTTCTTAAAAAGATAAAATCAATTTTTTAATTTATCACCATTTACCAAAGACATTTAAGCTTATTATTGGGAAAAGTCTAACGAATAATATTAATTATAAGTTTTTTACTTATTGAAACTACGAAAAAAATTTCTACAAGGAAAGTAATACTCAAATAAGTTTAGAATACATTATCAGAATCTTCTAGAATATATAATCATAAATCTAAAATAACATGACTTATATAAATGAAAATTATTTCGAAATACATGAGAAGGATCAAGTGCTTCAAAATTCTTTCTTTAACATAGATTCACTTATTAATTGTAAATACTATTTGTAAAATTCCATCCGCAATACACATTTTTGCATTAAAATAAAATTAATAACATATAAGGGATGCATACATTTATAAAATAATAAAATATTTTGGAGTTATTTCAATTTAACAAAACATTTAATAATCCTATATCAGTTCGTACGATTTTTGAAATTATTTTATCAAAAAGGTAAAAGGTTTTTTTAAATAAATGTCTTCCTTCTGATATTTTTAATTTTTATTCATGTATTTTTACATCTAATTTTTTTCTTACTGAAGTACATATAAACATGTTTAATTCCTCATCCTTCGCAATATCATTTTATTCTGCCGTCTGGAGAAATTTATTTGAAGGACAAATGCTAAATAAGTGAATTTATACTTAATGCAATGTACGATAAAATATTTTAATTTTTATAATAAAAAAATAAAATTCTTTTTATAAGTATATAACTTTTTAATAAATCAACAAAATTTGTTCCTCTGGACAAATGAATGGGAATTTTATAATAACCATATTTAACACGTTTTGATATTTTAATTACTAATTAAATGGGAAGGTTCATCTATTTTTTTTTCACAAGACAGCTAGATATGTTTTGAAGATGATGCAGTATGTAGCTCAATTTCAAAAAAAATTTTAAATTCTTTAAATGTTACCTCGATCCATCCTAGTAGTAGAATACTAAACATTTTATTGGAAGTGGGTTTTCAATTCCAAAGTATTTCGAATGAAAAAGAGTGAAAAAGAAATATTAAAAATATTTATTAAATATTTCATATTTTTTATAAATGCATCTAAATAATATGATACAAAAATATTTTTAAACCTTAAATTGTTAACAAAGATCATAAAAAATGGTAATAAGTTTACCTTATGAATAACATTTTAAATTTTACAATGTAATTTTTTTTTTGTTAACACTTTTCAATGTGGCATGGTGTCGCCATCTAACGGAACTTGATGCAACAATCATAAGGAAACATTAGCTAAATTAATTCTTAGATTAGTGCTGCCATCTAGTAGACATTCATAAAATACTCATTTGCTTAGTTTGTGACCAGAATAGTATGAAATATTGCTTTCATTATCGAATTTTTTATAGATATTTCATTGCAACTATTTTCTTTAATTAAATACTATATAAATGAGTACAGGTTTTGTTAAAGTGTTAGCTGCGTATAAGATAATAGAGAAAAATCATTTAAGAATATTTTATTATCTATTGGTAAAATCTTTGGTACAAGAAAAGTTAAAATTTCATTTTTACTCATATTTTATAAAATTAATTAAAATAGCAACTTATTTTTATCATTTACTTGTGATTATTATAATATTATGTACTTTCTATGATGAGAACAAAAAATTCGTTTTTAGATTACAGCTTTAAAATTAAATTTTCCTTAAAAATTATGTGTACACTACAGCTCTTTTAGGATAAAATATTAATGCCCGAGGTTTTTAATGAAACGTCTCTTGATTGTTTTTTTATTATTTTTTTATTTAATTTAGGAATACTTAAAATATTGGAATGTTTAGTTTACTGATTTTTTTTCTAAATGATATTACAAAACAACATATATTTAATGTTGTTCAGGGAATTCAATTTTTTTCACATGTTAAATGATTCTACAAAGTGATTTCCTTTTCAGCTTTTTATATTATTTATAATCAAAACAAAATAACTTCTTTTATTTATGAAAATTGAACTAATTTGACACTGCATCCTTATTGGTGACCATATATTAACATAAACTATACAATTTAAAATTTCTTTCGTAATATTAAAAGTATTTTTAAAATATTGCCGAAACAAAATTAAACAAAATTTTAACATCGAAATTAAGTTACTCCCAATTTGTCATTATATTATTATAAAAATAAAAGATAATAAAATCACTTTTCTGAAATTCTTTGTATCGAAATATTTTTAGAAATTTTATAATTGAAAATATTTTTGTCAGTATTTATAAAGTTGAATCCAAATTCTTTTAAATTTTTATGAATATTACGATGTTTTTATATTAAAGTATGTATTTTCCATTTATGAATTTGTTCTAGTTTCTTAATAATGCTCTAATTATTAAATTTTGGACAATATTTAGAATGGCGAATAACATTAATTTAATTTGAAAACATAAACTGCTTACTGAATTTCTTACCGTGAATGCAAAAATATACTCTGATACGATAGTTTAAATTAGATTTTAGGAAATTCAGATAGTTCTGCCATCTATCGAATAAATTTTTCGTATTTATTTCTTCGCCTAATTTTCTAATTTTTATTAATTTGCGTTTTTTATTCATATTATTAATTTATAATATAAGTGACACTATTAATTAACATTAAATTAACAGAAAATAAAAAAAAATGTAGATAGTTTTTTTGTATAGAATTTGTAGATTTGTAGAATTTTTGGATAAATACATAACAAGAGCAATATCATACACAAAAATACAATTACGATTAGGAATACTTCCAATGACATAAACAAGAAAAATAAAATTTAATTAAATGCACCATTAACTAGCATCATTTCTATCATTCTACCAAAAAAGTTAACATTATAATATTGAAAAAAATAAGTATATGAAACAGAAATATTAACTGCTGTATTCATTGAAAATTAATGTGTAAACATTTTCTTTATTGTATACATTTTGCTAATAATGAAAACAAAATATAAAAATTTTCCATTTTAATATAAAACTAATTTATTTCTAAGATATTTCGTATGTAAAGTCTAGATATTTTTCAATATAAGTACTTAAAGTATATTTTAAAATTTAGAATCTGTTGCACAGAGTACCTATATCTGTTTTCTTAAACAAGTGCCCTGGAAAGCGAAGTCCCAGTAAGGTGGTCAACATAAGGCAAAATCTCCAGTGTTAAGTTCCCAAGCATACTTGATATTCGATTTATCGACCCACTGAAAGGATGAAAGACTGAGCCAACCTTGCCCATCCTGAGGCTGACTTGGAAGCTCTACCACTAAGCCACCGGGCTTCAAATTAGATTGGATTTAGTAGTGCATAGACGTTACTGTTACATATGAGGTTATTCATATTTCAATTTATCAAATAGAAAGAATAAAAATATTTATGTATATTCAATTATTTTGGAAATGAGGGCATAATAAATACTTATATTGTATTATCTTAATTTTCACTATTGCACAATCATATTTACATCAAGCATACACTTCAATATTAATTCTAAAAGCTGAATAATAGTAAATATATAATTATAAGCTGAATATATAGTACATAGGGTATCCATCCAAGAGCAATACCCGCGTCCTGTTATTTAACAAATGCTGGTCACAAAAACCAAAGATCTTTCTCTCCCTGTGCAAGCCAGCCATTACCTCATGGTGACCATTTCTAGAGTTATACTGTAATATTATCTTTCTTTGATTTTTGGCCTTGAAGTTACAGAAAAATCTTTCATTGTTTCAATTTAAATTAAAACTTCAAACCATTCCTTCAAGTGACGTTATTATACAACTTTTCAATCATTCACAAATATTCATACTGGCTAATACTGGAAATGTTTATTTTAATGAGTTCTTTTTTTATACATGAGATAAAAAAAGATTTAAAAAAAATAAGCGAACTTTTTTGAGCCTATGTGTTACAAATCTGCTATTTATTATTTCAACAATATTAATTAAAGGAAAATTATTAATGTTGGCTTAAGCAAGCCAATAGTTTTAAGATTCAAAAGAGATTGTTTAAAAATATTGCGATTATTAATTTAAAACTCTATTAATTAATGGATATTTTAAAAAATTTAAATTGTCCTTGACGATTTAAACTAACCACAAGGTGGATGTTTTTCTTGTCTTTGTCAGCATGCTTTTTCTACTGTTCTCTTGATCATGTGTTGTTATTGGCTATATCATATGAATCAATGAAAAACGGCTTCTCAAACCTATGCTTTGGTCCTTATGTAAAAAAAAATGTTTTATCAATAAAATAAACTTCGACAATATTCTCAGACATTCAATGGTGAACTTTGCATTGTTCATTGTCGCTCGAAGAATGTGATTTAAAGGCAGGCAGCAAATTCGATGGCAAGTCGGATTTACAACGCCGTCTCAATACAATGTAAATTAGATGAAATATTATCGGACATCATGGATATTTTAAACCTAATTAGAATTGTAATAAAATGGCGCAGTCAGGATCTCAACTGTAAAAAAAAAAAGAAACAACCATTTTATGGTTAATAAATATTCATTTTGATATATTCCCGAAAATTTCAAACATCAAACATGATCACTGAGTTTCTGCTCAATCAAAATACTAACTTGGAAATTAAAGCAAAATATTTTGTAAAATATATAAAACGAATTATATTTGCTAAAAAGCTTGAAAAAGTTAAGAAATTATTTTAAAGTTGTCCTATTTTTTTTAAGAAGTTTGTTTTAGTATTTCTATCATACCGCAACGTCTTATATACCTATATTGTATTACAGACATTTGTTAAATATGGTTAGTGCTGCCATCTATTATAGTCAAATGATAGTTTTCTTTTATGTTTTTAAACATCGATAATTCATTTTTTATTAATTTACCATTATTAAAGCCTAACCAAATCTTTTATTCTTAAAATTGAAATAAAATATTAATGCTTATTATTTTCTCTTTATTAATTTACTAAAGAGTTTTTTTTTATTATTTTTTTAAACTTAAAGTTATCAAAGACTTTTAAATAAATAAAAAAGAATGAATTTAATTTCCATGAAAGTTTACTTGATTAGTGAGAAATATACCCATGAGCTATATACAATTTTTGTCCTCAATTAGCTATTTAAAAATCATATTTTTGCAATTGATTTATTATGTGAGAAGATTTTTTCTTAAATATAGTATTTCAAATAGTATTTAATTAATGATCCAATTTGTCAAATAGTGTATAACTTGTAGAAATTTTAGCAGGCATTTATTGCATATTCAAATTTTATATTAATATAATTTTCATATCACTGTTATACTGATTGAATTCAAACTGAAAAACTAATTTTTTATACTTTTTTCTGTCGCGATTATTATTAATTAATAATAATGATTTAAGATGACGTATTCTTTAATTAAAGCTGAACTTTTTTAAATTCATAATTTTAATTTTAAATTATTTTAAATTATTATTATTTAAAAAAATCAGTAATCGAAGCCATTATTTTGAATAGATGTATAACATTTGAAAAAAAAAAGACTTAATTTGAAATATGATGATATTAAGTACACAAAAATAAAATTCAATAAAGAAAAACTATAAAAAATTCTGATACTGAGATATTTTTTATAGCTTTTGCATTCCAAGCAATTAAAATGTAACTCTTAAGTCGCATGAGTGAATATTTTTTTATACTTTTTTATAAAACTATTTATCCTATATGAGAAAAAACATACAGTATTATCAATATTAAAATATGCTTTTTCAATTTCCTTATATAAGCGATGTTTATTATATTTTGTTTGAATCACAAGTTACTTTTTCATTGTTGAAATAAAACTTGTGTCAAATTTAAATGTTATTGTTAGTACAAAAAACATACAAATAAAAATATAATGTTGCAGTTTATATTGCAACATTATATTTTTTGACATGAGTGGTAACATTACGTGATTACATGATTTCCTTTAATTTCTGCTTTAATCACAAATTTCCTTGTTTTTTTTTATTTACAACTATTTTGTTTTTCTTATATTTACCTTGAAAAGAGTTTTTTTTTAAAACAAATATAGTAAAAAATTTATTTAATTTGAACGAAAGCTTTCTTGAGATTCTCGATATAACAAATCTAACAATTTTGCACATTATTACATTGTCCTCAAGTAAGTTATTTATCTATCAATTTAGTGGATATAATAGGCTAACAAAAAATTACAAAATAAGAAAAACTTAACAAATTTAGTCCAAATGAATGCAAAAAAAAATGTGTATTACTTGATAATTTTTTTCTTGTAACTATACAATAATCCTCTACTTTGGAACACCGAGTGGTGTACTATCTAACAATCTAAGGTTCGTAAAAGGCGTTTAATATTCGCCTAGTGGATTTCCATCCAGTAGGTTATTTCTATATTTATTATTTATGTTATTAGCTAAATTCCCAATCAACCATGTTTCAGAAATTCATGCAAAACTTAAAAATGCACTATCAATCTTCCGGTCTTCAACGGTGTTTATATTAAAAGTGAAATCTTTTCCTCCAAAAAGCGTTGTCTTAGAAGCACACGTTCTCTTTATCGAATTTACCATTTAATACCAAATGATGATCATTGAAAGATTTATTTTAGAAAATTATATCGTTTTTTTCCCACAATTCAGAAAATTTTGTTGATTATTTAAATTTTCAAAAGAAAAAAAGAATTTTAGAGTAATTAAACTTATAACCTTCATGAAGTAGTAAACTGGAAGTCATTAATAAAATATCAAAGTGATAAATTGTGTGGCTAAAAATATAAAATAAAAAAGAGAAGCCAGTGAAATTATTAAGCATACCATATTCTAGAGTCTGCACTGTTATGTCTTCAGAATGCGGCCCACTGCCCACTTTGTTGTAAGCTTGTAATCTGATTACATACTGTGTGAATCTTCGCAAGTTAGTAAGATGGTATTCTTCTCGTCCTTCACCACTGGATTCCAAAGTTTTGTAAGTGTAGGTATCTGAAGAACGTAGAACTTTGTATCCTAAATAATAGCCTGTGATAGAACCTCTTCTTAATTCCTTAGGGGGTGCCTAAAGAAATATAATTTATTCTTTGCAAGACAGAATCATTAGATAAATCTTAATTTAAAAGAAATTTTAATATTAAATTGTTTTAATAATGCTTATTGAATTTTTTTACTAATTATTACGTACTTTCTCTAACGCTTATTGAGTTTTAAAAAATTACATTCCTACCTTTAGCGTTTATGCATTCTAAATAAAATTTGCTTGCAAGTAACTTTTCGCTTATAATCTAAGGAATATTACTGAACATTTTCTTCGTAATTTGTATAGATTATTACATAACTTCGGTATCTAAAAATCAGTTGCTTAATACAAGTTTATGAGTATTACCTTGAAAAGTTCGATACACTTTAGAAAAAGCAAATAAATAAAGAAAGAAACAATTATAGAAAAATATTTAAGTGATCATCTTTGTTTTAAATAATAACTGTTTTTCCCACAAATTATTTTTATATACATGTATTAAATTGTTATAATTTGCATCATATAAGAAAAATTCATATGCCTAATCAAGTAAACTTAGGACAAAACTAACAGTTATTTGATAAATGATAAAATAGGAAATAACATTTTTTATGTTATTGTAAGTTGTTTTATCATGATTTCTTCCGACAACACGAAATGTGAATTTTATATAAAAAAAATTGTTTTTTAAATGTAATATTTTTATAATTTTAATAATTTATTTATAAAGTAAATATAATAGAATATTTTTTATTATAAATTGCAAAGTCTCTTTTCAAGTTGACAATATAATAATCGATATCTTTCCTTCAAAATATCTAATCTCTATCAGTTTATAAAATTTTAACCACATTCAAAAGTTTCTTCTAATTACTAGTTAGTATCAATAAACTGTATAATGTCCTCCTAAAATTATTTTTTAATTTATGATCTTTGTATGATGGTTTCATAAATATTCATTCTCATGAATTAAAGATTTGTGATAAAAGCTATGACAGTAAACTTTTCTTTAAAATGAAACCAATACACACTCGAATTCAATATTAAATTAAATATGAAGACAATATACATAAATATACTAACAAAAAGTTTTCTACTTTAATTTGTAAGAGAAATTAAAGTACTCAAGATTATTAATATTTTAACTTTCTACTAACTTTTTGAACGATAGATATTCAAATTCACAATAAAAAAAGTTTCACAATTCCGACAATTAAGTATTTAAATTCAATTCAAAATTTTAATGTTTAAAAAATGCAGCGTACATTAATCTTTCAAAGACAGTCGAAATAATCATTTAATTTATTTTATACTTTAACAGATGCTTTTTTTATTACCCTTTCATCATCTTGTGCAATTCTTATCTTTAATTCATAAATCAATTTATAAATTTGGTCAAGAAATCTAAATGAAAGAAGAACAGAACTAAGTTTTTTATTACTAAATGAAAACCAAAAATTAAAATTATAATAATGAGAACAATAAAAATAAAAATTTATTACCTTTTTTTCAAAATTTTTTTTCATAATTTCTAAATAAATAATTAATTTATATGCATACAAAACCAATTTGCTTTTAAAAATAATATTTAACTAAATTATGTATCTAAAACAATTTAAAATTTCACTAAAGAAAAAAGAATATTTTTTTGTTTTATTAAATAAATAATTAAATAGTTTTTGTCTACAAAACTTTACAAGAATAAATAAAAATAATAGCCTTACAATAATTATGAAAAAGTCATTACTTATGATTCAAAAAAGAATATCCACTGATAATAAAAAATTCCTTTGATTATAATATGTATGATTTTGGAAGGTAAAATGCATTTTTAAAGCTGCATAATAAATTGCATACTTCAAAATAAATAAAATTAGCATTTATTTAATATTCAGCAAAGTTTAAGCAACTCATTTTATTATTGCTTTTGCAAAGTTATACTTAACTTATAATTGTCATTGTCATTTCAATTAAATTACCCTAAACTTATTGAAAAAAAAGATTCTAATGCTTTACGAGAAATTTAATGGCTGGTGTACATAAATACATAAATCTTTTCATATTTGTCATTTCCTTTCTACAATTTAAATTTTTCCAGAAAAAAAGCTTCTTTACTTAAATTAATAATTAAGTCTGTTTCAATTAAATTACAAATCACGTAAATCACTATTTCCTCAGGGAAATCAAAGACGCAAAACTCATTTTGAATTCTCGCTGAAAAAGATTAAATAACTTCCCCTGCAAACTAGATTTTAAATAAAGCAAATTTGATTTACTGATTTAAATTAAGAAAATATTTGCAAACTAAATAAACACGCACGACTTGCTGTGCAATGAAAAAAAATGCATATTTAACAAAATTTGAAGTTAAAGCAAAACAGGCACAAACATGCGTTACGATTACATTTAAATTACAAATGTCGTAAAGTATGTAACTATTGAGCTCCTAGAAGTCTTAAAGGAATTTAATTTTGCAGCAACATTCTTGACATAATATTAACTACTAATAAGGAATTGTTTTTACTTATTGCAATATATATATATATATATATATATATATATGTGTGTGTGTGTGTGTGTGTGTGTGTGTGTGTGTGTGTGTGTGTGTGTGTGTGTGTGTGTGTGTGTGTGTGTGTGTGTGTGTGTGTGTGTGTGTGTGTGTGTGTGTGTGTGTGTGTGTGTGTGTGTGTGTGTGTATGTATATAAATATAAATAATATATTTGCAAAAAGCATTCAGAAACAATAATATCAATTTGGCTTTAATTATTATATATTTTCAGCAGTATGTATAAATGGATCATAAAAATGTATAAAATCTTGAAGTGACATTACCATCCATGAAACTTTGATGGAAGTTGAACTCGAAGCTTCAGCTCTGATGTCCGTAGGAGGAGCTGCAGGAGCTGAAATGAATTTTCATAATGAAGTATTAATATTTTGTTTTAAATTTTCATTATAAAAATTCTTAGTTACCTTTGTATGAAATTTGCATTCTGAAAATGCGACACATATTTAATACTTTTCTATGCTTAATGAAATATTCATATTTTCTCTGTATCACAAGTTTGAATTTAATTGTTAAAAAATAAGATATTAAGAAGATATATGAGACTCTTTTTAGTTAGAATAAAATGCATTTTATAGTAAATGTCAAATCAATTTGGAATAATGATTTTTTATTATATGATGTAATGATCAGTTACACAGCTAACCACCGTAAATGCAGCACCCTGGAGGATACATGCAAATAACATGAAATTTGCTTCATAAATTAGCGGAAGGCAGGTATGCAAATGATTAGAATTTCACTGCAGACGTACATCACGCACGCCTGTGGTGCCACTTCAAAGTGCTATTTAAGGCTCGAAAACGTTAAAAATTTTAAGTTCATCAATTGTATTTTTCTTGTGATTTTTCAAAAAAAATAAATAAATAGACAAATAGAAAACGATTAATTATGCTTTCTTGTAAATAAAAATCATTTTTTGATCAATAATTCAAATTCAACAGAGGAAGGATATTGGCTTACCGAGATGTGGATTATCTTTCAAGGAAATTGGTAGTCGTGTTCGCCGAAACGAAATAACTGCAATGCGGATATGTGATCGTTGGATGCAAAAGAGTACCATAGACAGACGTGTTCGATCGCATTCAACGCAGTGCACCCCTTCAGTGATGACAGGCAAATTGTATGCATGGCAGTGACCGATCACTCATCCACATCTCGTACCATAGCACAGCAAATTCAGTTTGTAAGGCATCATTCAGTGTTTAAATGTACCATTCAACGCCACTTACAACAAAGTAGCATGCACGCAAGAAGTTAATTGCTCCGTCTGCCCTTGACACAGAACTACAGATGTCTCCGCTGCCAATGGTGCAATGAAAGAAGGATATGGATGGCAGATTAGACTAAAATTGTCCTTTCTAATTTGTCTCGCTTCAGTCTGCCATGATGGTCACGATGGCCACGATAGTCTCATTCGAGTCTGGAGACACCGTGGTGAGAGGATGCAGAATAGCTGCGTTATGAACCACCCTACTGGTATTATGGTATAGGGCGGTATTGAATAGCACTCTCGTACTCCTCTAATACGCATTGCCGGTACTTTAAAGAGCCAGCGCTAGATCCCCGAGGTGTTGGAGTCAGTTGTCCTTCCTTACTTTCAAATCTTGTCCAATACCATATTTCAACAGGATAATGCGCGACAGAACGTAGCATGCATTGTCCAAGAGTTTTGTCAATTGCCAGACTGAATTGCTACCCTGGCCTACGGATCTTTCGCCGATAGAAAACATGCGGTAAATAGTTGCTGAACGATTGACTCAGATTATATCGCCAGCTGCAGCACCAGACCAAATTTGGCAATGTGTAGAAGCTGCTGGGTCTTCAGTTCCTCAAGAACACATCCAGAGTGTCTTTGAATGAATGCCGAGGTCTGTGGCAGTGGTGATCTTCTACAATGGTGAATACTCTAGCTAAAGATTTTGGCAGGAACCACACTTCACAAATGTCTATAAATTTGAAAATTTGATATTTAGTCAACATATTATCTGCAAAATAAATTTTGTTGTGACATATTTTGTCTTTTTTGTGTTGCAATTTGGGTGGCCAGCTGTGTATCATTTTCAATAATTAACATTCATGATTAATTTTGTGAAATATGTAGGCTTTAACGTAAATCTGAAATGCATACGAAGGGACATTTTAGATAAAGTATAAGGAAAAACTAAATATTTTACTCCTCTTCAGTCAATATAGAGCCCTTATCAGAAATAAATGTGTATATATATATATATATATATATATATATATATATATATATATATATATATATATATATATATATATATATATATATATTACAATTATAAACACATATACATAACACGGATTTATTTATAAATTATGTTTAATATCATAAATATGTTTAAGTAAATATATTTTTCATAATAATACTAATAGTCTAATACTTTTGAATTTCAAGCCATTACAGATATATTTTATAACTATATGATTTCAATGGAAAACATTTTTACGTAAGATTATAACGGTTATATTGAAACCATCATTATGGTTGGTTGACTAATTTAATTATTATTGCATTAAAACAAGACAATATGGAAAAGAAATAGAAATTTTTCGTATCTATTCCCAGTAACCTGCTTCTTTAAAGATTCAATATTTTCTTTATGAAGATACTCAAAAATTAATAAGGAAACTAAGTGAAATGGAAAGCTTATATAATCGCAATTAAGTATGTCGTAAGTCATGGCGTTGTTTTAATGTAGTTTACACTAAGACAAAATTTTTCATTTTTCACATATCCTATTTCCTACAAAAGCATAGCTTCAGAAATTTTTCTGAAGCTATGCTTCATCATAATTTAAAGTGATATGCAACAACAAAAAATAATGTCATTTTGCAAGGCAAGACAATTATAATAAGACGAGAACTTATAAATAATTCAGTTACTACAAGACTTAAACTATGTTTCCGAAAGAGAATTATATTTTTTATAGCGAAAGAGTATATTTATCTTATCCTATAAAAGCCATTATATTGGGATTTCACTTTAACAAGCTTAGTAACATTATTTATAAGGTTGAAAAGTTTAAAAAAGTCATAACATTTTGTTCAATATTTACTTTTTTTTCTTAGTAATGCAGCGACTCAACTGAATCTTGTTTTAAAAATTGTTAAATTTTGTATTTTTTTGCAATTCTTATAGATATTAATATATTATAAAAATTAGTTTGGTATTTTTCCTGATAACTATAATGATAGTATCAAAATATTTATCAGGAAACTATTTATTTCCATTAAAACTAATTAATTCTAATGTGGCCTTAGTATAATTTTTATCAAGTATGTAAAATAAATCTGTATGAAAAGTTAGTTTTAAATGGCTAAATTTATTTATAGGCTAAATTTATAAATTAAAAAAAATTTATCTTCAAAACTTCTTGTTTTTCTCCTTAATATTCAAGAAATATGATATGCTTAGATTAATCAAACCAAAATGGTTATTCTTCAGCCAGTTCGAACGCACTTTATCTATGTACATTTCAAACATTGCTAATTGTGTTAAATTTGTTATAATAATAATTATTTTCAATTCTTCTTATAAGCCATTTGAATGTTTTAGGACAAACATTTGTTTATGTTGTTAGCAATGAATAATAATCAAAAATGAGTTTTTATTTTGTTTTCACATTCATTTTTATAAATTGACATTACATTGGAGTATTAACTGTTTGCGTTGTTAGTTTAGAGCCTGTTAAAAGAGAGAAATGTGTTCATTCAGTACTATTCTCACAGTTTTGCAAAATGAAAATATTCCTTCAGTAATATAAACTTATAAAGTTATAACTTAAAATTTTCTGAAGTGAATTAATAAGCATATGAAAGCTTCAGTTGAAAGAAATCTTAATCAATCTTTATAATAATTGCCTGGTTTATCCTGATCTTAGAGCAATTATCAAAACAGCAAATTTTCTAATTACTGAATACCCCCTAATTAAATCATTCTGAGAAATTTAAATATGACAGTTAACATCTACTTAACTTGCTTACTTGTTTCACCATTAATGAATACTATATTTGAATATCAAATTCTATTGTAAGCGATACTTTTTATTATTCCATTCCTTCTTCTGTTTCACGCTGACACCTCCGTTTTATTATTTTGAACTTAAATAGCATTCTAGATTAACAAATGTAGGATTGATTGTTACAAACAGAATTATGCTGCATATGAAATGTAATTCTGAAGTTGCTGAGACTCAACATACTTGAGATTTCAACTTAATGATAAGTTATCTTAAGTATGTTGATCACAAATAAAGATATTACATTTTATGATATAATTAGTTTTGCAAATGTGTTAAGTTTAATCAATTCGACTAACCATGCGAGCTTATTCATTGCATAATTATTTTTGTTAATCTCAATTAATCATTGACTTTTGACTTTTTAGTGTAAGAAGTCATCTTAATTATGATTTTATTTACTGTATTAAAATCAGTTTTCTATTCATTATCTTTTTTTAAAAAAACTCTATATATAAGGAATGATATATGAAGATATATTTAGATGAAATGCAGGGAAATTTGTTGTTTGGCATAAAAATGATAAAGCAAAATTTTAATAATTAAAAATATATAAATTTTTTCATACAGTACTACTAGTATGAAATTATAAAAATTTATTATATAATTAATTGTAAAATTGTATTATGTAACTACATAAATAAGCCTTAGAGTATATCTTAAATTTTCTTATCTAACTAAAAAAAGGAAATGTTACCAGCGTATTTTTCTTAAATTTAATTTGAAATATTGAAGAATAATTCTTTGTAAATGTAACAGCTTTTAATTTGCATTCCAGCAATTATTGTATTTTCTTATTATCAAGTTAGTTGTCTCTAATTTCAATCAAATTTTTTTTTCAAAATACAAATTCAATTATATTAATGCTATTTTCAAGTTGTAAATTTACATATTTTTTATGCAATTAAATGCTTATATATTAAGTACACTAAAAAATTTCATGCATTTATAATTTGAATATTTTAAAACAAATAATTAAAATATAATTATGCATTCATATGTAAATTAATGCATTTGATATTTGAAACACTCTAAACAAGTTTATTAATATAAAATGTGCAGTTGTATTGATATCTTGTCCTGTATCATAATAATAAAAATAATATTAATTTATATATATATATATATATAAATTAAATAATACTATTTCAATATTATCGAAAAAGATCATTAGTATTCAATGTATCTTTTTTTTGAGAAACTTAATATGAAATTATTATCAGCAAGTGATTTATTGAGGTTTCAATACAAAAAGTAGAAAATACAATAACTTAATCAAATATTTACTATACAGTGTGCAGCGAGTTTCATTAATCGAGCATTAAACAAGGAGAAATAAATTTATTTCCCAGATTGCACACGTTACCATAGTTACTCAAGATTTAAATCACAGCAAATAATATTAAGTTTCGTTTCGACGACAACCACGCAGAAAAAGATTTCTAATGCGTTAAACTTTAAACAGTGATTAAAACGCAACCGAGGAGTTAGCCCGTAATTGCAATCTAGAGTCTATAACAAGGCTTAAGAATTGAAATCCTATAAAATTCGAGTCAAAGCTGACGTATTCTTTCTTCTAACAGCGTGTTTCCAACCGTTAAGGGGGAAGGAGATACCCTTCCACCCTTTGTGCGATAAAGCTCCTGTTGTGCCTGATACGAATATCGAACTTTGGATAATGAAGTCTCCTGAGAAGGCACTAGAAAGGAATAGCGTAATGGGATGGAGGAAAATTGATGATCTTGAACTTTATGGAGGTAAAACTGGAGTGTTCTCAATTTTTATGATGCCTTTACTTCTTTCTGTAAAGGGCCAGTGTTCATGGTAGAGAAACTGCATCTAAAAACGAAGCTCTGCGTCAAAATACAGTACATGTCGTAACTTTCAACGGAAAGTCCTCTGATATTGGTTTCGTTTTGAGGTGATTTCTTTTGCGCTTCACTGGATCATTTAAATCCAAAAAACTAAACTAAGGAACAAAATGAAACGAGTATATTTTTATAAAAACTTAACTTTGTATACATGTAATACTAGATTTAAATTTTCAAATTTTCTTTGCTAAAAATTTCTGAAAGCAAATATATATTAATTTTAAATTATATTTTTATTAAATATGAGTTAGAAGAGGTGACTATTATATATATTCCTGAAATTTACATCCTATTTTATGATAAATAAAATATTTCTCCGAATTCAACCTCTATTAAAGTTTATTTTTTCTGTTTCGATATTAAATATCGTTGAAAACGATAGATAGATGTAGTCTTCTGTTTCTCTTATAATACATAATTAGGAAAAAAAAAACTGTGATTTAAAGGACTGTTATTTCAAAACTGCTAGTTTAAAAATTATTATTTTGAGAACTGTTAATTCAACAATTATAAAGACCGGGAATTTAAATGTTTTACAGAAACTTTTTTAGAATGATTAGCTGCTATCGTTGTAAAAATAAGTAATTAAAATCACTGTAATTTAGTATCTAGTCTCTACGAGATACTAGATTACAGAAATGGAAATCTAGAGAAAATTTCTGTATTCGATCAAGCACATAGGTGAACTATGTGAGATAAACATTGCGTTTTTATGTTCTCCATCTCTATATGCATTTAGTTGGGTGAGTATTTGGGATCATATGGCTCATTTTCTTTGAAAGATTACTATAACGAAATACAGTAAAGGTTAGAGAGATCTATGAAAAATTTTGTAACAATTAAAGTCAAATTATAAAATATATCCAATTACACTTGCCAAAAAGCTTCACAGAAAATCTTTGTATATTCAATTAAAATATAACTTATAAAATAAAACTTTTTTATAAAAAAAATACTGATTATCATTTAGCGTATCCTTTTGTTATCTTTCATAATAAAATAGTATTCAAATTGACTTTAACATATGTATATTTTACATTTCTTATCTTATATAACACATCTTTTATACATTTAAAATAATTCTGTAAAAAAAGATAAATTCAGATAAAAAAAAAAAACTTTGAGCCAGCATTATAGAAACTTCCTATGTTTTCATAATTTAAGTATCATTTGAAAATAAAAAAGTGAAAATAATATTTTATAACATGTGCCACATGTTTCGAAACTTAATGGCTGTTAAGTGGTTAGCTCTTTGGCCTTCAGTTTAACAGCTTGTAGTTTCAACACCCAACGAGAACAGAGATATTAGTAGTTGTTCTAACTGACATTATGCAATTTTTTTTTTTTTATCGAATTTGCTTTTATAAACAAATAAGCACCAACATCACAATGAAATTGAGTCTATATTTATAGTATGTAGTTTAAAATGAAAATTGGATTTTTTTTTTTTGATTTTTTCCTTCTAACAACACAATTTATTTAAAAATATTATGTGTTTTTTGTGTTAAAATTATCAATTTTCCGATAAAAACAAATTACATAACCGATATTAGATAAAAACGATATTAGAAACGTATTCATGAAACTTATATCTTCCTATAATTTTATTTTCATAGATAAAAACCATAAAGCTTAAAGCATAGATTAATGAACAATTAAAAAATTAATAAATATTATAAATATAAAAATTAACAAATTCATAGTTATGCTAAAATATCGTAACACTCAATGATTTGATGAAGGATTGATTGCTCCTCTTTTGAATTTTTTACAATTATAAGTTTTCTTTTAATTTATCAGTAAGTAATTTTGACTGTATTCATTAATAAATTCTTTAATAAAATAGCTATTTTCATAGTAATAAATTAATATGAAAATATAAGAATGTTTTCAATTGAATATTAATATAATTTTGGATAATTTGTCATTAAAGAATAAAAATAAAATTAGAGAGTATTTTATTTAAAATAATAAATTTGTAAAAAAAATAACTTTGTTATTATTACATATCTCCGGGGTTGTCTAGCTAGGCTGGACAACCCAAATATATCTAAAATGTCTAAAAAATGTGATGGGTTCCGAAAGACATCGTCTTTTTTAAAATTTAGGCAGGTTAAGATATGTCCAGAGGAGGCCATATTGACGGAACAGCAAGGACAGTCTGGAAATGTCCTTTGCCCCTGCTGAAAGGTGATTCCTCTCGTGTGCCCATTCAGATAGTGGGAAAAGGCAATTTGATAAAATCATGGTCTAAGATTGAAGGTCTCACGCGTTCTTTTGACGAAGTACCATGGATGGTTGGGAGGAATTTTCATAAGCTTATTGAATTCATTCTCGTTAAGCAACTGGCACTTGAAATAATCCATAATCTCCCTCCATGTTTTTTGAAAATCTATACAGATGGTAGTAAAGTTGTGGGGGGAGTCTCGGGCAGTTGGATGTGCATAAACACAGTCTCCGGAGAACTATAATTTAAAATAAGAAACCCAGATAATTGTTCCATGTTTAGATCAGAGCTAATAGATATTAGAAGAGATTTACAGTGTGCAGTAGTAATGGAGGATCAATTAAGGGATATCTGGATATTAACTGATAGTCGTGCTTCAATTCAGCATCTTTTAAATTGGAGCACTATTAGACACCAAACTAGCCTGGACATACTAAATCTTTTTGAGAGATTGTCACCCGAACACACAGTGAATTTTCCAATGGATCCTTTCACACGTGGGAATAGAGGGGAATGAAAGAGCAGATTTCTTGACCAGATCAGAGTCAGAGAAGGGAATAAACCCTGGAGGAGAGCTCACACCTAGTGAGATTTCTTCCCTGGCAAGAAATAACTATTTAAAGGACCAATAAGAAATTTTGCATAAAAATATTCTGAACCTTATATTAAAATTTTGAATTATGTGAAAAATAATTACTCAACATGTAATTATTCAACAAGATAATTTATTCTAAGTTTAAAGTTACTTTAGAAAGAAGTTAAGATAGTTCGAAAAAGCAAATGTGTGGTTATAACAAACTAAAAATCATGAAATCCTTAAAATGTAAAAAAATTCCATTCAAAAGCAAGACAAAATATTTTTATATTTTTTATCATTTTATAATAATTATTTGCTCTAATATTTAGCGTACAATGAAACATTTTACTTAAATATAGATTTATTTTTATAAAATAAAAAAATAAATATTTAATTTAAGAAGCTGTAGTAAAACATATTTTTATGAGCAGCTAAAAAAATAGATACAACAATATCTTTGCATAAACTTTTAAACGATATAATTTTAAATTTTTTCAGTAATTTTGGTTTAATTAATTGAAATGATTAATTTCTAGTTAAAGAAAATTAATTCTTCTAAAATTATCAGACTAATAACTATTTCATTCCATTTAGTTTCCAAATTTTATCAGCTGACTGATATATTTGACTAATGACTCACCAAGAAATTAAAAGCAAGGAATTTGAAATAACTACAATAACAGCTAGAGAAGATTTGTGGTATAGAGTTAAAAATATTATTTGCGGTATAACTCTAAAATATAATTAATGCTGTCAACTTATGTATATTACTTTCTTTTTAGAAAAGATCCTGTAGGAACAATTATTTATAGTGAGAAGTATGAAAATAGTTGAGAAAATCATACTGGAAAAGAAACATATTTACGAATTGGATGACGAAGTGCTGTACAAGAAAGCTTTAAAATTTAAATGTGCAATATTAAGAGACAAACGTTTATAT
Organism: Latrodectus hesperus; assembly: GCA_037975125.1. NCBI lineage: Eukaryota > Metazoa > Arthropoda > Arachnida > Araneae > Theridiidae > Latrodectus > Latrodectus hesperus. The sequence continues at coordinate 43,431,832 of CM075851.1, forward strand.
TGAGTGTAAAAGAAGTATTGAGCTTACAGATGTTAACATTTCACATTTACACTATCAATATTCTCTTACCTTGTTACAATTAAAACAGGCAGAATTTACTACATGTATATTGTAGCCACTGCTTATTCTAAAATATACAATATTTCATTCATATTAAAAAATAACGAGGAGTAAAACAGTACTTATTGAATTCAGACTTTGATTTATAATGTATAGATCAATTATAAAAAAGTGACAAATAGATAATGGAAAAAGACTTAATTAGAAGTTTATATTTTTAAACATTCAAAATGGAAAGTAGATATACTATTTGCTTAATTCATGTAGCACAAGTTAAATCAAATTTTATTATAACACATTTAATATATTTAATATTTAATAATGTTCATTAATTTCTGACAATGGTAGTGCAGTTTTCACAAACATAAGTATAATATATATATATATATATATATATATATATATATATATATATATATATATATATATATATATATATATATATATATATATATATATATATATATATATATATATATATATATATATATAGTAAGACCCCGCTTAACGCTGTTTCGTATAGCGCTGTTTCGGTTTAGCGCTCTTTTATTTCAACCCGGGGATTTCCCAAAATCGCTCGCAGCATACGGGGATTCCCCGAAATATTATGCAGCGATAGGTTTCAAATACATATCCGAAAGAGTGTACTTGTATTTCTTGTTTGGTGCGGTATTGTACAGACATATTTTTATTATTGGAAACATTTGTTGACATTATTGTAAGTAGGTATTAATTTACATATTTAATACTATATTACAGTGTCAAATATTTTGATCTTTAGTTTTTACTATGGGTGAAAATGAAAAAGAAAAGAAAGCAACCAGAAAAAGCATTTCACTCAAAACTAAAATGGAAGTGATTAGAAGATTAGATTCTGGTGAACGTCAAACTCTAATTAGTGCTTCATTGAATTTGCTATTTCAACAATGAGGACCATCATGAAGAATAAAGAAAAAATACTGTCATCGGCAACTACAACTACGTCAAGCTCTGCAACTAGAATTACCCGTTCTAGAAATAATATCATAGAGGAAATGGAAATACGACTGTCTATATGGATTGACGACGAAATTGACCGCAATATGCCACTAAGCCAATCTATCATAATGGAAAAAGCTAGAAGAATTTTTAATTACATTTAGGCTGAGACAATTGACACATGTGAAACTTTCGTTGCTAGTCGAGGATGGTTTAATAGATTTAAACATCGAAATAACCTTCACAACATAAAGATTACAGGAGAAGCAGCAAAAGTGATACAAAAGCGGCGGCTGAATTTCCTGCGATATTAAAAAAAATAATTGAAGAAGGAAACTATCCTCCAGAATTGGTTTTTAATTTTGATAAAACAGGCTTGTTTTGGAAAAGAATTCCGAAACAAACATTTCTATCCCGTGAAGAGAAACGGGCACCAGGATTTAAAGCTGCAAAAGATCACTTAACCCTTCTACTAGGTGTTAACGCAAGCGGAGATTTTAAATTGAAACCATTACTAATTTACCATTCCAAAAACCCAAGAGCGATGAAAGGCATATCTAAATCAACTTTACCTGTAATTTGGGAGTCTAATAAAAAATCATGGATAACTGCGAAAATATTCCAGGATTGGTTCACTGAACATTTCTGCCCGTCGGTTAAACGTTATAGCGAAATTGAAGAAAAAGCACTTCTGTTAATTGATAATGCTCCAAGCCACCCAACAAATTTATCAGACTTAACAACATGCATTCCAGTCGAAGTGGTTTTCTTGCTGCCTAACACAACTGCCTTAATTCAACCAATTGACCAAGGCGTTATATCAAATTTTAAGGCTTATTACTTGCGGCGAACCTTTAAGCAAATGTTTGAAAAAACAGACGGAGAAGAGAACCAGTCAATACGAGAATTTTGGAAAAACTACAACATCGTGGATGCTGTAGAGAAAATAGGCCTTTCTTGGAATGAGGTAACAGAAAGATCTTTGAAAGGAGTATGGAAGAATATTTGGCCGGATTTAAGTAAGAGCGATGACGTTGGACACTCTCTCGATGTGGATGAAATAGTGGAAGAGATAGTGAAATTAACGAAGCAAACCGGTTTTGAAGGGGTAAATGTGGAAGATGTCGAAGAAATAATTCAAGAAGCAGCGGCTAGTCTTTCTAATGATGAGCTCAAGGAATTAACTGAACAAGAAGAAAACAAAAATGTTGACAGCAGTGATTCAGAAGAAGAGCAAAAAGAACTTTCGATGGCGTTTGTAAAAAGGAGTTTGTCTACCATAACTGAAATAATGGATCAATTCATTGAAAATGATCCGAATTTTGACAGGAGCTCAAAAGTAAGGCGTGGTGTTAGAAATGCTATATCCGTTTATGAAGAACTTTTAAGAGAATGACGCAAAAGAAAAAGGCAAACAACATTAGATGCTTTTGTCACAAAAAGGCAGAACACTGAAAACGCGGAAGGCTAACTAAATATGACTGATTTAGAATTTTATTTGTTTTTTTTTAAGAATATTCGCTTTGTTATTTATATTTTGTTTTTATTTTTGCAAGAAATAATAATGTGGTATTAATTTGGGCTTTAAGAAGTAAATGTTTGGTTTTATTTTTATTAAAAAAACATACTTTTTAAATTTAATACCTAGCCAATTTCCTAGCCATCTTCCCCTAACCCGAATATTTACATGTAAAGATAGCCTCGTTTAGCGCTGTTTCGCATTACGCTCTACTTTGATGGAACGTATCCCCCGCGTTAAGCGGGGTCTTACTGTATATATATATATATATATATATATATATATATATATATATATATATATATATATATATATATATATATATATATATATATATATATATATATATATATATATATAAAACTTTAAAAATAAAAGTAACTTTAAAATAAGTTTTATTGTAATCAACGATTACCTTCTTCTTTTGTGGTGACTGTTATAGGTTCACTGGGTTTACTCTGGCCAAGTAAGTTTTCAGCAATAAGGCGAATATTATAGGTGGTAACGGGTATCAAATCACCAAGTACAGTGCTGGTCTCTGTTACTGGAACTGTTAAACTTTTTGTTTGTTCTAGCCATTGTTCTATAAAGAAAATTTACAGCAGTTATCCATAATATTATAAAGAATATATATATATATATATATATTTCTGAATTTCTGTAAGATTCACAATAAAGCATCTATTGTGAATCTTACAGAAATTCCTTGTTATATCCCTTTATTTGTTTCATATATATATATATATATATATATATATATATATATATATATATATATATATATATATATATATATATATATATATATATATATATATATATATATATATATATATATATATATATATATATGTATATATATGAAACAAATAAAGGGATATAACAAAGAATTTCTGTAAGATTCACTATAGATGCTTTATCGACTTGAATAATCTTCTCGGAAATTAATATTAAAATTCTTTAGAGAATATTCATTACTCAAAATGCTTGGATGGCTGAGATAAAGGCAGTTCTAGCAATAAAGACAAATACACCAGGCGCATCGTAATTGGAGTCAGAAAAGTAATTAGTTTTAACTCGAATTTGTGCGCGTTTTCACTCATACGTTCATGCTGTGTATCAGCTGTCGAAGAAGTTGTCGAAAAAAGGAAATATGTGACGTTCTAGAATAAGATGCGCTAATAAAGTGGCATTAGCTCACTTGCTAATACAGATGAATCAAAGCATCAACAGGTTTACTATGCTAATAATATAGACCCCTTCAAAATTCCTTGATTCACCAAACAGCATCATCACATTTTTAAAATTTATTTAATTTTAAAAATTTAAAATATAAAATCAGTTACGTATATAAATTTATTTTCTTGTTAATTTGCAAAGCTGTAGAAATATTCTAGTATTTAATATAATTAGTATTAAATATACAGTTTAAAATATTATTTCTCTTTATAATTAAATTATATAAAATATTCTCACAAAATTTATTATGGCTCAAATATACTGGCTATTTAGTAACGTAAAATTGTATTCTTCCTATTAATTTACTTTGTATTAAAAGGAAAAAAATTCAAAAACCAAAAATATATATAAATACTAACCATCTTGACGCTTCAATTGGATTATATATCGAGTTAATGGTAAATTGCCACTATATGGCTGCACCCACATCAGCGTCACAGTCCTACTAGATAACTCTTTAATTTCCATATTTCTTGGACTATCTGGTCTCTCTAAAAAATATTTAATTTCAGTTTTATATAATAACCATAATGAAAATTAAACATTCATGTTGTCCTACTTATGTATGAATGAAACTTCCCTTAATTCGGAAATTCAACAAAAATTGAAATTTTACGTTGGTATGAGATATATTTTATAATAACTAACTGTAATTAAACTTGTATTTAGTTTTGTTTTGATTACTTTTAATGTAAAAATGGCAGTGATTTAGGATATTCTTAAATTCGCTTAATATATTAGGAAAAAAAATATTAATGAATGAACATTACCACATAATATAGGTGTAATATAACAAAGCATAAAAAAAGTAAAATATAAAATGATAATATAGAAAATAATTTACATGATTATTTTAACACTATTATTTAAATATAACAATTTTCCTATAGTATAATTATTAAATGACATAGAAATTTACAGTTAATATTTAAGGAAACAAAATAATTAAATAAATGTAATTCAAATATTTGAGCATACTTTATTTAATGTAGACATTTAAATAAGATTAATAACTGAAATATAATTTTATTAAAACTTTGAATTTGAGTTTTAAGATTAAAAAATAAAATACTAATAAACAAACGAAATATTTTAAAAATATTATTGCGTAGTATTTATTCTCTTGAATAAATTTTATGAAAAAGTAATAACATTCAAAGTAGTTTACGAGACAATAATACACATTTCTTTAATAATATTTTGTGCCATTATTACCACGAATTTCTAAGTAAAATGACGCAGTTTATTTAATAATCAGAAAAAAATTGACATTACAAAACAAACATAATACCCAAAAATATTAATAAAATGATAAATAGCAACATAGTATTATTAAATGAATAAATAATATCAAAATAATAGAAAAACATGAAATAATGTATTTCGCAATATAAAATTTAATGTATTGAAAGAAATAAAGTAAATTTGTTTTATGCAAATAGCCATTTCACCTGAAACACGATATTTGATATTGAAGTAAGTATCAGTAAGTATTTATTATACTGGAATTTCAACATTTAAAAATCAATAACTCATTTAATTTATCCAGTTGAATTGTTGTTAAGGGCAAAACTCATGCAATTATTAATTCTTGAAAATAAATCTTCATCTAGGTCTCGAAGGGGATTCCGTCAGAAGAATAAAAACCTTAAGGTATATCTCCTCGATCTAGGAATATAATTACATCCCTGAAGCAAATCCATAATTCTTTGAGAAATTCTTTTCTGAAAGAGAATTCTTCAAACTTTTTCCCAAGAAAACGAAGCAAATGATGTTTATTCTCCTATTTCAAATTACAGTTGTTGGAGTAATATGAGCTTAAATTAATGTTGCCATTGTTATATTAGTACCCGCTGCGAAATTAATGAAGCTCATCTTTAAGAAAATCTTTGTATTATCCGCATCAAAAAATATCTTCTGTTCGGAGCAGAAAGGACAGAAAATAGTTTTGAAAGTTTAAATTGTGATTCAGGTCGATTCTAAAATTACTATATTATTAACGTCCTTTTCTTTGTACTGCTTTTGTGTGTGCCTGGGAAACCAATTATCAATATCTTATTGTAATGTATTAATTAAGGCTCTCAAAATAAAAAACATATGCTGAGAAAAGGACTATTTTAACTTCAATTTAATGATGTTAAATAAAATTAATAGGGATTTGACCTGAAGCAGAGATAATTAATTTTTGAGAAATCTAATTTAATGTATTTTATTTATAATTCCATAACTCTAACAATTTTTCTTAAAACATTGCACGAATTCTTCATATTCTTTCTTATCGTTCCCCTACATTTAATCTTTTATTTATGATAAATCAAATTTATTTCAAATAAACTTTGGAATTTCTTAAGTTTTGTTTTTAGTAATGTGTAAGCACGTGCGGAAGAAATAAGCTGTTAATTATAAAAAAATACTTAAAACGAAAAATTATACACATGCATTTTATTACGATATTATAGCTTACATTTATTCAAGTGTAAATATTCTATTATTAAAACTTACAAATATAAAAAATGATTTATAAGAAGTGCGGATAATAGATTAAAATTTGGGTAGGTAATATTTCATGTTGTGAACCAGAAAAAAGTAATTATAAGTTTCCTAAGATTCCAAAGTAGATTAATAAACAAATAATTTATTGTTTTGCTTAATAAAATAGTGGTTACCTTGTACATAAAAAAATCACATCAAGTGCTCATACTATTACAGAAATAATTGATTATGGTTGCCGCTATGGTTCATTTTCTTTTAAATGCTCAAATTATTATAGCTTGAGATACTATTGATATGTAGTTTAGTATCTTTGAACATCGAACAAGAAACACATGTTGTTAGGATTTAAAGATATCACTGATAATATATCACAGTGAATATATTCTCTTCGTCTAGATAATATTCTAAAAGGAAGCTTAGCTTCTTTTTAGAATATCTGGTATATCTATAAAAGAATACCTAGTATAGAATATAAAAGAATACCTATAGAATACTTAGTATATCTATAAAAATAAATTAATCTCTTTCTCTCAGTTTCTGCAAAGTCTCTTATGTAGGGTTCAAAACCCTCATTGTTTCAACTTTATGCTGTCTGTACGAGCAAAAAAGATGTGGAGTTGTGCATGTCCATTTAATACATTCCTTGCCATACAAGGAGGGCAAGATCATAAAAGCCGTTGATTTCTTTGATGTTTGAAAGATGATAGTATTTTCTAGGCTTTTTATATACATAAAGACATCGAGAAATGCTTAATGTGTTGAGTCCATTTAATTTCATTTATAAGTTTTAATTCATAGTCCTAATGCATGCAAACACTTTTGTAAAATTGGAGATCTGATTCTTTTTTCCGGTCACATCTCTTTTTGAAGAAAACAGTTTTATGACAATATTAAAATAATATAACTGAAAAGATTTTGTTAATCATTAGATCAACCTTTAATCCTCTCTCAATTGTTTTGAAACTTTTGCCTGTTAATAATCAGTAGTTTTGTTATTTCAAATATCAAATACATTTATTCAAGAAAACAAATATATATATATATATATATATATATATATATATATATATATATATATATATATATATATATATATATATATATATATATATATATATATATATATATATATATATATATATATATATATATATATATATATATATATATATATATATATATATATATATATATATATATATATATATATATATATATATATATATATATATATATATATATATATATATATATATATGTATACATATATATATTGTAATGTCTCACCATCGGTACTTTCGATTTTAAGATCCTATGTTTTTTTTTTTTTTTTTTTTTTTTTGTTTTGATTCAGAGACTCTCGTTGTACGCGAAGCAGGCGAGAGAGATTGTCGCGAACCCTTACATGACTCCTTGTAAATTTTGTTCTTTTTTTAATTAAATGTGTATGTTTCAAAATTGGAGTCATTTATTTGTTTGTTTGTTTCATAACAAAATTTTTGTTTTTGGTGGCAGCGGTTTGATGCTTTTTTAATGCTTTGCATTAGCATCCATAATGGAAATTAATTATGTGCACTATAATGGATTACGTGCCAAAATGTTGGAATACAGGTAGGAGATTTTGATCAATCTTTCTCTGGCTACTATTGAAAATAAATAGTTTGGAATGTTATATAAATTTATAGAATATTTAGTTCCAATCTTATTTGCATGGTTTTTCATGTTATATCAATTAATTTTGTTTATAAGTTTGTAAATGATGTATTCCATATTACAAAAGCTAATTTCTGTATTTCGTGTATTCGAATTTACAGTGTAATATTTTTTATAAGAAAAGTGTATCTTATTATAAATTTGCATTTCATAAATTTTTATGTGATTGATGTATTTCAATTCACGTAGGAATTTGTTAAAATAACTATGTTGTTATAGATTAATGTGTAAAATCGAAAGTACACTTATATTCATAATTTTTTGAATGTTTCACTGAAAGTAGATTTTATGAGAGTAATTTATTTTAGAAAGGTGTTTTGATTTCGTTATGTGAAAACGAAAGTACATGATTACAAATAGGTTTGAATTTAAAGTAATGTGAGATTTATTGATGTGTTTTTGATTTTTGTTTGTAAAGTATCAAACTGATTTATTTGATATTTAGAAACGCATGTTTATTTTCATTGATAAAGATTTGAAAAGATATTTTCTTACTGTTTAAAATATCGTACGTTATTATCATTTTCATGTCGTGTATGATTAATTAATTAAGTTTATTGATTTAAAATCGAAAGCTGATTTCTGGTTTAGATTAGTTAAAACTTTTAATTTATATTGTTGTTAAGAATTGTAGTGTGTTCTATATTTTGAATTAAATAAGGATTCAAAAATAACATAATTTCATTTTCTGTTTTAATATAACAGTATTTGTATAAGAATCTGATTTTATAAATTTATACATTTTTGATTAATAATTCAATTTATCCGAGTATTAAGCATTAGCTTGGTGATAAAAAAACTTGAAATCGAGAGTAGGAGATTTAATAAACTTGTTCTTCTTTTCAAAATATATGATTTTCTATCTATACACTATTTGTTGTATTACAATATAGTTTGTTTTCATTTAAGTTTTTTAAATGTTATGGATATGTTTATATTAGTAGAGTGTGTTAAATAATTCCTATAGTTATTTACGAAATTTTGCAGATAGGTGGGTGTAGTCTGTTGTTTCTCTCATTATTGCATCTCTTCTGAGATAAAGCGTTAATAAATAAAATGGCTTTTTTAGCACGGGGGAAAAAGGGAGATTTAGTAGAAGTAGCTGAAGAGTTAAGGGAAATGGTTCCAGATTCTTTTAAAATCCCAGATATTAAAAAATTAATTTTAACTAGTAAAAACTTTAACGAGGAAGAAGTAAAATGTATATTAGATAGGGTAATCGAGGAAAGAGTTAAAAGGGAACAGGAAGAAAAAGAGGAAAGTATTAGGCGAGAAGAAAAAGAAGAAAGAATTAGACGTGAAGAAATATAAAAAGAAGAAAGAATTAGACGTGAAGAAAGAAAACATATTTTGGAAATGAAACGTCTGAAAATCTCTTCAAATGCTGCAATTTCGAACACAAAATCAGTTACAAATAGGACTGAACATGCTCAAAAAATTCAATTAATGCAAATAACGCCAAAATTCGATGAAAGGAAAGATGAGATGAGTTTATACTTAATAAATTTTGAGCGTAGAGAAGAAATGGCTCATATTCCAAAAAACGAATGGGTAGTTTATCTTGTAAGTGCTTTACCTTCAGAGATATCTAACATGTTAGCTAGAGAACCTCCAGAAAGGGCTGATGATTACGATTACGTGAAGGAAATTATTCTTAAGCGATTCAAGTTAAATAGCGAAAAATCAAGACAATTGTTTCTTAAACACCAGAAAACGTCAGACAAATCATGGAGAAATTACGCACAAGAATTGAATAGTTACTTTACGGAATGGCTTACGGAATTAGAAATAACGACATTTGAACAGCTTAAGGAACTAATGGTAACAGATCAATTGAAACGTCGTGTGCCAATTGAAATTAAGGAACATTTTTTGACGGAATGGCTTAAAATAAATTCGCCGTATGATCTGGCAGAGAAAATAGATGAATAGGAAAGTTTAAGAGATTGTTTTAATACGAAATATTTTACAAAACTCCCTCGAAATAATTTTGGTTTTCGTCAACAAAATGAAAACCGTGCCTTTAAGTTTAATGAAGTAATTCGGAATCATAAATCTCATGTTCCTAAAAGAGTCGAGAATAAAAATTCTAATTATTCACATGAAAAGGAATTCGAAGAAAGATAACAACTCCGATGTTATGAATGTGGTTCTTATAGTCATTTGCGGCCTCAGTGTGACAAAATAAAAAAGAACTTAGAATCGGTAGCGTCCAACGAAATTGCTAGAAGTACATTTAATGAGTTGATGGCTCCTTACACTAGTATCGGCACTGTTAATGGAATTCAAATGCCAATCTTAAGAGACACTGGAGCAACTCTTGATTTGATTTGTGGAAAATACGTGAAACCTGATATGTTCACGAAGGAAAAGGTTTGGCTAAGAACACCTCTTGATGAAACTTTAGTATGCTTACCTATTGCCGAGGTTGAAATAAATTGTGAATTAGGTCACATTTTGACAAAGGCAGCAGTTCTTCGAGATTCTTTGGATCAAGGAAGATATTTACTGGGAAACAAAACAGACGCTTTATTTGAGGAAATTAAAAAGCATGAGGAGGTGAAAATACATATGATAAATGCTATAGAAACTCGAGCTCAAAAAAGACGGAAGGAAAATAGCACGAATAAAGAGATTATTGATTCTGAAATAGAATCTTCTAGGTCTTGCTTCCTAACTAAACAAAATGAAGAATTAGAGCAAAATACAATTTTGCCACCATTAGAAACCGAAGTTGAAGGGATGGATTTGATAAAAACATCTCCAGAAGAATTTGCTCGGGAACAAATGGTGTGCGAAGATTTGAAACCTCTCTTTGAGCAAGCTAAACGACAATCTTCAAAAGATAATAAATATATTATAATAAATCAATTGTTGTTTTATAATAAAATGGACAATGATGGAACTGTAAGAAGATTATTAGTTGTGCCTAAGAAGTTTCGCAACCAACTAAAAGGGATCTGCCATGAGATAACTGCAGCTCATTTAGGTATAACTAAAAAAAGATATGCTGTGCAAAACTTTCTACTGGCCTAACTGCTTTAAAGAAATTGAAAATTTTGTTAAATCTTGTGACAAATGTCAACGAGTAGGAAAGCCTCAAGATAAGAAAAGGGCTCCTTTGAAACTGGTTCCATTAATTCCGGAAATATTTACAAGAATTAACGTTGATGCATGTGGTCCTTTACCTATAACTTCCTGTGGTAACCGGTATATTACAGCCATTTGCATGTCATCCAAGTATCCAGATGCCATCCCAGTACCAGATATACGTTCTACTACTGTGATTGATGCTTTTCTTCAGATTTTTAGCCACATGGGTTTTCCTAGGGAGTTGCAAAGTGATCAAGGAACATCTTTATTGAGTCTACTGACATCAGAATTTTTAGAAAAATTTGGTATTAAAGTTGTGCATAGTTCCGTTCAGCACACCCAAAGCAATCCTGTTGAGAGATTGCATAGAACTTTAAAGAGAATACTGAAAGTCCTTTGCTTAGAAAAAGGTACAGATTGGGAGAAGATTTTATCTCAGGCACTTTTTGCTCTTAGAACTTGCATTCATGATAGCACTGGATATTCTCCTGCAGAATTAGTCCATGGTCGGAACTTAAGAACACCCGTAACACTATTATATGAAAATCTAACTGGTAAAACCATTGAAGAAGATAGTGTGATTGCTTACGTTTTTAATCTTTTAAATAGAATGAAAAGATGCCAAGAATTAGCTGTGAAAAATATGACAGAGGCTAAAGAAAAACAGAAACTTTGGTATGACCGTAAGGCTACGAAGAGAGAATTTAAAGAAAATGATCTTGTGTTAGTTGTTGCACCTTCTAGATCAAACGAATTTTCTGTTCATTGGATAGGTCCAGGAAAAGTAGTAAAATGACTATCGGACACAAATTACGTAATACAATTTCCCGATAAGGAAAAATTACATGTATACCATGTAAATATGTTAAAACCTTATTTTCAGCGTCCAGAAGATGTTAATTTAATTTTTACCTCTAATTCTGATAATGAAGATATTGATTCTGAGAAAGAAGATATCCCAAGTTTTGAAATTAATTCATCTACCCTTTTAGAGACTTTCCCTGAAAGCTGTTTTAATGAAAAGTTAGAGGACGATCAAAAGAAACAATTGAGTAGACTTTTAATTCAATTTATTGATATTTTTTCAAATGAACCAGGTTGTACAGAACTGGCTGAACTGGACATCGAGTTAGAATCTAATAAACCTATTATAGCTAAACCATATCGAATGTCCCCACGACAGACAGAAATTCTGAAATCGGAAGTAGACAAGATGTTGAAATTGAATGTGGTGGAACCAGGTGAATCCGATTACACATCACCTTTAATATTAGTTGAAGCTCCTGGAAAAGAATCTCGTCCGTGCATTGATTATCGCAGGTTAAATGAGGTTACCAGAACGCAATATTATCCATTACCAAATATTGAAGAGCGTGTTGAATCCGTTTCGAAAGCGAAGTTCATATCTTTATTAGACTTAACACGAGGTTATTGGTTGATACCTTTGAGTCCTAAGGCTCAAAGATATGCTGCATTTACGACGACATTTGGTGTTTATAAACCTTTGAGAATGGCATTCGGTTTGAAGAATGCTCCTTACTATTTCAGTAAGTTAATGGCTGATTTATTAAAAAATTGCGAACATTTTGCTGTGCCTTATTTAGATGACATAGCTATATATTCACTTACCTAGTCTGATCACATCCAACATCTTAAATGTGTTCTGGAGAAGATTCGATTTGCGAAATTGACTGTAAAACCCCTAAAGTGCAAATTCGCTCAACTTCGTGTTAAATATTTGGGACACTTTGTAGGACAAGGTCAAAGAACACCAGGTGATATTAACCTTTTCGTTCCGGCGGTACAACTGTTGTACCACGAAAGTGAGTGGCCCAGAAGACGGCTGTGGTACAACAGTTGTACCATGGATTTTTTCCCCTTTCAAGCGCCTGACTTTTTCCCGCTGAACTTTCTTCGGGAAGTTGAGGGTGATTTAATTGCTGCTCTTTTGTGTATGAAAGTCGTAAAAATTGGGGACTTGACTGAGCGGCGAATTTTGGCGAAAAACGGTTTTATTGGCTTCTCTTTTTAAAAGGGAAGTATATTCATCCTCACTTTAGCAAATTTTTTCATTGTAATGAGTTACTTTTTACGTCACCAGAAAAAATATTTTTGATGTCTGCACGTCGTAAAGGGTTGACTGATGAAGAAATTAAAAAATTTATTGGAAGAATTAGAAGAAGAATATTTTGCAGACAATGGTTCTGATTGCTGTGATGAATCTGAATGCAAGGGTATTAGTTTTTTTGACGACAATAATGATGCAAATTCCTCTGTGTCATTTGATTTTCATTGGCGTAAGGCTAAAACAGATGATAAGCCCATCATTTTTTAATTTAAGGGGATTTAAGTATTTTTGAGCCAAAATAAAGGATTTAGTTGAAGAACACGAATTTTTTTATTTATTTTTTCAGAAGAAATTTTAAACTTTATTGCAGATGAAACAAATAGATATGCTTCCCAAATATTAGAATTAGATCCGGGAAATAATAAAAAAAGCATGGGACAAAGTGAACTAATATTGATGCACAAGAATTAAAAAAAATCTTAGGAATTATCTTTATCTATACGACCCATTAAAAGAATAACATCAAAGATTATTGGTCAACAGATGAATTGATTGAAACTCCTATTTTTAGAAAAATTATGTCCCGTGATAGATTTTTTAATGTATTGAGAATTTTTTACATTTTACAGACAATAAGAATAAACCATAACTTGATGAAAAATATGACAGATTGTGGAAATTTTATGAACGATTTTTGATTTTTTTTAAAATAAATATTTTAAGGAGCGCTATAATCCGTCTGAAGAACTTGTAGTTGATGAAGTCATTATGAAATTCAAAGTAAGAGTGATATTCAAACAATATATTCCTAAAAAAGAAAACAGTGGGGAACTAAACTTTATAAATTAGCAGACAAATATGGCTATTCTTTTGATATGGAAGTGTATTTAGGTAAACACAGAAATAAAATGAATCCAGGAATTTCTGCTTCCCATAATGTGGTATCAAAATTAACGAATTCCGTGAAGAATAAAGGCCATAAATTATGTATGGATAATTTTTTTCTTCAACGGAACTTTTCTGCAATCTGCTAGAAAAGAAAATCAATTGACATTTATAATCCCTATAAACATGACTATTTTTGGTTTAACCCTGACCAAAATTGCTGGTTTTGAGATTGATATTTTATCAGTTAAAATAAGAAAATCTTAATGTAATATTAAAAGTTTTTCATAATAATTTACACATGAAAAAGTATGTGTTAGGAAAATTCCAATTCAAAGATTTAATAGTCTTAGAAACATTTTCATTAAGAAACTGTATTTATTGTAATATAAGAGCTTTTTTCATATTCTGGATTTTTATATGAAATTATGAAATAAATTTTTTACAAAGGAATAATTTTGATTTAATGTTAAAAATTTGCTCTTCAAGGTGAAATATATTTTATTCGATGTTGCTCACTGTTGAATCTAAACGTCTCTCTTTAGAGAATACTAAACGTCTCTTTTTTCTGACGTGCACGAATATCGGAATAGATGCTAGACATCTTTCTTGATTTCTTCATTTCGAAGTATTGTTTATGGAAAATATTCCAGGGCCACATTGTATTTTTTAATCCCACAACAAAAACATGCTGGTAGAAATAAAATAAATATAAAAATGAAAATACTTCCAATCATAAACTGAGATGCGGTAGATATTTAAAAAAGTTGTCTTTTAGTTGTGTCAGTCTTCTACGTGGTTTTAATTTCTGTATAAAATTAAACTAATCACGATTTTGGTTTTTAAAAATAATTTAATAAGCATAGTTTCATAAAAGTTTAAAACGCTCTGAAGATAAGAATTTATTCTCAATATAAAGTTAATGTTTTCTTGCTAATGTTTTGATAAGAATTTCATAAAAATATTTTCTGAGACGAATACGAGTATATTTTGGAATGTACTATTTAAATGAACATTTTCAAATTCTCAGTCATTGAGAAATGAACCGAATATTACTATTTATTGTATATCAAATGTAATTTTATTAAACAATCAACCTGAATGCTACATTTAAAGGAGAAATTCAAGATTCGTTTGGCTACATTTATTGTACAAAACGTTTCATACTTAGTTACAGAAACACGCAGAAAGGAAAATTCTATTTTTAAGTTTTTTCCTTAAAAGTGAAAGATAAAAAAGCATATATTTTTAACCATTCAATATAGAAATTTGTCATAAATAAAAATACTTAAATCAAAAGAAAACTGGAATCATTATTGTATTTAACACACAGATTACCTTTAATCTTTTTCAAATGCAACTTTGGCAGAGTTTGCTTGTACTTACTCATAAAAGAAAATATTTGTTCAAAATATCTTCATTTATTAATTAATTTATTATATTAATATTAGGCAGGCTGCTTTTATGAATGTTTTTGAAATATTTAGTTAGTTTATTGCTTATCATTTTTATTATAACTAATTGCAAATTCATTACTTTAAAGAAGTCTGTAATTATTTTAAATAATTATTTCAGAAAATTCTCTGTAATAAATTAATATACGCCATATAGTTTTTGAAACAGACTAGATTTGTTTCACAAATGCATGTATATAATCTTAAAATTCTTATAACATTTCTTAATGTGGTATGTAAAACAACGAAGAGAAAAAATCAATAGCTTGTCGATAAATAGAGTATTTATGGTAACCACATTTACATTTTCATGAGAATTACGGCAGACCTAGCGCGGCGTATCTCCCTCAAAAGATTAAGATTCGTCATGGTGAAAACTTCAGCACTTAAATGGGGTGAAAATGACCCTCTCCTTTCGGACGAGGGGGTGGAAATGTCATCTTCTCGCGCCGTCCTAGGAGCAGTTTTTTTAAACGGGGACGCCGGACTCAAAAGGTTAAAGTGAAAGCCATTACTGATTTCGAACGTCCCTCAAGCAAAACCGAAGTACGTGCTTTCCTAGGTCTTGTTGGGTACTATCGCAAGTATATACCAGAATTTTCGGTAGTTGCTGCGCCTTTATCCGACCTGTTAAAAGGGAAGTCCAAGAAGGGAACTGTAATATGGAATAATAACTGCGAAAAGGCATTCATACAATTAAAGAACACTTTAATAAAGAAGCCTGTACTTTACAGTCCAGACTTTCAAAAACAATTTATCATTCAATGTGATGCCTCAAACTTAGGAATAGGTGTAGTTTTATCTCAGAGAGATCAAAATGAAAATGAACACCCTATCCTATTTCTGAGTAAAAAATTTTCAAAATCTGAGAAAAATTATAGCACTATAGAAAAGGAATGTGCAGCAATAATTTTTGCTGTTACTAAATTAAAATATTATTTAGATGGTCAGTATAAATTTATTATCGAAACTGATCATAACCCTTTAGTTTGGTTAAAACATCATACAGGATCTAATCCCAGACTTTTAAGGTGGGCTTTGGTGCTTCAAAGCCTAAATTTTGATATTGTTCACAGAAAGGGCAAATTACATCAGAATGCCGATAGTCTCAGTAGAATGCTGAATAACCAAACTTAATTATTTTTTTTCTCAGATATTAAATTACAATGTTTTTTTAATACAAATTTCAATTGTTGTTACATGTGTACATAATAAAAAAATGTTTTTTTATAATAACAATGTGTCTATTTGTAAGTTTAGTTAAGGTTGAAAATTCTGTTGTGTTAGATAATTATTTTGTGCTATTTTGATATATTTTTATTTTATATTTAATATTATATAATTCCATATAATTTTGTGTTTCAGCCAGAGTCCGATTGATCAGGGCTATCTGTAATACTAAATTTTGCTCTTTGTTGTTTGTGTGTGTTTTTTTCTTTTTTATTTGCAGGTTGATTTCCTTAGAATGAGAAAAAAAAGAAGAAAAAACTCCGGGGAAGGAAGGAATAATTTAGTCTGTAATGTCTCACCATCGGCACTTTCGATTTTAAGATCCTATGTTTTTTTTTTTTTTTTTTTTGTTTTGTTTTGATTCAGAGACTCTCGTTGTACGCGAAGCAGGCGAGAGAGATTGTCGCGAACCCTTACATGACTCCTTGTAAATTTTGTTCTTTTTTTAATTAAATGTGTATGTTTCAAAATTGGAGTCATTTATTTGTTTGTTTGTGTCATAACAATATATATATATATATATATATATATATATATATATATATATATATATATATATATATATATATATATATATATATATATATATATATATATATATATATATATATAACAACCAATAACAAAAAGAAGCGAGTGACGTCACCACATAAAGTTTGCTCCAGCTCCGGGTCATGTGACTGCTCGCGTTAAAATGTGTAACTTAAAACTTTTTTTTTCAGTATGCATCCGGGACTCGCCGAGCAATGTTTTGATTTCGATATGGAATAAATGTTTGAACTTCTGTTTTTCAAAGTCATTATTGATAATTTCAGTCTGCAATTTAAATGTCGCGTAGATATTTTGGCCCATAATTTTATTATGTTACGTTGAAAAGAATTTATCCATAAAAATTAAATTGCAAGATATGTGGAGATTGAAACTGTCCTGGGACTCTCCTTTACCCACTCAAGATCAGAATAGCTTTAAAAGATGGATTAATGATTTACATTTACTAAATAATGTTGAAATAGCCCGCTATTCAGAAATTAATGATTCGACACAAATGCATGTATTCATGGATGCTAGCAAAGTAGCTTATGTCGCTTGTGTTTTCCTTAGAACTATCACTTCTAATGGAGTAAAAATTTGTCTTTTAAGAGCTAAATCACGAGTAGCTCCTTTAAAACCCATCACCATCCCAAGATTAGAGTTATTATCTTGCACTATTGGAGTAAGATTAGCTCATTCGATCAAAATGGCCCTGAATTTAAGTAACTTAAAAACAGTATTTTGGAGTCATCCAATGGTATCACTGTGGTGGATCCTGGAACATGGAGATTGGACTGTCTTTGTCTCCAATCGAGTTAAAGAAATTAACCAATTGGCACCTAATGCCGAATGAAGACATGTCCCTGGAGTTTCCAATCCCGCCGACATTCTATCGCGAGGCTGCTCTATTCGTCAATTTTTGGACTCCCGTTGGTGGGAGGGTCAAGAGTGGCTGAAAGAACTACCATAAAATTGGCCTGAGAATAAATTAGTGTACGAACCAACCAAAATCGAAGTGGAAAAAAGAATCATTAAACTTTGTAACATTAATCTTAATGATACAGAACCAGATTGGTATGCCCTCAGATTTTCTAGTTTCAATTCTATTCTACGAATGACTGGTTGGATGCTACGTTTTATCAGGATTGGGTGGATGCATTTTCACATCAGAATTAAACATCGAGCCAAAGTAACTGAGCAGTTAAAGCTGCGCTTTCGAAAGGAATACCTTGGTCAACTTATACAGCGTCTAAGCAGAAGGTGTTCAACTCCAAAAATACAAGTTGGAGAAATCGTGTTAATCGGAGACGACAATAAAAAACGTTTGAATTGGCCTCTAGCTAAAGTCATGCAGTTGATTCCTGGCAAATATGATATTGTCAGAACTGTGAAATTGAAAACACAATCTGGTGTTTTAGTGCGACCTATACAGAGGATTTTTCCCCTAGAGATTCCAGCAACTACTGATAA
Source organism: Latrodectus hesperus (assembly GCA_037975125.1). Taxonomy (NCBI): domain Eukaryota; kingdom Metazoa; phylum Arthropoda; class Arachnida; order Araneae; family Theridiidae; genus Latrodectus; species Latrodectus hesperus. The sequence continues at coordinate 43,450,565 of CM075851.1, forward strand.
AGATGATGTCCCAACTACATCAAATGTGAGAAGAGATTCCTTTTCAGATGCTGAAGGAAATGATTTGTCACTGCTATCAGAAAATGATATTTCCTGTGATTCTCTAAGACTAATTTTGCTCAGTGATGATAAGGACTTACCCAAACAACCAGAACTGGACGATTAGTGAAAATTCCTAAAAAATTAAATCTGTAATCTTATAATCGTAACTAACTTTTTTCTTTTTCATTTAGGTTTTGTTTTCTCCCGAAACAAAAGGTGGAAGGATATATAACAACCAATAACTAGAAAAGAAGCGAGCGACGTCACCACATCAAAGTTTGCTCCAGCTCCGGGTCATGTGACTGCTCACGTTAAAATGTGTAACTTAAAACATTTTTTTTTCAGTATGCATCCAGCACTCGCCGAACAATGTTTTGATTTCGATATGGAATAAATGTTTGAACTTCTGTTTTTCAAAGTCATTATTGATAATTTAAGTCTTCAATTTAAATGTCGCGTAGATATTTCGGCCCATAATTTTATTATATTACGTTGAAAAGAATTCCATTTTTATACATGATCGAGAAATCGAATTCGGAATTATTCAAATTAAAACGAAAGGTAACAATATATATATATATATATATATATATATATATATATATATATATATATATATATATATATATATATATATATGATAAAGTTAAGTTTTCTCTTTAAAAAAGATAATGTATAAGAACTTATTTATAATCCCTCATCAATGTAAGTTGTCATTCCCTGTATGAAAGGCATTACTTATCGTAAGTACTTTAAAGTGTAATTAGAATAATATGAAATTACTAAATTTGAAAACTATATGTGCAAAAAATATACGTAAAAATATCGTTAAAATATTGCAATTTATCTAAAAAGAATATCTATGTATAAAATATTGTAAGTTTAGTAGGTTAAACGTTTCCTCATGATAATGTAGTAAATGTTATTTATAATTTCGTTATTTTTGTCTTTTTATAATAATTTTGTGTGAAAATGTAAAAAATGCAAAAAAATGTCTTTCAAATTATTTTCAAATCTGCTATTAGATAAATTAATTATGTTCCTAAATTAGTTTGTAAAATATTAGATGCCTTAGTTAATATTTAAATGGAATTTATTTACTATAAAAATATCACAAAAGCTATTTTGTGATTCATTATATCAGTCTATAAAATAATTCCCTTTAAGAAATAATATTTGCTACTTTGTTTTTTGTTATAATAATTTAACCCTTAAATTTGCAGTTTTATTTAAATGACTCTTAATTATTTAATATGATTCCTAAGTATTTATAAGATTTAAATTGATTTTATGAACTTAATATAAGCATTCTCATCATAAATGGATCTTTAAAATGAATTACAATGAATCACTATTAGCATATTTTCTTTTTACGGTAATTTAGATTCGCATTTTAAGTATGATTGAGATATATAAATATCTCTTCTTGTAGGAATTCATTAATGTTTCCATTGAAATATCTATCGAATGAAACATTTTTTTATTAAAAACAAATAATTCGAAACATTAACATTGCCTTTAATTTCATATCTAATAAGTTTAATATGAAGTGTTATTAGGAATATTCTTTAAAATCATAACATATCATCATCATTATAATAAAGTAGCACTGAAATGTATTGGAAAGAATGAGTTTTAAAAAAATTACTGATACTATATTAATGAACTATATAATTTATTTTACTATGAATGAATGAATTGTCTAATTTATTTTTCTTCAGTATTAAGAAAACATTTCACTAACAAATCAGATGTGGAATGCATTTTTGATATAGCTAAAACCGATATTTTAGTATAAATAATATAAATTTTATCATATATTATATCTAATAAGAGAAAAATTATACATATATGTATATATATATTAAGCTCATATAAAGTTAAAAATAAATTTGAATGAATTTAAAAAAATAAGAAATTAATTAAAGGACAAAAAATTTACATTTATTTCCAAAAAAGAAAACTTAAAACGCTGTTAAAAATTATAGTTTGTATTGTATTAATTTATATTTATATTTAGTAATATTTAATTTAAATTTAATTCAATTTGTTATTTTTATACGTTTAAAATTATTATTTCTGATAAAACACTTCTCAAAGTATATTTTTATTCATTTCAATGAAATGCAAATAGTAATTACTCTTTCAAAAAAATCTTATACTGATGAGAATTAGTAACTTTAATATAATTTATTATTACAATATAGAATAACAAAAATATCTATCCCTTTCAACAACCACAATTACATTTAAGACTACTCTCACGAATATTTCACACATGATATCTTTTTTGTAACTGTTATTGGTGGTAAATATTTATTGCGGATTTGTGCATTAGGATGCATAAATTCTGTGAAGTTATATCGTGCAACTTAGTATAATGCAGTATTAGTAAAACTTTAATATGTTATTTTTAATCTATCCTAAGAAAAATAATGTTACGAGAAGCTGTAAGCTAATTTAAAAGGGAAATGTTAAATTTAAAATGTTTCACTATAATTTCAACAAAGAACTCTATTATCTGCGTATTATAAGGAATATATATATACTTATATAAGAACCCAAAAAATAAACTCTAAATAACTTTAAATTTAGAAGAATATTTGCAGATAAGCATGATTATCAATTGGGTTGTGCGCACTGAAATTCGTTCATTTTTCCATTGTGATTTTAATATTATGATTATGTGATTTGAAAAGACATATCCATGATAAAATGTGCTTTTAAGCATAATTCAATTTTCTTCTAAATTTTTCTAATAAAATGAGTTTTTAATATTAAGCTTAAGAGTCTTTGGATGGCTGTTCATTGCTATTTTAATAAAGTAAAGGCGTAAAACTGTTTCTCTTAACTCTATTAATTTCATCGCATGCTTAGCAATTGGATTATATTAATTGACGAGGATATTTATTACCTTGGACAACCACTTGAAAATTTGTTTCATCTCTTCCAAATTCATTGGAAGCTGTGCAGCTGAACAAAGCTGAATCCCTTCTGTCAGCAGAAATTATAGTTACTTCTGATGTTACACTATCCTCTTGATCTTTTTGAACTTCACTGTATCTGTGGAAACAAAGATTTAAATTAAATAATTTAAAACTTTAATAAAAACATATTAACATTAGTGTATTAAAATAAAAACAGTAAACATTGATCTAAAACTTGATATGTTTTTTTTTGTATTTTTATTCAAATGAATTTCTTACTAAATTTTTAGTATTCTTTCTCCATGAACGAATTTGAAGAATTTTTTTAAAATTAGTTGAGTTAAAAGTAAGTTATTTATAATAGTCTTTCTTATACAAACAAACAAATGATATGAATCTTATGAACAAAACAATGCATTTTAACATTTTAGAAAAAGAACTATTTTGAATACGACCATTTGATTAGAATACTGAGCGCAATAACTTAACTTTCTTTCCTATTTTCTGAATTTCACCCCAAATTTATTACACCCAGCACAATTTTACTGTAGCGAATTAAATACAATAGTTACTGAAACGATTTGAGAAACAAAAAAATGCAAAAATATGATTTCACGACATATAGATTCTGAGCATTAAGTTTACAACACAAAATAGTGCATGCAAAATCTAAAGAATATAATTAACTCATCGTGATTTAATTTTGGTATTGGTAAACTGATAATTTGTTTATTTCTGTAGTTACATATTATAAAATCAATGACAATATTTGCAAATTAAGTTTCAATTTTTTATTCAAATCTTTATTTTTTATCTATTATGTTAACTGCTGAGTTTTACATTGTACTTATTGAGCTATTGGTGAATAACTTTTGCATGTAGAGTTGAGTCATTAACAGAAATTTTATGCAAGTTTACTTATCTGATGTGACAAATGACACATAAAACTAATAAAAGTGCTAATTGAATGATAAATTGTTTGTTATTTAAATTTATCAATATTTAAAAACCATGATTACTTTGTATATTTTGAACATATTATGAACAAAATAGAGAGAAAAAGTATCACATCAAGCATCTATCACGAATACTTTAAAGCCACAACTTTCGTTAAGCGATCAAGCAATATCTTATTGAATATATACAATGAATAGATGAAGTAATTGAGTAATCTGCCCATATATATATATATATATATATATATATATATATATATATATATATATATATATATATATATATATATATATATATATATATATATATATATATATATATATATATATATATATATATATATATATATATATATATATATATATATATAGTGAGAATACGTGTCGTTAGTAATAGAGGGACACAAAGTTTAATATACATTATTTAGAATTTTGTAGACTAATTAACTCATTAATTCGATGCTCTTTGACAATTCAAATGAATCAAAAAGTTCAATAAAAAAGCTATTTTGAACAAGAATGAAAGAAAAATATTTGCTTATTTAGATCAACCAGATTTATAATTCTGAAATAAATGCTTACAACGCGTAACAGAATATTTGAAACTTGAACTAAATATATCTGTGCCTCCAATTATAATTATTATTATACATAATTTTACATAACAGTACATAATATATTATACATAACAGTACATAATTTTACTACCTTGATTCAGCTCTGATGTTGAACATTTGTCTGTCTTTCGTCCACACCAGAGTGATAGGTTTTTCTCCATAAGCTGTACAAATTAAGTGAACAGTTTCTCCTTTTCTTACGGTTGAGGACTGGAACTTTACTCGAAAATGAGCAGGAACTAAAATGTTAAACAGATATCTAAATTATTTAAATAAAACTGATTGATGTTAATAATTCATATTAAGCTTGAATCATAGGTTAGCAAATTTAACGTGTTTGCTAAATTTCTGACGAATACTGTTGTAAGACTTAAACTTAATGACCAATTTTAAATAAAATTTTTGAAAATTTTATCATAAATTCTGAGCATTTTTTCTTTGTTAAAGATATACCAGCTCGAAAAATATCCATAACAAATATTTTGAAACAATATGCTTCTGCTATTTTTTACTTTTGTTTTTAATAAACAAAAAACAATTTATTTAATGTAGAGAATTTTTTTTTTTTACTTTTATAGTTTTGACAGGCACAAATTTTAATTGGTGCTACTAGTTTAAATCATTGTTTAGTGATTACCAAAGTTTGAAGCTATCCATTTATACCCTAATCGAATAAGATGAGAACGATTTTAGATACATAATTTTAATATTTATTATATTTTTATAATTTTAATTTATCAACTACAATGAGAAAAATTTTTACTGAAAAAAAGTTCTTATTTCATTTCTTTCAGTAGTGTTTGGCATTTTTTTACAACGATGTTCTGTTCAGTCTTTTTTGTCACTATAAATATATCAAATTATTAGATTAAGTTAAATGAAAATATTCTGAAATATTTACTGAGGACTAGGTTAATGGTACTACCCTGATTTACGGAGAGTACGATTTTTCGTTGAAATCCTGTCATAACTGAATAATTCCATGTGAGAGATTGTGGTATTTTAATATATCCACATATATTTGACGAGTACCGAACCTAAAAATTACCAGATATTCTGCTTTGAAACATATGAATATGGGCTCAGCAATAATATAAAATATCCTACAAAAATGTAGAGAGCAAAAGTTTACAAAAATTCTTAAGTATTAGTGTATGCATTTGACAAATATAATAGCTCTTGCTGTATATTCAATGAACAAAATTTAAAACATTACTCTGGTAAAAGGCAGATTGTAAGATAGTAAAAATTAAGTTAGTTAAAATCCATAAATTCAATGCAAATTTTACAAATTATTGTTGGAATATAGAAACATTTAAAAAAGTATATTATATCAATAGAAATAAAATATTTCAAATTTTAATATAAATTAACTAAACGCAAAATGTAGATTATATACTTTTATCATTATATTGAGGGACTTTCAGCCAAGAAATATTTAAAATGTATAAAAAAATTTCACTTTGCTAATTATTTCTTATGACAAAATAATAGCACTATTTAATACATTTAACGAATAAAACTCAAAACATTAATCAATAAATATATATAAAATTTTTCAGAGAAGAATAATCAGAAATATTTCCGTGGTAAGAAAGAAGAAAATAGTTCCAATATTTTTGAAGATAAACAATAATTTAAGTAGAGAAACATAATGCAATAGAGGGTTTAATTAACACAAGTTGGAATTTTATTATAAAAATTAGAAATGCTACAATACTTAGAAATAATATTTACTTTATTAAAGTATGATTTTAAAATGTGAAATTTCTTTGAAATTAAATTAAGCAAACGTAATTATAAATTGAGGTAAAACTTTAAAATCTCTAAAAATGTCTTTGATTGATTTAATAGAAAAAAATAAAAATGTATATTGATTTATAAGCAAAAATTTTAAAAATTTAATTTATTACTAAAAAATTAAAAAAAATTCATAAAAACTTTCATTATGGAGAACATATTTTTCAAAAATAAAAACTAAAATGTAAAGTTTATTTTATTTCTTTTTTAATAATTATCTTAATAAGTGATACAAAGTAGCAAAAAAAAAATAAAGCAATGTTTAGTCTGATTACAGTGTAACAATAGAATCATTTTAAATAACATTAATTAATGTGAATTATTGCTTTATTTGTGTTAAGTAAGGGTTAACTTTATACTTAAAGAGTTTTTCTTAGTTTGTAAGTAATTTCTGAGAAGAATTTAAATTTATCAATATTTTGAAGATATTTTAGGAAAATTTCCAAATTTTTAAAAACATTCCTTTTCTCAGTGAAGAAAATCATTTCCTATGTTTTAAACTTTTACGAATGTTACTTTTAGTTAGAAAATGTTTCTATATTATTTACTAAACTAAAATATGCAATGTTCAAGCGAACATTTCTCAAAACAAAAGCAAAACTGAAATTCTCTCTATTCGTTTGTTTTGCCCTTTTAGCTGAAATTTTCCGGGTAACGTAGTTTGGGGAAGAAGGAAGCTTAAAATACTTCTCCATTATTGCATTGTGTTCTGTGAGCTCTAAAGCGAACGAAAACTCCCGTGAAACGTTTCAGCCGTAACTATTCCAAATGGTTCAAACGGCTTGGAAGCTGGACTTCAGGTTTTGAACTGAATAAAGCTATGTATGGCAGTAAAAGTCTTTCTCCTTCTTAAATAGGAAAGCGGAAGGCCATTTGGACGTCTCGCAGAGATCCCAAATGGCCTCGTATAATGCCCTGATGACAGCCTGGAAAATCCTACCGGGTCCATGAAGCCCAGGAGGAATAGATAACCAAAGAGATTCTCTAAAGATTTTTGCCTCAGTGTAAATAACAAGATTCCAAGAAAAGAAAGAAAGCAGAATTGTTTTAACAACATGGTAATTTTTTCTATGATTTACCTAAATTTCTGATAAAAAAATATTACTAAATCGTAGAAAAAACTCATAAAAAATTCCTAAAAAAATTATTAAAAATGTGCAATCAAGAAACATGTCCAATCAAAGGAAAAATATGTTTTCGAAGGAAAAAAGGAATGTTCTGGGAATTAAATTATGTTTGTTTAGTTATTTAGCTTGATCATCCATTAATTACAAAAATTTTAGTTATTGAAAATTATATTAATTAAATGCATTCTCAAACTGAAAATCATTAACAAATGGTTAAATATCAATTTTTCAGATTGTTTGATGAACATGGATGATTAAGATTTATTTTTAAAGATATTCTTTTATGTGACATAGATGGTATTATATACAGAAACCCTATATTGTTTGTGTTATACAGATTGGCCGTATTTGATGGCAAGGACACATTCTTAGATATAATTCAAACCCAACTATCTTAGTGACATTTTCAAAATTAGAGAATTCACGAAAAGGAAGGAGGCTACCACCAGGTGGGCCTGTTCTGTTGAAAAAGCTCTCAGGGATCTGTGAAATAATTGAAGTGTACTCTATTACTCCAAGTAGAGTCAGATTGAGATGGATCTTGGAGACAGCATTGCCTTCTAACAGACTGTCGTGTGGTTGAAGGAGTGCTGTTAAACCTGACGTTTTACGTGATAATAGGGTAAAACTTTAACGGAATGCAAAATATTATTAAATGATTGATTTTAAAATTACAAAAATTCTTATTCAAGGGGAAAAACTCTAATTCGAAAAAAATATTAATAAAGAAATTTTCCCTATTTAACATTCATGTGGTTAAGGTTTCATTAGACCACTGAAATGCTACCGGTTTATTTATATTTAACGTACTAAATGCAGCCTCAAATACTTCATAATTTTTAACATAAGTCTGTGAAAAAACTTTAACATTAGAATTTTCATTATATAAGCTATAAATTATTCATGATAACAGTTTCATTTTCAGATTTATGTTTTATGATAAATATATTTCATTATTGTTTAAAATGCTAACTACTGCATAAAAAATAAAATGTTATAAATTTTTTAATTTTTCTTTGTTTACATACTAGTGATTTTATTGTTTCTACAAATTTTCACCATTCCAAATTCATGTTTAACAAATTTAATTTTGCAATTAAAATTATGTAAACGTGATGAATTCCTTTCTTTGGATTTAATTTTCCTACTACAAGCTTTATTTCTAACAAAAATTTATATCTGATTTCTGCAGCCTTAAACAGCGCAGACATTTATATTCTACAAATACATATGTTATCATGAAAATAACATTGAAAACATTATAACACATAAAATATACCATAATGTATATAAAAACAACATTAAATTTGTGAAAATTTAAACATAAAAATAAATTTTACGAAATTATCACAATTACGGTATTATGAAATCAAATAGTTAATTGAAACTTTAATTGATTTGATATTTATCTGAGATTATTACAAATGTGTTTCCAAAAAAGTAATATTTCTATACAGAGAAAATATTAGGAATTTTAATCAAAGTAATTTCTTATAACAAGAGATAAAATTTTCAATTCCGTTTTTTGAAAAAGATTTCACAATTATTGATCTTGGGCAAAAAGTCATTTAAAAGGTGGTGTCTAGAGAAACTTTCCAAATACGACAGTATACAACTTTAAAAGAATAAATTCATCCATTTATAGTTTTTTGTTAAAATATGCAAAAAAAGAAAAACGTATGAAAACAATAAAGCTCTTCCATTTTTTAAAATCCTAAAAGTTTTTAAATAATAATGCAATTGCACTTATTTTTAAGTCTTATTACCAACATATTGTTAGGTTTTAAAACATATCTAATATTTTCTGAATTAAAAAAAAAAAATTTTATAAATTCTTTTATTTCTCACTTATGAATAAATTTGTAGGGAAAAATAGCAATTTAACATTTATTAAATAAATTAATATTTCGTTAACAGTAAATAAAGAATGTTGCACAATAGTGTAAGAGTAATTAAAGTTTTTGATTTTATTTTAACGTTGCTCGTTTTTCAAGGAATTCTCTCTCTCTCTATATATATATATATATATATATATATATATATATATATATATATATATATATATATATATATATATATATATATATATATATATATATATATATATGTAAACACATAGAATCGTAGAATATAATTTAGAAAATGTGGTGTTATATTTTAATTGAAGACAAATAAAGAAATGGCTGTTGTTTGAGAAATGAAAATAGTAAATCCAAATTCCCAGTAGAAAGACGTTTCTGTATTTGCCTTAAAAAGCCATTGAAACTAAACGATTTATATGTCACATGATTCGAGATTATCTTTACACAACATTTTTAAGGGGTAAATTCATTACATTTGTAAATTTTTCGCTCTCTATTTACATAATAAACGTTCGTCAAAAGTTAAAAGAAAATTTTTTTCTTTCAATTAAAGTATTTTAAATGCGTAGTACATTTATTGTTAGTTTATATTATTTACTCCATAAAATTTATCATGGGATTATTAAAATATCAAAATATACTAATGAATTTAATTTTTATTCAGCATTCGAGTGAAAATTTAATAAGTCCTTTTCAAAGACATTACATCTTTGATTGAATTGTTTTATTCTAAAGTGAGTTATAATAAACTGAAATCGTGTTGTTGAATAAATTGTTTCTCTTCCATTTATTTATTTGATTGTATCTTTATTTAATGTGTTATTTGTATTAAAATAAACTTTTTATAAATTAACTAAATTTTGAAAACTGACACTATAATTTTTGACTTTAAGCTGATTCAATTTCGAAAACTTCCTCTGAATAATGGTAGGAGAGGAATAATTTCATATTTATAGTAATTATTAATATTACCAATTAGATTATAAGACCAATGATTTCTTCAAATTTCAAAATTAATTTTCATCCTGAAAACTTTGTTAGCAATTTACTCAAAATTTATCAGCAAAAAAATATTTTATTTCATTTGTATCTAAAATAAGTAAGTAACTGAAGATTACCATTTCTTACGAAATTTTATGGCTAATATTATTTCAGCAATAATGATTTCACATGCTATATTTTTAACTATCCTTATTTTAAATATTAGTCATGCTATACACTAAATCAAATATTTTATGATCTAAAATGTCTTAAATCTTGATGCTATTTTTAGTAAAATAATGTTTCTCTGTAGGTAAAAATTTCTTAAAAAATTCATAATAAACTTGTGTACTTTCACCTAAGGTATTAGCTGTCATAAACAAATTTTCGTTAAAAATTAGTTAAAGCTTTTGTTTGTTAGCGATACACTAAAATAACTGAATCCATCATAACTTTATTATTATTATTCTTTATTTTTCAATATTTTTAATCAGTATTAAGTTAAAAATTTCCCTTTAATACTCTTTTATCTTTCAAAACCAATTCCGAGCAGATGTTTAAAAATACAAACTGTATTTCATACCATTCATAAAAATAGCTCATGAAAGGTCATTTAGATTTCCAATAAATAAAAGTGGTTGTCGAGAGTGGCTTTAAATTATCTTCGCAAAGATATAAAGTAATAAAAGTTCCCTTATGTAAAAGCTCTCCTTTGTGAGCTCTATGATTCATAAAAGGAATGGTTTCTGCACCTACCATGAACGGTGAGCTTAACGACAGCACTAAGACTGGGAGTGATTCCATTAGTTGCTTGGCACATATAAAGGCCAGCGTCCGAGAGTTCCACTTCGGTAATCACAAGCGAGCCATTCTCTAACGTCTGAATGTGTGGATTACTGATAATAGTTCTATACTCATTTCTTCCACCTAAGCCTGCAATATAGGAAATCATAATGGCATGCGTGTTTCACATTTTAAGTAAAATTACAATTAATATAAATTATTTACATAAATAATTATGACTATAGTTACTATAGGCCTTTAAGTTATATTAAATTTTATTTATATTAAAGACCTTTATAATATAAATAAACTCTGTTTTTATAAACTACTAATATGATTCATCATTATCAAAAGAAATTCAAATTTTAATATAAAATTTTTCTTGTACTGCAGATAATTTGAAAATTAAAACTTTTTATGAACATATTTACGAAACACTCAAATTTAACACATTTGCCGAATTGTTTTGACAAGTTTAACCATTTAATATAACAATCTGTACAATATAAGAACTACTTAGTTATAAAGTTAAATACTTAGCTATAAATAAATAATAAGATACTGAATAGTTAATTAAATACATTGAATATTTAGTATAATACATTTTATAGAGGTTGTGCTCACACATAATTATGAGACGGAGAGAGAGATAATAGTTATAATATCGCTTTCTTTCTTCTTCTCTCTCTCTGTGTATGAGGTATATATATATATATATATATATATATATATATATATATATATATATATATATATATATATATATATATATATATATATATATATATATATATATATATATATATATATATATATATATATATATATACTATTGGCCATTAAAATTGCTACACTAAGAAGGAATGGAAATAACAGAACGATATTTATTGGATACATACATTATAGTGGAAAGAGCAAGTGATTATATTTACAGTAAATTAGGATGTATATATCTTGAGAAATCAATACTTAAAGCAGCTACCTCTGGCTGCAATATCCGCCTAGGCATGGTAGCATTTATCACTGCATTTATCCGCCTAGGCATGGAGTCAACCAGAGATTGTATGGCATGTATGGGGATCTCAGTCCATGCAGTTTTATCACTATGCCACAGTTCATCGACAGTAGTGGATGGTGAGTGATGGCGTGCCAATCGCTAGGCAACCATTGACCACACGTTCTCAATTGGTGACTGATAAGGAGAACGTGTTGGCGAGGGTAACAGTAGAACCTGTTCTGTATCAAGGAAGTTCAGAAAAGTACGAGAAACATGTGGTCGTGCATTATCCTGTTAAAACAAAGCATTAGGGAGGCCTCGAAGATAGGGCAGAGCCACGGGCCTTAACACATCGGAAATGTAACGGTTGCTGTTCAAAGTGCCAGTAATGCGAACAAGAGAGGATCGAGACGTGTATCCAATGGCACCCCATACCATCACTCCAGCAGATGGGCCAGTATGACGATGTCCAATGCAAGCTGGCAATGCACGTTCTTCACGATGCCTCCAAACACGGATGCGGCCATCATGGTCCTGTATACAGAACCAAGATTCATCTGTAAAGATGACGTGATGCCATTCCCGCGTCCAGGTTCGTCGCTGATCACACCATTGAAGGCGCTCCTGTCTGTGACGCAGCGTCAATGGTAGCCGAAGCCATGGTCACCGTGCAGACAATCCATGCTGCTGCAAACGTCGTCGAACTGTTCGAGCAGAAACTTGTTGCATTGTAAATGACTCCATTTCTCGACTCAGGGTTCGTGACGTAGCTATACGATCCCTTGGGACCATGCGGATAAGATGTCTGTCTTCTCTGCTGTTAGTGATGGAGGGTCGCTAAGATCCTGCATGACGTTCCGTATGATTGTCCAGAGCCCATTGATTCCATATTCTGCTAACAGTTATGGGGTCTCGACCGACGCGAGCAGCAATATTGCGGTACGATAAACCGCAATCCTGGTAGGCTATAATCCTACCTTGATCAAAGTCAGACACGTGCTGATAGGCATCTCTTCTTCTTACACGAGGCATTACAACAACTTTCCTTGCCGAAAACAACGTTGAAACGGAAATTGAGTATGAGAAAACTGCTGTCAAATCTCTGGTTTTATACACATTGTAGATGTCGCTACTGTCGCCTGCTTTGTAGGAATGCGCTGAAAATCTAATCATTTGCATATCACAACAAGTTCTACCTGTCATGCAAATTTCACGTGTGTGGTGTGCCGCTTTCCTGGTGTAGCAATTTTAATGGCCAGTAGTGTATATAAAGTGAATAAATTTAATATATTCCTAAGAGTATTTTATTTTTATAGATACAAACCACACACACACACACACATACACACGCTTAAAAATGGTTCAAACTCGTTAAATTTGACTTGGGCGTTAATATTTATTATATTAATTTGGATTATAATTTTTAAAAATAAATCATAACTTAGATTCATAAGGATATATATTCTATTAAAAAGAGTATTTTTATTTATTTTGTGTGTGTGTGAATAAAATATCATCCATTTATTTCCCAATATACAAAGCAAAAATATTGAATTAATTTTTCCAGTTTTTACAAAACAACAAAATAAATCAACCAATTTTTACAAATCAACTAAGTAAAATAAAAGGAGAGATATGAAAGGGGGAGTAAAAATAGATTCTAAAAGTAGATAATGAAAATTAAGTCGGAAATATTTTACAAATTTTTTTTCTCGATATTAGGAAATCATGAATGAAATCAAAACCACAATAAGATTTAACATTTTTCTATATTTTTTTAAGATAAATAAATATTTACGTAAAAAAATATTTGATTTTTTTTCATATTTTGTTAAACAAAAATAACATTTTTCTCTAAACAAAGATCACTTTTGAATAAGAAATATAAAAGAAATATGAAAATAAAGATGATTAATTTTATTTTATAATTTGATAGTGATTAAAATATTCTTGATTAATATATGGCGTAATAGAAGTATAGTATTTACATTCATGAAGATCATAACGTTATTTTTTATATGGAGGACATGTTAAAACTATATTGAGAGACTGCAAAAACTAAACATGGGGTGTCACATTTGATGTCGTGATATAAAACAAGCTAAGCTAGCAGCTGAATGGTTTGAAGAGTGGACTTAGTTAAACAGTTCATACTTTAAATTCGCTTAAAAGTGTAGGTCCCAGTATAATTAGTTTTCCAGAGTGCTAAAAATGACCGTAGAGGAACAATAAAAATGATAACAAAAAATAACAGAAAGCAATTACACAATATGCACTCAATTGCAACAGAAAACTTGATTTTGAAACAGATTGCTATTTCTTCCATCAACAAATACTAGAGAAACTGAAACAATTGCCACCACAAATAAACCTAGAAATCATAGTAGAGACATTTCACTTTAAAAAGGTGAAATTAAATTTTGTAGAGAGATAATATAATCGCCTTTTTAACATAAATTGTGTGTTATTCTACATAATATCATTTATATAATTAAACATTGATATGTTTATTGAACATGACACTTTTTAAAAATTTATAAAACTTTGCCATGTCCGATCAAGCGAAATGGTAATATATATATATATATATATATATATATATATATATATATATATATATATATATATAATATATATATATATATATATATTGTTACAAATTTATAAATAATGATATTTGTCTTAAAATATCTCAGACAGATCGGAATTTCTCACATTTTGGGCAAAAATTGCGGTATTTAGACGTGTTGTAGTTTAAAAGCGGATTTCCTAATGATTTGGCGACTTGGCGACAGTTGGCGAAATTCTTGGCGATTTGACGACGGTTGGCGAGATTTTTGGCGACTTGGCGAGAAATCGATACTTCTGGAAACATCCATCACCTAAGCTCTAGGACCAATATTTTTCGAGATAGCCTAGAAGCTTCCAGAACCTTGGCGAAATTGGTAGATTTCTCCGCCAAGTCAGGTATAAATACCGCAGTCCGACATGGAAGAGAGAGTATTGTGAAGACAGTCAGTTTAGTGAAGACGATTAGTTGTGACTGCTAGTTGTTCTCTGTCTGAGGTATTTGAGACCTGTGATTGGAAGCTGTTTCTTATTATATCTGACGAATTGTAGCTGTATAATTGTGATTGTTACAGCGGGAATTTCGTGTATCTAGTGAAGTTTTTTACGAATAAAAGTCTTGTGTTAATTAAGTGGTCGCTTTATTCAACTCTCAATCAACTCGAACCCGTGGAGCTCGGTACAACTGGTGTCAGAATCGGGGTTGAAGAGTTGATGCAGCGTGTCACAAGAAAAATGGATATGGATTTAATGAAAAGTCTTCTCGAAAAATTAGCGGAGCAGACAAGAAGAGATGAAAGCTGGACAAGAAGAGATTAAAACCGAGATGATGAAAGAGATAAAATCTGGACAGGAGGAGATGAAAGCTGGACAAGAAGAGATGAAAGCTAGACAAGAAGATATGAAAGCTGGACAAGAAGAGATTAAAACCGAGATGATGAAAGAGATAAAATCTGGACAGGAGGAGATGAAAGCTGGACAGGAGGAGCTTAAAAAGGAACTTAAGAAGGACATTGTAAGTGTTAAAGAAGAATTCTCCAACATCATTCAGGAGAAGATAAATGCAGTGGATGATAAGGTATCTTCAGTTGAAACTAAAGTTTTGAAGATAGAAAAGAAAGTTAAAGAAGCATTAGACAATAAGAATAAGAAGATTGAAAGCTTGGAGAAGCAAATGTCAAACAGACATGAGGAACCCAACGTGGCATTTGTGCCTTCCCTAGCCAATATTAAACTCTCAACATTTGATGGGAAATCATCCTGGCAAGTATACAAGACCCAGTTTATGATGGTAGCGGAAGCTAATGGATGGAATCCCCGAGCCCAAGCCTTTCACCTGGCGGCTTCTTTAAGAAGAGACGCGGCTGACATCCTCGAGACGCTTCCGGAGGAGCAAAGGCACGATTTCCAAGCCCTATCGAGAGCGCTTGAGCTGCGGTTTGGAGATAAGTGCGCTAAAGAATATAGCAGACTACAGTTAAAGTCCCGCTATCAAAAAGCGGGTGAAAGTCTGCAAGAATTGGCTGCCGATATTCAGCGACTTTCCCATCTAGCATTTTCGGACTGCCCAGCTGAGACACGTCAAGATCTGGCTCTCCATCACTTCATCGATAGTGTGTGGGATCCGGAGATACAGAAAACACTTCCGAAAGACTCGCCGATGTCAAAAATATCGGATCTGCCCTAGTATACGCACATAAGATAGAAGCTGCCCAGGAGGCAGCGCGTAAAGACCGGCACTCAATCAGAGCCGTCTCTGCTACTGATACGGACTGTGATCTTAGAAAGCAAATCGAAGATCTGCGGAGAAAATTTCGTAACTTAGAATTGAGTAAAGATGGCAGAAACACGAAAATCCAGTGTTGGATTTGCGGTGCAGTCGGACACGTCCGTAGAGACTGCCCGAAACGAAAAGATGGTGGAAATGATCTTCCACCACAGCAGGGAAACTAATATTTGGCCATCTCGCGGGGCGGAGATGTCCAGAGAGTCAGAAGCCCCATTTCAAATTGTTTCACGTTTCTTCCGTAAGTGGCGGCGACAACGGACTTTTCGTTATGGGACATGTCAACGAAGTTCCCTGTAGAATGATAATCGATACTGGAGCCAACGTAACTATCATTAGGACAGATTTGGCCCACAAACTTAGTGAGAAACTCATCTGGACGCCGCCCTGCATTACCCTCCAAACTGTGACAGGTGACAAGATTAAAGTGCATGGAAAAGTAAATCTAAACATTGCATTTGGTAATGCCGTGTACCATCATATGGCATATGTCGCTGATATAAATGACGAATTTATTCTCGTTGTCGTTTTCTTTGAGAAAATCCAATCGGATTTTCTCAAAAAAAACCATTTCAAGTTAGATTTTAAAAATAATGAACTACACTCATTTTCTGAAGACATGGCGATTTTTAAGACGAAATATTCAGATATTAAAACCGTCCATCATATAACTGCAAAGAGTAAAACAACATTACCACCAAGAACTGAGACAATAGTTTCCGGAGCTCTTTCAGAAGATAATAATTTTCATTATGGATTGACTGAATATCCAGATTCTGACAATAGCGTTAAAGGAGTACTAGTGGCTTCTTCACTCGTCGACCTTTCACGAAATGTAATCCCGGTAAGAGTTGCTAATCTAAGCAATAAGGTAAAACTAATAAAAGAAGGAGAAGTGCTGGCGACTTGCACTCCAGTGACCTGCATTAACCGAAATTGTCAAGCCACACTATCTGAGCCTCCTGACACTCTAATTAATGAACTCCTTCAGAGTGCAGAGTTAGATGATAAACAGAGGAATGCTGCAAGAAATCTATTATTAGAATTCGGAGATCTCTTTTCCAAGAAATCAGATGACGTTGGGCGAACCAAATTGACGCAGCACCGAATCAATACAGGAAATCATCCACCCATTAAACAACATCCGAGAAGATTGCCATTCGCTAAGCAGGAAGAGGTGGATAATCTTCTGATGGAAATGCAGCAGAATGACATCATTGAGCCATCAGAGAGTCCTTGGGCTTCGCCTATTGTTTTAGTTCGGAAGAAAGATGGCTCTACCCGATTCTGTGTTGACTATCGTCGGTTAAACAACATCACAAAAAAAGATAGTTACCCTCTTCCTAGGATTGACGATACACTTGATCCTTTATCCGGAAAACAATGGTTTTCGACTTTGGATCTCAAGAGTGGTTATTGGCAAGTAGAGATACATCCTGAGGATCGAGAAAAGACTGCGTTCACCACAGGACAAGGACTTTGGCAGTTCAAGGTCATGCCATTTGGACTTTGCAATGCACCTGCAACGTTTGAGCGCCTGATGGAGACAGTATTACGAGGACTTTCCTACGAAGCCTGTTTGGTATATTTGGACGATATCATTATTGTAGGGAGCACATTCGAAGACCATTTAAGAAATATCCGAAAGGTGCTGGAAAAATTAAAAATGGCCAACCTGAAGCTGAATCCCTGCAAATGTAATTTATTCTGACGTGAAGTAAGCTATCTGGGACACATTATCTCTGCTGGAGGTGTAAGAACAGATCCTGAAAAGATCTCTGCAGTTAAGGACTGGAGTAGTCCAAAAGATGTCCACCAATTAAGAAGCTTTCTTGGACTATGCACATATTACAGGAAATTTGTTAAGGGTTTTTCAAGTATTGCCAGACCCCTTCACAAGTTGACAGAAGTTAAACAGAGATTTCTATGGACAGATGAATGTGAAAAAGCTTTTAAACAACTGAAGGAGGCGTTGACATCTTCGCCCGTTCTTGCATATCCCCAGCCTGGAAAATTATTCATTTTAGATACGGATGTCAGCAACGAAAATATCGGAACTGTTTTGTCGCAGGAAATTGATGATAAAGAATATGTCATTGCTTATTGGAGTAAATGTCTATCGAAACCAGAGCGGAATTATTGTACAACCAGGAAGGAATTGCTGGCAATCATCAAAGCCATAGAACATTTCCACCATTATCTCTATGGAAGAAAGTTCTTACTCCGGACCGATCACGCATCCTTAATCTGGCTTTTAAATTTTAAAAATCCAGAAGGACAGGTAGCCAGATGGATTCAACGACTCCAGGAGTTTGACTTTGAAATACGTCATCGCAAAAGAACTCTTCATGGAAATGCTGATGCACTCTCAAGGAAACCGTGTAATGAAAGCTGCCGATATTGTTCTAGAGTAGAGAAGAACTATCAGTTAGTAAATCCTTCGGTGCGCCAAGTTACTGTTTCGCCTCCATCGAAACCAGACCCATGGAGTGATAAAGAACTTAGAGAAGCCCAAAAAGAAGACCCAGATATAAATCCAATTTTAGAATTAAAAGAATCTTCCAGTATGAAACCAAGTTGGCAGGATATCTCCACCTACAGTCCTGCTACTAAGCAATACTGGGCTCTTTGGGACTCACTTTATATAAGAAATGGTGTCTTATACAGGAAATGGGAGTCCGATGATGGACGTAATTTCAAATGGCAGCTTATTCTTCCAAAATCAAGAATTTCAGATGTTTTGAAAGAATTGCATAGTAGCTCAACTGGAGGCCACTTTGGAGTAATGAAAACTCTACAGAAGGTTCGAGAACGCTTCTATTGGAGCAAAACTAGACAAGATGTAGAGAAATGGTGTCAATCTTGTGATGACTGTGCGGCACGGAAGGGACCAAAGAAACGTAGCCGAGGAAGATTGCAGCGGTACAACGTAGGAGCACCTTTTGAGCGAATAGCATTAGACATTTTGGGTCCTTTACCACGATCTTCAAATGGCAACAAATACATACTAGTTGTCATGGACTACTTTACTAAGTGGCCTGAAGCATTTGCAATCCCCGACCAAGAGGTTCCGAGGTTCTTGTGCAGCAATGGGTTTCCAGATTCGGCACACCCTTACAAATTCATTCTGATCAAGGGAAAAATTTCACCTATGTTTTGTTTAAAGGAATGTGTCAAATTCTCGGAATAGACAAGACGCAGACCACACCACTACACCCACAATCGGACGGCATGGTAGAGAGGTTTAACAGAACCATCTTGAATAATCTCTCACTTATGGTTTCCAGAAATCAGCAAGATTGGGATTTGAAGCTACCGCTGTTTCTGTTTGTATATCGCAGTGCTGTCCATGAGACTACCGGATATACTCCTTCACAGATGCTCTTTGGTCGCGAACTTCGCCTCCCTTGTGATCTTCAGTTTGGTCGTCCACCGGATACATCTTCATCGCCAGAGGAATACCTTCGAGACCTTCAGGCACGTCTTGAAGATGTCCATAACTTCGTCGGAGACCGCATCAACCTGACGACCGAAAGAATGAAGACAAGGTATGACACAAGAGCGACAGGACATGAATTTCAAGTAGGTGACAAAGTTTGGTTGTGGAACCCGATTCGACGTAAAGGACTTTCTCCAAAGTTGCAAGCCAACTGGGAAGGTCCCTACACAGTCCTAAAAAGACTGAACGACGTCGTGGTTCGTATAAGGAAATCATCTTCCTCAAAACCAAAGGTTGTACATTATGATAGATTAGCTCCTTATCGTAATGTAAAGTAAAAATTAGTAGACCATGGTCTCTTTGTAAATAGTATACATAATTTTAATCTTTCCTATTTTCTTGTATTTTTAGTTGCTTGTGTATGTAATGTGCTCTATATCCTCTTGAAATGTAAATTCTCTTTTATTAAATTTGACCTCCTATCAGGGGATTGTACTGCCCGGGACGTGCAATCCTTGAGAGGGGGGCAATGTTACAAATTTATAAATAATGATATTTGTCTTAAAATATCTCAGACAGATCGGAAATTCTCACATTTTGGGCAAAAATTGCGGTATTTAGACGTGTTGTAGTTTAAAAGCGGATTTCCTAATGATTTAGCGACTTGGCGACAGTTGGCGAGATTTTTGGTGACTTGACGAGAAATCGATACTTTTGGAAACATCCATCACCTAAGCTCTAGGACCAATATTTTCCGAGATAGCCTAGAAGCTTCCAGAACCTTGGCGAAATTGGTAGATTTCTCCGCCAAGTCAGGTATAAATACCGCAGCCCGACATGAAAGAGAGAGTATTGTGAAGACAGTCAGTTTAGTGAAGACGATTAGTTGTGACTGCTAGTTGTTCTCTGTCTGAGGTATTTGAGACCTGTGACTGGAAGCTGTTTCTTATTATATCTGACGAATTGTAGCTGTATAATTGTGATTGTTACAGCGGGAATTTCGTTTATCTAGTGAAGTTTTTACGAATAACAGTCTTGTGTTAATTAAGTGGTCGTTTTATTCAACTCTTAATCAACACGAGCCCGTGGAGCTCGGTACAATATATATATATATATATATATATATATATATATATATATATATATATATATATATATATAAACAAATATCAGTAAAAGCAAAAAGATAAAATTCAAGTTCATTTGCTGAGAAAATCTAAACTTCTTTCTTGATAAAAGTTGCATAGACAGCAATTCAAGAAAGTTACGAATAAACTCTCTGTACTTAACATTATAAGATACAACACTCCATACAACAATTACAACATTATTATTAACTTATTTTAACATACAACACTCCATATTTATAATCCTTCAAATTAATTGTCTTTTTTACAGACCTTCCCAGTGTTGCAACACACCTTATTTCCACCTTATTTCTTCACAATGTTGCTTTGTATTTCATTTGTAGTATGCTGGTAACAGTGCACATCACATATGTGTTATACGTAATAGATGCACAGTAAAAAACATTGTTCTAACATTTTTGTTATATATGTATGCATATATAGATCTATTGATTTATTCGGATACATTGTTCGACTTCCTCGATTATTGCGCTTCAATGACTGTACTTCGCTCATTAATGATTTCTGAAGTCACTGGCTTATATAAACAGATAGACTGAACACACTAACATCAGTCTTTAACATTCTGAGCAGATCTTTGAAACAACTATTCAGACT
Source organism: Latrodectus hesperus (assembly GCA_037975125.1). Classification (NCBI taxonomy): domain Eukaryota; kingdom Metazoa; phylum Arthropoda; class Arachnida; order Araneae; family Theridiidae; genus Latrodectus; species Latrodectus hesperus. The sequence continues at coordinate 43,472,195 of CM075851.1, forward strand.
TATCAGAAAATAAATTTTTTGTTATTTAAAATTTTAAACCTTCTTGTCTTCTCTTTGAAAGCTGCAAAACAATCGTATCTTCAAATAAGCCCATTTTATAATTAATTTTTTTACATGAAACATTTCATATCTATAGTGAAATAAATCTTAAAAAATTTAATAGGTTGTTTTATGAATTTTTAACATTTTTATCTGACTTTATTTAACAATCTATGAAAGTACAACATTTATATCAAATATGATTGTGAGTTAATCATCCTCTAAAATAATTTTTGCAATGCATTTATCAACCCTCTCATTTTATATATCGGGATGTATAGTTTAATATAAGCTTCGAAACACTACAAATTCTTCCCATAAAAGATGTTGAGCTCAAGTACGTTTTAACTAACAACTAGAGTAAATGACAATTAATTCAATATTTTCTTAGGAAATTAACTTAGAAATTGTTTAATATATGTTTATCTACGCAACTTTTTACGCTAAAACTTTAAGCAACTGTTAAAACTTTTTACCTCAAATTAGGATTCTATAAAAGAGTGAGGTAATAGGTTTCTAAACTACCTTAAGGATTTTATATAATAAATTTAATTTGAAGCAATGGAATTTTGAAGAAGACTTTCAAATTCTCATTTAATAGTTTTTAAAATTTTTCATCACAGATTCAAGAAAAAAATTTAAAATATTTTTTCAACTTTTTATCAGTTCAAGCAGAAATTCATCCAAAACTTGATTCTATAGCTAATAGTAACTATTCGTTTTTTAATACTTTGTTTTTGTTCTATATTTAAAAACAGGAGTCTCTTTTTTAAACTTAGTGATTTAATCTCATGACTGGCATAAGTAATATTTAATTTCACTTAGATCTTTTTGTAAAGCGTATGTCTGAATATGATATGTAGTACTTAAATTAATAGACAAATATTTCATAAGTATTTATTAGTATTTCTTAGTTATTTTCGTGCATTTGAATTGCAACTTGTCAGAATATATTCATGTAACACGCTTATCTTTAAAGAAAATCAAATTTATACTCACATTTGTTACATTTATGATTTGATATATATTATTAAACATAAAATAAAACTTAAATATCAGAGAGAATTTGGCCAAATAATTTAATTTCATTCCTTACTTTAACTATTAAGGAATAATTTGTGAAAAAATTTCACAAACTATTTAATGTTTCACCCAAAACATTCTTATCTATTAACAAATTGCAATCATAAATTATATTTTAAAATATCTTTGATAATTAACCACACATTTGTTAATGAATTACCAAATATAGTAACCAAAGTTAATTTTGTTCATTTACAAATATTGGAACAAGTTCAGTATCCCCATACACTGATTTCTCGCCAAATCTGGTAACCGTTGTTTACGTTGTAGTGTTGCCGATTTCAGCTTTTGTTTTTATTGTAGTGTTGCCAAATTTAGTTTTTGTTACTATTTTCATTTTTTCGTTGTCAGATTTCGTTTTTCTCGTGTTTTAAATAATTTTTACGTTATATATGTGCTTTTTTTAGTGGCAATAGCTTTTTTAGTTTCACTTCGAGAACTTTCCAGAACTTTCTTTGCTAATTGTTCTACGTTTCAATTGGTAGTCATTTTAATTTCGTTTACTTTTGCTGTTGGAATCAGTGGATTTCCCGCTGTTGTGTTTCGTTGTCGCCAGTGTACAAACATTGTAAATTTTTCTTTTTTACTATTTCTTTTTCATTATTATTTTTATTTGGTTTAATTTTAATATATTTTTTTATTAAATGATATATTTTATTTTATATATTTAAAACCGTTAAATATTCTTTTTTCCTTATTTCGTTTTCTTAATTTATTATCATCTTTTTATTGTTTTAATTACTTTATTTTTTGTTTTAATTTAAAATGTCTCATGTTCAAATTTGTTGTTGAAAAATATCAACAAATTATTTTAGCAAAAATTAAAGATAATAATGATGAATTATTGCTTAGGATTCCAAATTATTAATTAATTTAGGATTCGCAAATATTAATTAATTTTTAACGGAAATTGGATTTGGAGAAGGTGTAATTATTTTATTTAAATTCTATTGCTTACATGTATTTTTTATTGTATTCGTGTTTCATTTTTATTTACTTAAAATGTGTATACATTTAAAAAATATTTTATTCATGTTTTTTTTAAATTTTAAAAAAATGTATATATTTGAAAAATAAGTTTTTGCATGCTTTTTTTTAAATTTTATAAAGTGTATATATTTAAAAAAATATGTTTGCATGCTTTTATTTGTAAAATTAGATTATTATTTTTACTGAAATGTGACACTGATGACAAACGAATAAAATGTCGAAATAAATATACCAATCGGCAGGTCAGCTTAACTTCATATCAAGTAAGTTCATTATTTATATTTATTTCCCTTTTTAAATTTTCTGAAATGATAATTTTTCGATCGAACTTAGGGAAATTTCCCGTTTTAATAAACGCGCGCCTAGCTTGGCGACTTGGCGACAAAAAAATTCGCCGCGTCGCCAAGTGTATGGGGATACTGAACTTGTTCCCAAATATTTAATAATTTTAATTAAAATCGAAACTAAGCAAAGGAAATATTTCAACGACAAAATATTAATTTCACATTTTCTCTAATTAACCATAAAGTGGTTGTTTTTTCGTTACACGTAGACACTGAAAAGTACGCCACTTTATCACGATTTTCCTTGATTCAAAATATCCATGACAATAGATAAAGTTTCTTCCACGTCACACCGTATCGAGACAGCGTTGTAAACCCGACTTGTCGGCAAATTTGCTGCCTGTCTTAAATTCGCATTCTTCGGGCATCAGTAAACAAGGCGAAATTCATCCTCCAATGTCTGAGATTATTGTCGATGTATATTTTATTACTAAAATGATTTATTATATCAGGAGTTAGGCATCTGTTTGAGAATTCATATCTATTGATTCAGGCCATTAACACATAGACAACAGATCAACAGAAAAAGCAAAATGGAAAAGACAACAACACATCAATTTTATGGTTAGCTTAAATCAGCAAGGACGATTCAAATTTTTAAAAATTCAGTATTTAATAGAATTCTAAATTAATAACTGTAATATTTGTAAATAACCTTTTTTGAATCTTAAGACAATTGTCTTGCTTATGCCAACATTAAAATTTTCTTTTAATTAGTATTGCTGAAATAAAAATAAGCAGATTTATTAAATATAGGCTAAAAAAATTTCGTTGAATTTCTTAAAATTGCTTATACAGAGGAAACTAAAAAATATAATGTCACTCACAGCATTTAAGAAAATTTTCTACTCAGCGTCTCGCAAGTATCGATTTTTTTTCTTTTTTTCAAAGTCAAAATACATTTAAAAAATTTAACTTTAAATTTTTATGTTATTTATGTGAATTAATATTGTCGGTAAATCCACAAGTGCTTAAGCTGATTTACTTATAACAACATAGTTTTCTAAAAATTGCATCAGTTTTGTCAAATCATCATTTATTATATTAACATTTATGTATTCATAAAGATCCAATGTGGTTGCATAAAATTTGTTTGGTTTTTCTTTTAATTACAAACATTACAAATGTTTATACTTTGTAGAGTATTTTGTTATATCTCTTCATAATTTCTTCATCAGCCTATATATATATATATATATATATATATATATATATATATATATATATATATATATATATATAAAGGGAGAGAGAATTATAGTAACCATCTTTTTGTGCGATAAATCATAAATGATTTTTGAGTTTTAAAATTTAAACAATGTATTCATTGCTAAAACAGCATATAATTTACTTTTTCCTTGTTTTACTTTCTTTTTCACTCTTTTTCTTCCATATGAAGATTTCTAAAAAATAACGATGAAGAAGAAGAATCTTATACTTTTTTAACTATTACATAAAAAAGTGTTAATAAAAAATACATCAATATTGCTTAAGCGAAACTTTAAAAATCACTTCATCAGCCTATATTTAAGCAAAGAAAATTATGCTTTCAAATAATTCTTAAGAGAAACATTTTTGGCGTATCGACAAATTATTTTACACATCAATTTCTCACACAAAACATGTGCTCTGGAAGTAATCTGCTTATCTAAAACACATAAATCAAGTTATTTAGTTAATCGATAACTTATTCATATAATCGGAGTGGGTAAAGAAAAATTACTGAAATCTTATTAAATCAATAACATAACACCCTAATTCTATGTCTCTTGCATCTTTCTGAGTAGGTATTTTCCAATATGCCACTGAACACCCACAAGATCGTCCATCATACATTTTTCCATCATGCGATTACAATTTTTCTATCCCTCTTTTACTGTTTCTGAGTGTTATAACAGTTCAGAAAGAATCCAAGTTCCTCGTGGACCACAGAAAGCAATTTTAAAGGGAATAGCTTCATTTCTCACTCCAAATACTTCCCTTCTTCTTCTATGCGACCCATCATTCTTTCTTTTCGAAATCTCGCTTTTTTTCCTTTTCTTTCTTACACAAAATTCTTTAAGTCTATCGCATCGATGAACATCTGGATGAAGAAATGGGGAAGAAGTACATTTTGAATGAGGTTGAAAAATTGGAATCTTTATATTTTGGAATTTTTCATCCCTTTTAAAGTGCTTCATCCGCTATGATTTTCATTTAAAAAATATTGGATCTCTTCACTTTATGGAATAGTAATTTTTTATTTTTTTATTACCACTTATTATTGAATGCATTTGTTTATTTTGAGATCCTATTTAGTATAAAGCATTCAATTTATTCCTCTGTGTACAAATTTGTTAAATATCATACTCATTTTATCCTAATTTTAATAACAAAAAAGTGATCCACACATTTCTTTTAAGAATAAAAGAATTAATTAACTGAGCACATATTTCTTACTAAAGGAAAGGCGTATCGTAAGTAAAATATTGCGATTAAGATATTTTTGCTTATTTATTTCTCGTCATAAAAGAGAAAAATTTTCGTAATATGCTTTCTTTAAAGAACGTTACTAAAGAGAAAATCTTTGCTAACGTGTTTACAAAAACACATTATTTATAATATGAAATAACTAAAATTGAATAATGATTAGAAACTTAGATAAAAATAATTTAAAATTTGCTAGCTATTAAATTATATAACGACTATAATATGGGTTTCAAATTTGAATTGATTTCCCATTTATTGATTTTGAAATGTCTCATATTTACTATTAGTTAATTAAAGGTAATATTTACAAACCTTTTAATTTATATATATGTATATAAATGAAAAGGTTTATATATATATATATATATATATATATATATATATATATATATATATATATATATATATATATATATATATATATATATATATATATATATATATATATTATATATATATATATATATATAAATATATATATATATATATATATATATATATATATATATATATATATATATATATATATATATATATATATATATATATATGAATTGTATGCATGCTTCAAATAATTTTGACTCTCATCTAAGTCTATACAATTTTAAAATTATTATATCTTTGTTCATTACTATACATAAATTAAAAAGAATAAACGCTTAATAAAATATGCTTAATTTTAAAGTATTTTTAAAAATTAATAAGAATTGAATAATTAAATTAAATGTAATTTTTTCTCTCTTATCTGTTACATTTCCAGTTGAAATTATACTAAATTAGAGTTCAAATTTAATATTAGATAAATTAGAGAAAATATTTTCATAGTCTGATATATATTTTGAAGCCACTCTGTTGTTAAAATTTAAATAATGTACAGTAATTGTTTCATTACTAATGTATTAAAGATTTTTCAAATTAACATATTTTGTTATTCTTTATGAAGCTGAGATTCATTTTTGTATTAATTGAAATAGGTAAGGATATTATTTTTCAAATATATTTATTTAAGCAAAATATTTATGTATCGTATATATTATGAATAAAATATATTTCATAAAAAAATACAATTTAAATGAATTGTGTATTTTGACTCATTTGATTATATATATAACTTAATATTTCAATTATTAATACAACTTATAATTTTAAAAATCAAAAAAATAATATAATTTATTTTCTGAAGATATTACTAAATATTTTTTTTTACAAATTTAAAAAAATATCAGTAAAAATAATATTTTGTAACCATACTGCAGTTATTGCTATCAATTAAAAGTATTTCAGATCATTTTTTATGAAATTTTTATAAATCTTTGTTCCAAAACTAAAAAAAATTACTTCATTGAATTTAATATATTATATATCTTAGTTTTACCGAAAATAACAGAATTTATATGAATACATTTGAACTTTAAAATATAATTTCGTTAAACATGCACAAGTAAAATATTACTGAAGCAACGATCATTAAAGAAAAAAATCATAAAATAATATAAATGAATGATTTATATATTGGGATTAAATTGCCTATTTTTAATAAATTTTAGAAATCGGAAATTATAGATGTGAGGAATTTCTTCAAACACTAAGTTACAAAAATTTACAAAAGTATTTATAATGATTGAATTAACTATGCATTTTTTTCTAAATTTCTCTACGATTTTTAAAATAACTTATAATTTAATTCTTCTTTTTATTATTATACGATTAAAAAAATGTAAGCATCTATTGTACTATAATTTGCAAAAAATATGTGTAAAGTAATCAAAAACCATGTGGCATTGAGCTTTATCATATTTTCTGTAAGCAAATCTTAAAATCGGAAACTAAAATTTCGTCTATCAAAATGCTTTGTCAATAATATTCAATTTATAAAATGTATCCAATCATTAATCACGCTATTTTGGCGAGGATTAAGCATACTCTCAATGAAATGTGATACACACTAAATGCTTTCTTACTTATTTACATAAAAATGTGCGTCTTTAGTCCTCAAATTTCTTTCTTGAATCTAAATGGAACTTATGTTGTACTGTAATAATTGCTGTATTGCTTATTATATGCTTTCTAGTACGAGTCAAAACTTCACTATAAATATTCTTTAAATATGACCAACAATCTTAAGTTTGAAATTTTCCATGAAATTCCATTCAAAAGTTAGTTTGCTTTCCCCTGTTTTTGACTGAGACATTGCTTCTCTTTTCTACAATTATTAGTTTTCTGAATTAAAGAATCTGTTTTATTCATTTTGATGAAATGCATAAAATAACTATTGGTGAAAATAAAATACATTAAATTCAGTAATCATTCAAAATGTTGTGTTGTATTTGAAATTCAGGATATAAAGTACAGTTTTTTGAAAACATAAGCCACGGAAATCAAAATTAATTTTCTAAACTGTATATTGTTTTGAAAACGAACGCGAAATTTCAATTTCAAAACTTTTTGTGTTTTGTAATTATGATCTCATTTCGTTGTATTTTTTTAATCTTGAAAGATTGAAAAAACATTTACAACAAAATTTTTTATCATTTTACTGGAAAGAATGGTTTATATTTATTTATCATTAAAAAAAAATTGTTTCATATAATTCTAGAGCATCAATATTTAAATCTTGTGTACTAAAATTTCTGATGAAAAATATTATAAATTAGTTACATTCTTGCAACAAAATTATAATAAATATTTCAAATAAATTTTAATTATATTATATAAAATATTTAAAAAAGTAAAATAAAATAAAATATTGTGTTAAGTTAAAAATATTTTTCCTTTTGTTGTAGTTATTATGAAAGAAGTTGTCACATCCTTGCATGATTTTAACTGTCTTAAATTTGAAACATGCTTACTTTTCTACAATTTCTATGTTGCAAAGTATTTCGTTTAAAATATATTTGAATCTATATATAAAAAATAAAAGACTTTAAATTTTACAGAATAAAAAATCCATAAACAACGTTTACATTAAGTAACATCGCATTCTAAATTGATTTCTATTAAATCTACTATTTTCCTTGTTTCACGCAATTCCAAGCAAGTGACAGTGATTAAGTATGCTATTCTACAGAGAGTATACCTTTTATGGAAATCAGCTACTTGAGACACCAACACAACAATGAATTACCTCAGAATAAATAATTACCATTTCCACTTTTGCGCGTACAACAATTAATCATTTTCTATGAAATATCAGCCAATGATGAAGAGAGTTAAACTATACGTCACTCACATTTAAATTCTGCATGATGTGTCACGTATTGAAAATTTGAATGCATTTGCAGCCAGAAACCCTTTAATAGTCTTACTTAAGATTTATGTATTTAGTTCCTTATTAGATGTAACTTTGCTCTTAGAATCTGATTTTAAAATTCGAAACTGAAAAGATGTTGTTTGGGATCAATCGTAAAATTTACTTTTGTAAGATGTTCACTTGCAAAATTTTATATTGAATAAGTTTAAAATTTATTATTTTATTTGTAAACTATCTACAAAATTCTAACTGAATATTTTAAAGATCTTGCTCTTTTTTGAATTGAGAAAATTAATTAATCTTTAAGTAGTCACTTAAAAATAATATTTATGAGGATATTATGAACTATCCATATACTTTTTGGGAAGTTTCATTGATTTTTTTTCACTAGTGTGAAACAAATCCTTGAATGATTTAATGTAGTTATAAATGTAACTATAGTGGCGAATAGGGATTGATACATGAAGTGGTTTATCTTAGAGATAAAATTTCATGAATGATTGTTGTGAATTAAATGAATTATTGGTGTATATATAATGGATGAAGTAAATTATTCTTAATGGATAAAAGAATTCTGGAACGCAAACCATCAAATAGAATTTCATTTTGAAAATAAACAGTCAAACATATTTTACATAATTTATTTTATGATCTTTTCTAAGAATACTGATTTAAAATATTCCAACATTAAAATCATCATTAAAATTAAATTTTTTGTTGTAAATCATGTGATAAAATGCTTAACTATGAATTTTCTATAATATACTCTCTCCAAACATTTTATAATCTAAATTAACACATTAAATGCAATCATATTAGAATGATGCTTGGAAACAATACTGTTTCTAGACATAAGATACGCAAAAATCTTGAAAAAGATCATTTAAATTTTAAGAAACCTCTCCTAAGATCAATTTTTATCAACTTTTAGAATGATTGACTTCTACAGATTTATTGTGAATTGTAATATTTATTCAATGCTTTTCAAATTAAGTTTTATATCTTCAATAATTTGTATAAAAAACTTATCATTAAAATAATTTTCTTTTCTTTCTTTTTCACATTTCAAATCGCGAAATAATGTTTGAATACATTAAGCAAACAATAAAATATGCTAAAAAAGGTACATATTGATCAGTTTCATCAATTATAAATAGTTCAGATATGTAAATTATTCAGAGCTTTGTAAACTGATAAACTCTTAAGCTATTGCTTAAAGTAGAAATTTAAAAGAGCATTCATTATTTCAATTCTAAGGAAAAAATTGCCAACTTTGCTAATTAAGTCATCTTAGGGTTTCAGCAGTAAGAAAAATATTTGTTTAAAGCCGCATTTTATAAACAACTTATTTTTAAAAATTTCAAAAATTTTTAAGCCCTTTAAGACGCAAAAGTTGTAAATTAAGTGTTTTAAAAATATCGAAAGTAAATTTTAAAATAAGATTTTAAAAAAAACACTGGAATATCAAAAACTTCAGTACGTTCTATGCAAAAAATATGAGTCTTCATTATTATAAGGCATTTTTTTTACTAATTATTGCACTACTGAAACAATTAACAGATGCTTTCCTGTATGTCAAAATAAATGCCCACTATACATTTTAAATTTATAGTGGACGTCTGTAAAACATTGCAAAGCAATACAACTGAAATATTTGTGAAAATCTATACGCATTAGGAAAATAAGATTGTCGTTAAAACTATTATTAATCTTAAAAATCTACTTAAGCATTTTTATAACTCTTGAAAATATGCTATGATATGAAATATAATTTTAAAAACCAAAAAACAATAAAGAAAATAAGATATGAAAAATATGAATAAAATATTCATAGTAAATAAAATTTAATTATAATTTAACTATAATTTAATAATATATATATTTATTTATATATATATATATATATATATATATATATATATATATATATATATATATATATATATATATATATATATATATATATATATATCAATAACATTTTACATAATTTACTTTTCAATATTTTCATAAAAATACTAACTTTACAGGCATAAATTATTCTAGCTTTAAAATGAAATTTTTTGTTGTATATCGTATTATAAACTGCTTAACTAAATTTTCTATAATTTACTCTCTTCAAATTTTTTTATAATCTAAATTTACACATTAAATGCAATCATATTAGAATGATGTTTGGAAACAATCCTTTTTCTAGACATAAGATTAGGAAAAGTCTCGAAATAAAATCATTTAACTTTAAAATCACCTCTCCTAAGATATATATATATATATATATGAATGCATAAGTTATCTAAAAAAGTTATTTATCAATAAATGTAAACTTGTTCATTTAATGTATAATTATAACACATTTTAAGGTTATTTTGGAAAATTTTCCTATAGTCAAAAAATTTCATTTATTCCCTTTTTATTTAGGTTTTTTTTCGAATAATGTATTCCTGTTGCCTTAGAAAAGACACTTCATTTTGGATCAAACACTGTTCTAGCCAGTTCTTTCTTGTAGTGTCGCCAGTGCATGTCAAGACCTTGTTTCCGAGTGTCTCCTGAAAACAGGATTTTTGCTATTGAAAAGCTTTCTCGAAAGGATATATTTGCTCGTTTGAACACAAATTTCGTGACTCGAGTTCAAGAGTGATTCTTTTCACGATAGAAAGGTATTTTTTCCTAAAAAGTATCAAAGGAAAAGTTTTTTCTTTTAAAACGTTTCTATATAAGAATTTACAAGACAATTGTTGCCAAATTTAGTGAGTGTCAGCATTCTAACTTTTTTATTAGATTACATGTAAAAGGATAAAATTCATGTTTGGTGAGATATAAGTGTTAAACATTTCTTCTAAATTAATTTTATATAAGAATTTCTAGAAAAAATCATTAAGTATTTTTATTGAATACTAATTTCTTTTAATTGATGATTTTTTGATTCAATACGTTAACTTGCAAAAAGCACATCATTTTAACCTATATTGAATCAGAAAGGTAATAAATCTTATGTTCTAGTAAGCAGAATATTTTTTTGACTTCAGATTTTCAATACTTAATCAGGCAAAAGAGAAATCATTACATTTAGCAGTTTTCAGAGGTAATTTAAATTTTAATTGTATTATGTAAAATAAAAATTGTAATATTTTCAAAAAATATCTCATTAAAAATATTTAGTTTGTAAACGACAAAACAAAAGCATATTTTCCATCTTAAGAAATCCTTAGTAGTTAGGTTTTTGGGTTTTTTATTGGATGTGCCAGCTAATGTTTTGATAAGTCATAATTTAGTTCTTCTTAAAACAACTTCATTTTTCCTTATAAATATTTATTAAAAAAGGTGATTTTAAGTAAGTAAAAACTCTTTCCTTTTGTTTCTATAAATGTAATTTCTAAAATATAATTATTGGAAAAACATTAATTTTAATAAAAGCATATTAGTTTTAATAATATTAATAATCTATTAAAGACGACTTTAAAACACTCAACTGTAATTTAAACAAATAACAAAATCAAAACCATATAAAAAATTTTATTAAAAGTATAAAACATAAGATGCACCTTTAAGAAAACTAAACAAACTCCAAAGAATATTCTAAGAATATTAGAAAGTTTATTTTTCAAAGTATATTATATTATATATAACTAATGTATGTTTTGTTTGAATTTATTATATCATAAATCATTCTTAAAACAGAATTGCCAATTTCAAACTGTAAATATTTTTATAAAAAATGTATTTTAAATTTTTTAAAGATAACCGAAATAAGCATCAATTGAAGAGAAAATATTAAGAAATAAATTTTAATAAGAAATTTTCATTCTTAAAGGCTTATTTTTCACGAAATTCAAAAACAAACATGTTTTTTACGTAAGAGAGAACATATGCTTGATATTGAAATATATTAATCAAAATGCCAGTTTTCCTCCTTTAAACTATACTTCAATCGAACAAATGAAATTGCTGCAAAAATATAATTTTATAATACCATTTAGATGTATTAAATGGTGAATGTAGTTGGTATCATTCAGTTTATAAAAACAAGTTTTAATTAAACACCCCTAATTTAAAATATCTTCTGGAAACATGCTTATTGTTATAAAACACCTGTATTTTCAAAGCTTTAAATGTAATATACATTATGAAGAATATATAAAAATATGTTTCGCGTTTATATCAAATAAATACTGCTATGCAAAATTTCCTTTGACAGAAATACAGTATTTTTCTTCTAACACATACTTGATAACGTATACAGATATATTTTCAGATAAGAGTATTCTCTTTTATTCGCGCCTTAAATTCCAAAAAAACCTTTATTTTCTCATTCATATTTATGGAAAATAAGTTTTCTTTGGAAGAGCAAATTTACATGATAGTATAGAAAATGTCTCAGTTTGCATTTTTGACGCGAATGCTTTCCACGAGAATTTTTGACTGTCAGAAGAAAGAATGAAACTTACTAAGCGAGCATCACCATAAAAGATACTGGAATTGGCAATAAACCGATATTTCAAAAATGGGTATATATCCCGTTATTCTGAAATACTTCTACGTGATGCCATTTATTTTGAATTTAGCACGTAGAACAGAAGCTGCATGATTTTCTTCGAGTTTTCTTCCTCATAAAATCTGGAGTCATTTCTCACGTTATTTCTTTCCATCCATCTCAAGAGCTGTAGATCTTTTCCGATAAATTGAACCCACTAACTGCTGATTCCAAAAATCGGTTTTGAATAGAACTAGTGATGCTGATACTTTCTCCAGTAGTAAGTGATTTTCTTCCACTTGAACGGAACTCAGAAAAATCAATGATGAAGTATTATTCCCAAATCGTAGGAATCTTTAAGCAGAAAATGAAACAAATACTGTTGTATTTTTTTGTATAAAAAAGTAGTTTTATTGTAAATAATGAGGGAAAACATATAATATGGTATTTTTTGTGATATCTCAGTGAATTACTGAGATATCACAAGTTAACACAACATTGATTAAGGTAACATTTCAATGATCATCTAAATGTTGGAGATTCCATAGTTTATTTAAAGTTTTAAATTCATGATTATGTTATTAAAAGGAATATTAAGTGAGTAAAATCAACGCATTTTTAAATCTAGTATTATCTAATTACCTTTTATGAAATTTAACAATAACAAAAAATATAGACGAATTAAAAAATTTGCTTAATTATTTAATACTTTGATTTTTTTAATTTAATTTCATTTTTTCTTACAAGAATTTAAATTAAAAATCAATACAGTAAAGAAACATGTAATGTATTAATATTCGTTAGTGATGTGTAATTTTTATCTTAATACTTGAGAATTTCTTTAGTTTAAAGCTAATAAAATCTCAAATATTAAGATAAAATCAAAATTTCTTTTTAAGAACATAAACATGTGATTAAACATGTTTATGCTCTTAAAAAGAGCATTAATCAAGTAAAATGAACACAATGTTAAATAATGTTGCATTAAATAATCATTTTATATGAAATACGAAAATGATAAAAAATATAGAAAATAGATTAAAAATTACCTTGTTACTCGATGCACTTACTATTGTTTGTTAGTTTCATTTTTCCTGGCAAGAATTTAAAATACGAAATCAAAGGTAAATGTAAAGTATAATCGCCTTCATAAGAAAAACAAGGTACTATAAATATGAAAAACATCCTTGAAAAGTAAATTTCTTAAAAATAATTGAAATAATTAGGATATCTATAACCTTTTATTACTTTTCATTTAATTTATTTAATCAAAATATTTAAAATGCTATGCAAAAAACTTATTAGAAAAATGTTTATTTGAATGAAAAATATATTTTTTACCATTTGAAAAAGGAAATAAATATGAAGCCTAGAGTAAAAATGCAAAGTAAATAAAAATGTAATTAATTTCTCTCTGATAAGTAAATAATTATGCGAATTTATAATTAAAAAGCATCATACCATTACTTTTCAAAATAATGTACAGAAAAATTGCTATATAAATCATTAATTATGGAGATCATCCATTATGGAGATTCATATTTTTAGTACATGCTCAGCAGGCAATTATTACATTAATTATGTTAAAAACTCAAGATTTGAATTTCAACTTATCGTGAAAATAAAATTTATGTGTTACAAACATGTGTTCATTAAAAACTAAATTAATTATAGCCCTTTGTCAACAGAAATGAGGGAAATATGTCACATAAAATTGTTTCTACTTATAAACATTTTAAATAAAATATAATGTATTCTAAATAACAATTATAATATTTATTTTTATTTATTGTGATACTATTTATTATCCTTGTTTATTAAAACTTAAATGCAATTTTAAGTTAAAATTAATGTAGATTACTTAATTTAATTTTCAATGAAATTGTTTCAATTTATTTTTTCTCAAAAATTAAAATATCTAAAATGTATTATTGGCAAAAGGATTCAAATGAATGCCGCTTTTAAGGGATTGAAACATGTTTATAGCTCCATTTTTTTATTATTTTGGTATATTGACCAACACGAATGCTTGTAATTTACAAATTCTAACAAGATTATTTGGTACAAAATGTATTTCTATATCTGTATATGAAAATATTATAAGTTTTCCCAGAAATTATCATTGAAAATAAATTTAGAAAACAATTTATTTGTTTTTCTAAGTTCAATAGTTTCATGAAAATATTTATGTTTTTAACTTTGAACTCGGATAAAAATATTACTATGTATAGAAAGTTAGATAATTTTTTATACAAAGTATGCTGCTCTCATGTTCAAATTCAAAAAGATTTGAACATGCAATTATTGAAATGAAAAGATAATATAAAAAATATAATAATTAACACACAGTCAAATGAATGCTTTCCTGTCAGTCTCTGAGAACAATCTTCAATATGGAAGGCACGTTGGATCAATATAAGTACGCATCTGTCCTTGCTGACTATGTCCGACACTATAAGCGAATTGTTTATTTTCAGGATTATATAATATACAAGCAGGACGATGCTAGATGTCATACAGCTGCCTGTGTACTAGTGTGCTTTGAAGAGCACAAGGATGAGTTTACCACTCACCCCATCAGCAAACTCACCAGATTTAAATCCAATCGAGAATCTGTGGAGCCATCTCGACTATGGTGACCTATTCACCTGCCCTTGGTTCAAAATTACGAGAAGCTATGTGATAGGTGAATATTCTAAGCCCGTTAACTTTAAGTTACAGTCTGAAGCTTGCCTGTCTAGCTATAAATGTTGGTTAATCTTTGTTTAAGAGCGATAAAAGCATATTTATGGATTTTTCAGATGCGAGTTATTTAGTAACAACTCTTTTTTCTATTCGATAATTTTTCAATTCTTCAAGAAAAATTGAAATAATCAATAAATTTAACTAGCAATGTAAAAAATTTATTTACAAAAGCATGAATTTTTGTCTTGAAGAAAACAATCTGCTGCATCTTTTAGTATATAAATTCTATACAACTAAAATAAAAAGTATGGAGAATTACCAAAAAGAATCTTTCAATAACTTGTTTGTGAAGTCACTAAAATGAAATTAAATGAACATGTTTTATCATCGATTAATAATTGCCAAATGTGTTGCTTTCTAAAATATATAAATATCTTTTATTTATTTTAGATTAACTTACTATTTGTAGTATTTCATCAAACTCAGTATTACAAAATGATTCTCTTTCTATGTTGAACTTACTTTTGCAAGAAATCCTGCTTTTACGAAAAAAATATAATTAAATGGCTATTTGCATTTTTGATTACAATTGATACTCTTAAATATCTAGGTTACATAAATCAATCTTCAATTTCTGCAACTCATTAAATTTTGGAAATAAATTTTAAATTTTTTGAGTTGCATAATTTTAAATATCATCATAATGAATACACATAAAATATTTTGACAGGAATATCATCAAGTACTAAATTAGACTATAATAAAATAATTATACCTCCAGTTATACACAATTATATATACCATGCATGTGAAATGAGTTCGTGTGTCTAGTAATAAGTATAAACAAATATCAGTTTTAAAACTATAAGAAATTGTTTCAAATTTTCACATTAATGTATTTAGCACAATAATAACTCTTATAAAATATTAATATTATTGATAATTCTGCAGAATTAATTGAATTATTAAAAATTCTTACTTTTAATATGAATTTTATATATATATATATATATATATATATATATATATATATATATATATATATATATATATATATATATATATATATATATATATATATATATATATATATATATATATATACATATATATATATATATATCCATGTATAGACATAGATAACTATAGTACGGATTGAAAACAGTTTCAGGTAAATATACGAGTAATTATTCATAATAAATTTACTAAGTAGTAATCTATTTATCCATTTCTATTTAAAGAAATAATAATAAGATATTTATGCATTGCATTTCCATACTTCAATTGTGATGATGAAATTTTTTTGATATTTTAATAGCTAGGTATTCATATTTATATGAATATGAAAGTTAAATGCTATGATTAAAATTTTTTAATCTCGTTTATGTTACACACAATCAGTCACACAGATACACACACAAATATATGTATGAACAATTACTTGACAAATTGTGTCAATATTTTATATAAATAGTAAAGTCAATTAATTTTTGCTGTGTTAACCAATAAAACTTATTTTAATCACCTTTATTGGTTAGCACAGCAAAGATTAATGAAATGTTTTTTGCCGACATGCACAAACGTATTCTTTAAAAAATTTCTGAAACGTACCATGGTCCTTTTTCCATCTAACTTGGGGGACGGGGAATCCATTGGCTTGACAGTCTACAGTCAGGCTCTCTCCCATTACAGCTGAACGGTCAGTTGGTTGAGATCTCCAGTAGGGGGGCACTGCAGAAGAAAAATGAGCATTGAGTGTAAGAAAAACGAAAGAAAATATAAAAGAAACAAATAAGAAACAGAAAGAAGTATTTTTTTCGCAGCACTAGGTCTCCAAGATGGCGTCTAGGGATTCAATAGATAGAGCCGAACCATTTGTAAAGTGTCAAACTTTCAATCGATAGATCTACTGTCCATGAAATCACCAGAATAGAAAAGTATATCATTTTCCACTTTCGGGTTATGGATACAAAGAAATATTGCGGATATTTTTCTTCAAAGTTCTTCATCGGTCTTTAATTTTCCTCTCAATGGAAATGTTTTTTTAATATTTTAATACCTAAAATTAATTACACCTTGAGAAAGTTTAATAAGAAAATATTTTCTTTCCTGTCTGTTTCCAAAATAATTTAATAAGAGACATTTGTTGTTATTTAATCTGATTCATTTTAAAATATAATGCGATAACAAGAAAACAGCTATCATCGGTAATGGTAACTCTAAATAATTAATACTAATTTTTGTACCATTTAATTTTTTTCCCAAAATTAGAAGGTTAAATTTAATTTATTCAATACACAAGTTAAAAAAAATGTTATTTTTAATGATGGATGAATATTGGAGGTAGAATAAAAACATGCTTTCATTGTCACAATGTGATTGTGGAGTTTATTATAAAAAGCTTAAAATAATTTTCCTGGAAATGATTTTTGAGAATTATAAATTACATACAATATATAATATTTCTAAGAAAAATAGTTTTAAAATAAATATGTTCAAAAATTCATACTTAAAACATAGTACTTTAGCAAAGACATATTAAAAATATGTTGATGCATATATACATATTATCTTTATTTTTAAACAAACATTTAAGTTTCAGTTCACAAGGGAATTAAATTAAAAATTCCACATATTTTAAATTGAGAGAATATTCCGCAAGAATAACCCATGAAATGTTTTAATTTTTCATAATGGTTATTTGTTTGTATTATTGTACATCAATATTTTTTGCCTAAATACTTATCATTTTATTATTTCTTTTCTCCGAAATTTCTTGCCATGAATTTGGTCCAATTCAATTCTTAATTAAAATTTGCGTGCAATTCTTTGAATGTTATGTAATAAGGAACATATGAAACAGACTTTAATGTTTATTAATAAAATTTTGTATGACATGCGTATTTAAATATAGTAAATTTATGTAGCAGTTTACCGTGATTAAATATTTTATCAATTATCAAAACATATCCCGTTAATAGAACTTGATATAAACAGCCCATTTATATCAGTAAAATCATCAGGACTTAATCTGTGTCAAAAATATAATCTAATAAAATAATTTAACATTATTTTCAATACATTTACGTTTATTGAATTCTACATTTCAAAATTAGAATTGCCGAGATTAATTGACTTAAAATAAAAAGTTTATAATGACTATATTCTCTGTATAACAAATTTATAACCTGTAGTAAAACTTGAAATATATATACCAAGAAATATTTGCATTCGAATATAAAGCTCATTTCACTCAATGCATGCTTACATTTTATGAATTACTTTACTACCACACAACTAATAAATGCCATTTATTAAAGCGAAAGTGATGGAGAAGTAAATTATGTACCGTTAACCACTAGAGAGGCAGTATAATTTACAGTTGCCGCTGGGTTCTTGGCAACGCAAGTATAATTTCCATTATGATGTGGGCCAACAGCAGTAAATCTTAAGAATGCAGAATACTCATCGATCATTTCTATGCGAGCTTGAAGTTCAAGAGGAATATCAGCTCCATCTTTCAACCAATGTATGGTGATCGGTGGATCTCCCGATAACACTGCGCAGGTAGCTAAGGACCGCATGCCTTCTTCCAAATTGCTTGGAAAATTGAAAGGCTCGATTTTTGGTCCAACTGAAAATACAGACAAATTAAAGCTAATGTATAAGACTAAGTATAACAATAATGTATAAGACTTGTTTAAAAACTAACTGTACCTAGAATATATAATTTACTAATAGCAATAAATTTCAAATAAGAATTGAAGAATTATTTTCATTTAAGTTTTTCTTATGAATAGTACATTAGCATATAAAATTGCACAAATAAATAGCTGCTTGTACAAGAATTATTATTAAAAAAAGCAATATTCAGTTTCTTTTATCATAAACTTAGCAGAGTAAATCCAAATTAGAGTCAAAAGGGAATAATTTCTAAGATTATCATTTTATAATACTATTAACATTAGTTTAATATTACATCAGCATTATTTCGTGTTTCAACATTTTAAGAACTAAATAAACTATAGTTATTTGCGACCAAAGCAAGAAAAAGATAAGAAATATCATTTTTTAATCATTTACTTTATATATAAGTATATAAATGATATTGATTATTATATTAAAATTATATTTTATTATTATATAACAATGTATCATATATAGAAGATATTTTGTTTTGATGTTATAGCTCAAATTTTAGTCACCAAGTGTCAATATTTCATGGTCAATGTATATAAATTCTATCCAATTCTGGAAGAAGAGTGATGTAAGGATTTTTTTATTTTTCGTAATACTGTAAAGCATCTTAGAAACCACCTAAAAGTTAAAATTAGTTTTTTCATAATTTAGAACGGTCAAATATAAAAGGATTTTAAAAATATGAAAAAGTAATATTAATAGCATAAAAATATGAAAAAATAAAATTATTTCATAGTTTATCGTTCCCGGAAATAACAGCCTCCTTTTAAACTGCAAAAAGTATTAATGCATAAAACTGCTGAAGGGAGACAAACGGTCTTGTTCAGATTATTAACTAATGTTCCACTTGTGATTCCTTCGTATCATGTTAGATGTTATATATATATATATATATATATATATATATATATATATATATATATATATATATATATATATATGTATGTAGTGTGTGTGTGTGTGTGTGTGTGTGTGTGTGTGTGTGTGTGTGTTTAAATTTTAACTTACCTTTAAAGTGCATGTGATTACCATCAGAAGTAGTTTTAATTAGAAATTATATTTAATATTAATTTTAATTGCTATAGTAAATTGTAATGCCTTATCAGGGAATAATTCATTAAATATTTGTTTTAAATCCATTTTAATTTTAGAATTTCTTTATTATACAATATTATATTAATTATCACACTATTGTTTCTGAAAAAGATGTTAATTATTTAATAAAAAATTATAAGTAATATATCCTTTCATAAAATATGATACATATAATTTCATATTTAAGAGTACAATATATATTTTAAATTTTTAACATTACATATTTTATGTTCTTAATCAGCCATTACTTTAAATTCTATAGGTATAATCTTTATTTTTTGAATTATATTTAACATGATGCACATCTTATTATAAAAACAACTATATGTCATATAAAATGCAATAATTTTAAAATAATCAGTATATTTAAATAAAATTAAAGTTATTTAATGCTCTGGGCCTAGTTTTCTTTTATAAATTTATATTTTCCATTTTTCTCAGAATCTTCGTTAGAAAATTTTAAGATGATCTAAGCATTAAAAATGCAATTAACGGATTCCTTATTTTTTTCCTTTAATTTCTTTCGAACTTTCTTTAAATATTATCAACTTGAGGGGAATACAACTTTATCAATAAATGATTTATAACGAAAATGACGATACGAGGAAAAAATTCCAATTTCTCTTTTTCTTACCGGAAAGCTTTGCCTTAATTAAGTTTCCAATAATTAATTGCTTTCAGAATATTTCATTAATTTGTAATTAAACATTTATTCATTCTATAACATTTTGTGTTAAAAATAAAGAATTTGGAATTTTTTCATGAAAGGAAGAAATAAGCAATATGTTAATATTTTATTATTTTACTTTAATCGTATAAATTAATTTGATGAATATTTATTTTTATCGTACATACTTTCATAATTTTTGACTTTAAAGTAAACTTATTAAAATATATATATATATATATATATATATATATATATATATATATATATATATATATATATATATATATATATATATATATATATATATATATATATATATATATATATATATATATATATATATATATATATATATATATATATATATATATATATATATATTACAAAAAATTGTAATGTGATTACTCCATTCCTATAATTTATGTTCTTAGATATTTTAGTTATATTTTATAAATATTTCCTGTATTATTATTTTTCTTCTGTTTATATGTTAGTTCTTGTGCTTATAATATTCTAAATAAATATATATGTGAATGGTTTCTAACGTGTTCCAGAATAGCAAGTATTATATTTTTGTTAATTTACAATCCTATTCAAAGTTGCAAAACTTTCACTATCTTGGGTTTAGTTTAAGCAGAAGTTACTCCTTCCGTGAGGCATCTTATGAGTTAAACAAAACTCTAATTTAAAGTCACGAGCGTTGCATTAAAGCATCAAACGTTTTCATAATTCATTCTGCACCATCTGAAATATATATGATTTTAACTATGTCTAATGTGCCTGGAAAGGAAGTTAACATGTGCATTATAAAACCATGCCTAAAGTGAGGTTTGATTTCCGCGGTGCTGTACAGAATGAATTATTACAGATTGCAGCCAATTTTGAAGTGTCGGACGGAGGACTTGCAGGGATACAAGATGTAAATTGAATTAGAACAATGGCGTCAATGTAATGCACATTTCATCTCTAGTTCTCATTAATGGATATGACTTCGATTTCTGTATCCATTTCCATATAAAAGATGGCTATATTTCCGTGATTTGGCGAGAAACTTTCCATCGCTATTCATAATTCGTTAGGGGCAGTTTCCAAATTAATTCTTAATGAAAATTGTCAATTCTTAAGGAAAATATGTCACCTGGTTAGAATGATTTAAAAGATTCATTAATAATAAACATTGCCCAGACAACTTTAAATAAATGTTTTTAATGACTGATAATAATTACTGTTTTTTGTTTTTAATTATTTTTATATTAGATAAATAAAGAATTAACAATAAAAGTAGAGAAGTCAACTTATTTTAGAATCAGTAAGTGTATATGAGAGAAATATGAAAATGGAGTTTAAATTTGATGTATATCATGGATTTATGTACTTATAATTTTTACAATCATTCACAATCTTTCATTAACAATACTTAAATAATTAGCTCATTTCTGTCTTTTTTTGTTTTCCTTTCAATCAGAGTTTAGTTGAAAAAAAATTTTACTTGCATAGACTAACAAAATGTACAATTATTAATAGCTATATAATTATTGTATATTTATTTATTACTAATATATTATTTTAATAATAAATAATTTTATTTCTTTAATTAAATATTTTGTTATAAAATGTGTTTTCTTTTTAGTATGTTAATTTCCCTTTTATATTTAAAACGAAAACTTAGTTTGTTATATCATTTCAATGCTAAAATGTTTATTTATCGAATAAATATTTTATTCATTATTTTACATTTTTAAAAACATTTCTACTATTTGAGGTAACACAGTTTAAATTAATAAATAACATAAAAATTAAAATCCTAAAATAATTGTGGCAGATACATTAAAAAATATTTTGTTTCTAATTTCCCATCCAATCTGATTCCATTAGATCAGTTCAATGAAACCGTTGACATTAATGAAGTCTTTTAGAACAAGTGGACAATTGTGGATATCCAATCCAAGACAGACTATGGTGTTCTCAGGTGATGCTTGAGTATTTACGACAAAGAGGAAACTTCAACTTAACCTCAAAATGTGTGAGAATTTTTAAGTACCTCCTAATAATCGGGGCATACAACCGAAATTTTTTTATTTATGTATATTATTATTTTTTATATTATTTTTATTATTTTTGTGATATTTTTTAAATATTTTATCTAATAAATAATTTTTTTACTAAACAGAAAAATAATTTCATTTCTATATTATAATAGAAACGATTAATCAGAAAAAATTAATTTAACATTTATTAAAATTTCAAATTTTTAATAAAATATATCCTAGTAAAGTTTTATGGCATTTATATTATAAACATAAACCATGTATGAAATAATTCGATGAAAATTTTACGGAAGCTTTTTGAATTTTACATATAAAAAATCCTAATATATGTTGAAAATAACAAAAATGCTGGAAACATTATATAAAATATATATATATATATATATATATATATATATATATATATATATATATATATATATATATATATATATATATATATATATATGTATAGTTTCTAATAAATTACTTATTATAAAATATATAATATATTTGGAACTCAGAAATATGTGTACACAAAATGTTTTAGAACGATTAATCACTAATTATTTACACTGTGTTGTTTTTGATAACTGTCTTTAATATTTATTCTTGGTAAATTGGATGTAATATATTTAATTTATTTTTATTAAAAACTTGTATGATAAATTATCTGTATTTTATATTGTTTTTATTAACTATAAAAGTTAGATAATTAATTATTGACATTTTAAAGTTGCAATTTCAATATCTTAAATGAAATTATTTATATAACCTACACAATTTTATTTAACCTATTGGTTAGATAAACTCGTTGCTTTGAGTTTAGCTTCTGAGAAATTTTAAATATTTACAGAGTCAGAATTTAAAAAGAATGAAATAAAAAAATTCTTCCTCTCTTTTTTTTCACTGTAATAAATATGAAAAGCAAATAAAGTATTTTTTCAACAACAAATTCAAAAAAAAAAAAACACAAATGTAGAAATCTTCTAGGAAATCATTTATAAAAGATTTAATTTTAAAAAGACTTTCCATTTTATCTCATGCAATATACACCATAAATAAATATGAGATATTCATAATGAACACAATGCTAAAAGATCAAAAATTTATTAAATATTAAATTTGCATTTATTTTTCAAATAATGTTTAAATAATTTAAAAGTTTTGATAAGTTTGAATCAATATAAGAATGTTGCAAGTTTTGAATTGCTTTTAAATGTTGGATCAAATGAAATATTTACATTTCTATATTTTATAAACTACTTTGGACTTTTTCAAACAGTTTGAACCTATAGATTTTGTATGTAAAAATATAATTTTGATATATATATATATTTAATATTCATAGATTTTGCACAAAAAATGTATTCGATTAAGCCACAAAAAAATACGATTGTAAAAACTGCAGTTATAATATGTACTTACGTGTTTATGTGCCTAGAAACTCGTTTGAAAAGTTATTCTTCTGTTTACCATGAAATCTCAAGAATGGAACGCGTTTAAAGCAATTTCGTGAGGACATTGCAACAGAGAAACGGCGATGTAAATTGGTTTCATAACCTGTATGTGAATGAGCCTCCTACTTCGTTTAATGACGTCAGCTAGCCATAAAACTCGATACAGATTTCGTCATAAATTGTATTTCACGGGGCAAACAGTACCCGAGTGGAAAACGGGACAGCGAATATTCCTTCCCGCTCTGGGCTAGACGGGAGATCTCGTATTAAAATTGCACCTCCCGCCTTCTCCAATTAAAGAGTGTTCTCAGATGCCCCTGCGGCAATTTAATATTGGCCCATCGTCTAGAGAAATTTGATGAGATGGGTAATCTAGGTTTTCCAATATGCCTCGAAAATGATTCCTACTCGTCGGAAGCATTTCGATTGCAAATTAGATGCTTCTGCCGGACTTGGTTTGTCAGTGATCAGTCAACACAAACCGCTTGATAGCTACTTATTTAGCTATGGATATGTTATCAGAGATGAAATCTTTCTCGGGGGCTTTCGGTTGGGACTGAATTTCAGTATTTTAGCATGATTTCACGTGCACTTCTGTGAAGGTTTCAAGCATATATTGTATAGAAGCATTTCAATTATTTAATTTATAAATAAATAGCCTTAATTTAGAGTGTTAATTAACTGAAAATGAAAGTTTTTCATTTTTTCTGGTATATTTTCCATGTTGTTAAATTACGTTTCTTTATTTTATTAATTTTATAAAAATAGCAATACATACCAGAATACTTTACACCACTTTATAAATTATAAAGCTAATTATTGTTAGTTATTTTAATTAAAAAACATAAAAAATGAAAAATTAAATATTTTTATATGAAAATAAAGTAAATAAATTCAAGTTATATCTGATATTTGTTAAATATACAATTAAGAGAAATTAATTGTTTATAAATGAATTAAAAATTAACATACATACATATTTATATAACAAGTACAATATAAATGCTTAAAATAATTTTTAATATTATATAAAAGCGAAAGCAGTTATTGTTAAGTGTAATTTCATTCAGTTTACTGAGGATTTGAGAATGAATTTTTTCACAATATCATAGAAATTTATATAAAATCAAAGTTTAGTACCTCCTTGAATAATTTTCAATGCTTAACTGTGGCTGTCTATTGCCTCTTTACTCTTAACTTTTAAAAACCCAATAGCAAATTATCACTACTACTTAAATAACTATTGAATAATTGATTTTCAGATGACTAAATATGTTACAACTAGAATGCGAAATTTAACTATTCTGCAGATTATTTAATGATTAAATAATTAGAGAAACCCGTTATATTGTGGAAAATTACTTTGATTTTTTAATTCTATTGGTAATTTGCAAATTACTTAAATATAATCAATGAAATACTACTATATATAATGGAATGTAATACTTATTAAACACTTTTGCCAAACTAAACATAAAATATTATCAGAAAAAAACACAAATTAAACTTTGAAATAAAAATAATGTTTATTTACGAGTTTAATTTGCTGTTCTCTTATAATTTAAAATTTATTTTCCTATAGCTAAAGAATGAAGTTCATTCAACTAAATGATTAGTTAGTTGATAGAATTAATAATCAATATAAATGAATCAAGATGTTGAAAATATTTTTACAATTAATGAAACTAGCATAATTTTTCAATATCGTTTCTCAATATGCTCTTAAATGAAACAAATTAATTAATCTGCAGAATCCTGTAAAGTACACATAGAAGGTTTTAAAATTTTAGGAGTAGTGCATACAGAAATATATATTTTAATATTTCTTAAGAATATAAAGATAATATATAAACATTAGAATTAGTCCAACAAGTTAGTTTTTTTTTCAAAAAATTCTCCCTAAGTTCCCAATAAGAAAGTTAATATAATGACAAAAAAATACACTTGAATAATGAAAAGGAAATATTAGAGAATTTCAATACAAATACAGTTAAATAATAATTAGAAGAGACATGAAAAACGTTTTACAATTAAAATCGGTAAAAGTAAATCCTCTCTACATGATAAATATGCTTCATAAATTCACGTATGTGAAATTCCATGTGCTTGTGTCCCGTTTCTTGATTTTGCGTACCTGGGAAAATTATAGTGAATATTGACATTAAAATAGTCAAACCTGCTGAGAAAATACAAAACATAAACAATGTAAATAGTATATTGTGTATTGAAAAATGTGCTGGAACATTACGTTTGTATATTCAAGCATTAAGAGGAGTTATTTCTTCATAGTTAAATATTTATCACTTACTTGGTGACGATTTCATATATCGAAGAATATTTCGATGAAGTAATTAATACTGCAGTATAGATTATAGGAGAATATAGTAAATATTTTATAAAATAATTAAAAATCAAAAACAATAAATGGAAATAAACATAGAACTTTAGCTCTTACTTTTTTAGAACTAAACTTCCATTATTTTATTTTTATGTGTAATATAAACGCAATGAAAGCAGTCCTTTAGGGGAAATATTTTTATGTTGATCAAAATATTTTAAAGCAAGGTGTCTGTCGATTGATTATAAATTGAAACATTTAAAAAATACGGTATATTTTCATTTTCATTATTGATTCAATATTTTGAAGTAAGTCAAAATTCATAACCGAATAGTTAGAGCCTTGTACATTAACACAATATTTCATAGACTTCATTCCCATCTTGAGCGCAGATGTTTGTAGAAATTCTGAATCCATTTTTAGTTTTTAATTCCAACTTTGAGTACTAAAAATGACCATTGAGCACAAGCAAATCAAATTGGAAATAAGTAAGTATATTGCATCAAAATTTAATGCATTGTTAAAAGGTAATGCAGCCCTTGCTCCTTATAGGTGATTGGTATGGCGATGTTGAAATATAAGGCAACGAAATAATAAATTTGCTACTCAGGAAAAAGTGATAATCAGAAAATAGTTTAAGTGAGCTTTCCCGAATAACATTAGTAGCTAACTTTTTTTTGGAATTCATATTGGTGAATATAATTTCTATATGAATTAGTAATTTACATTTTAAAAGCGTCTTGAAAAGCTATTGAAAGAGTAACATAACTGTAAGTGAAAGAGTAACAGAGTGGTTGTTTGAAATTGTAAAATTAAAATTCTGTAAGAAAAAACCAACTGTGAATCCAAAAATCTGAAATTCTATTAGAATGTCCACAAAACAATGATAATTATATGGTACGTTTAAAATTAATCCAAATATCACTAATGAAGGCGTTTGAAGAACCATTTTCTCGCTAAGCGCACAATGGCTGTAAAAACATGAAACACTTGTACATCATATTCATTGTTCCTTGCAATGACTGTGTCATTGACCAAATTTAAGTGGCTGATGAAAATGTACTATCAAAATAGTGAAAGCTCAACAATTATTCTTAGGAGATTTGAGACGTATTCTGGACAAAAATTTTAGAATATGTCCAATGATGACTAAAAACCGGGGGGGGTGATTTTAAAATTTAAGTAGACTGGCTCACGATGACTAGAGGAAAATAAAAAAAGTTGTCATAACTGTTTTAGGAAACTTAACAACAGCTTTAAAAGAGTGATCTAATAGAGGGGTAGAAAGCTGCAGGACATAAGCTATACACAAAACTTTGGGAATGTTTGTAGGGAAGATCACGCAATGTTGAGCATACTTATGCTACGCTATTTGTACAGAATTAAATAGGCGAGAAGGGACCCTGAACTATACCAAAGGTTATCAGGTTGAAATCCCCACTACGTCAATATGAGCAAAGACACCCCCAGGAGGACCCAGGGGCACCCCGCGAGAACCGTAAACCGGTTTAATGTATTGGAATATGGTAAAAATTACAAAAGGTGGGGCACAAAAGGCCTGCATTGATCTACTGAGTAGATCAAAGCATCACAGTTCTGTTACATTGAATAAACGACATGATAAACATAGTACAAAATTGATTATGTTATATGAAATATAAAAAGAAATAGAATATTTACAGATAATTGAATGAATATATACAATTAAAGAACAAAAGACAAAGCAATAATACAATTATAGTAAAAACCAAGTATTGGATTAAGATACATTATTTTAATATGTTTAATCAGAATCTTGGCTGTTATCTGTGGTATAGTTAACAGTTCTATTGAATGGGTCTTTACAGATATTTAGGTCTTTTCCCATAAGGTACTTACTAAATTCAATTATTTTCTTTTTTCTATAATACGCTATTTGTACAAAATAACCTTTGAACAAGAATCTCTATTTGCAAACCTTCTAAAGTAAGATGTTTGATTCTCCCTCACTGTTAATCGCAAAATATAGCTGAATATGTTCAAAAGAAAATCCATACATTTTTTAACTTCATCACCAGAAATTTTTCTTGGTTAAAACTATATCCAGGAAATAACTGCCGCAAATGACATTACATGTAGTGTCAATTGCTAACGATATAAATTTCTGTCATTTAGCTATGCCATTTCAGATATTCAGAAATATCTGAAATGACTTAACTGAATGATAGCAATGTATATATACAAAAGGGCACTACTCTGTACCTTGATACTCAAGAAAAAAAATTGCTGCAAATAATATTTGATTAGATTATAAGAAGTGATTTCCCAACAATTTAACTAACATGGTTTCTATTCCTACTAAAAGAATATTGTATACTTTTGGGTTATTTGCCCAAATAGAAGAAACATGCATTGTACAAAATATCTACACAGCATTTAGCTTGATACTCAGTTATGGAACGATTTCAAGTTTCGAATACATAACAGGAAATGATGGATGGCTCATAGAAAATGTTGTTAGTTTTGAATTTTTTTCTACAAATGTGTTTCATTCCATATTTTCAATTATTTATGCTATTACAAATGTGTTGACATTTAATTTCTCAGTTGTTGCATACTATTATGTTTTTATAGGCTTAATAAAGTTTTTTTTTTCATAGTAACTTAGATAGTTTTCCTCTATCTGATAATATTGTTTATTTATATTAACTCATATCTATATCTATTAATGTAAAATTAAATATTTGCTATCTTCATAAAATATCTGGGACATTAAATCCACATCCAGAAGTTTCATTTTGCTTTGATAGCATATTAGAGGAATTTCAGGCCTTCTGAATTAAAGTTTCTTTGGTTATAGGGTTTGATTTCCTAACTTTAAGGATATCATCACTTTATACGTTACACATTTAAATGCCTGCCTAACACTAAAATTTTAATATAATCAGAGAAGATGTTGCGTTTGGATAATTTGTTTTAAATGTAGGTTTTTAAACTAATTGATTATTTTAAATAAATAAATTTCAGCTTAGTAATTAAATATTATGCTTGATTCCGGTCCTTCTGGATTAAAGTTTCTTTGGTTATAGGGTTTGATTTCCTAACTTTAAGGATATCATCACTTTATACGTTACACATTTAAATGCCTGCCTAACACTAAAATTTTAATATAATCAGAGAAGATGTTGCGTTTGGATAATTTGTTTTAAATGTGGGTTTTTAAATTAATTGATTATTTTAAATAAATAAATTTCAGCTTAGTAATTAAATATTATGCTTGATTCCGGTCATAATATAATTGATAAATTATTTCTACATAATAATTAACATTTTTAACAATACTCATTGCTTAAATGTTTTCAATTATGTGGTTTAATAGAACAAAAGTAATGAAATAGGTCTGTAAATTTTAATATTTATTATTTTAAACCAAACATATTTCTTTATAAATATTTCTCGTAGAAGCTTTTATAAGAAATAAGTTAGGTTAGAAGTTAATAACATGAATTTGAGATAAAATATCTGCATATAATTACTTTTATTAAAACTTAAATCAAAAATGAATTATAATTTTTGTTAATTTATTGAATAACAAATCAAATACTTTTACAAAATTGGAAGGACACCAACTCATTTTATTAAAAATGCATTTTATTTGTTACTGTAATGGAAGGAAAAAAATTAATGAATTTCATGCAAAATGCTTTATTTCTTTTTTTAAAAAAATACAAAGATAAACAAAATAATAAAAAAGAAAAACAAATAATTTCAGCATCAATTTAAATGTTTGCTTCACATAATTTTTTTAAAAAACAACATTACAATATTAGATAAAATAATAGTAACTGAAAAGAGAATAATTTATATACAACGCTTAAAATCTTTTTAAAATGTATCAAAGATCTAACAAAAATTTTCATGCATCATTAAATACTAGAGAAAATCTGGATGAGGAATGAAAAAAATTAAATGCTGAACTAGAAAAGATTTAATTTTTTAAATTTCAAATAAAAATCCGTCAGTGACGACTTCAGGCAGTTGCATCAAAAGAAACACCTTTTCTCATTTCTCAAGTACAAAATTCTTTTGCTTAATAGAAACTTCCTTTCAAGATTAAATGACTGTTTCCCCTTTTCAACAGAACGTTCTATAACAGAGCAAGAAAAGAAACGCAAATCAAATTGAAGCTCCTATTCTGAAGTTTTTCTCACCGAAATCTTGAGTAAATCTCCCTTTATGAGTTAAGCGTTTTATTCTCAGCGAAATCACTCATGTGGAAGTCGAAAGAGGTCTTTAAAGAATAGAAATAAAAAAAAGAAAGACTTCTATCCTAATTTCACTTGTTAATGTTCGATTTTCAGAGCTGTTTACGTTTGGCATTAGCCAATCCTTCTGGGGTACTGTTATTTGCCAACCTTAAAGGAAAAGAGCGCACACTCCCAAAACTGATAGAAAAGTTGGTTCTACTATTACCTTCCGAAAGACCCGTGAGTTTGTGTTAGAAATTGCTGGCCCGATAACTTTGTTTAAGGGGAATTGTACATATATAGGGGAATTTTTATTGAAGCAATCGTCTTAATAAAAAAGAAAAACAATTAGGGAAAACTATAAATTGGAGTAGAGAATAATTGTTTACCTTTGTTCGTAAACTGGATCTGTAAAGAATGAGGTTTATAATTACACTTAGCATGAATTTGTACGTAGAAATGCTGAGAAATCAACCAACTGTAAACAGGATAATGTAATAAGATGGAATACTTCAAACACAATATTTCTTAAAAATTTTTACTTTACTCTAAATGTACCTGATTACTAGGGTAAAAGTAAACGGTATTTTAAATATTTTTTTACAAATTTTAATATTTAGCTTGAACTGATGTTTGTGTGTGTGTGTATGTATAATAAATATTTTAAAAATTGTAAGGAAATTTAAGCAGTTGAATTAAGAGTCGAATTTATCAATCGTAAATATATATATTAATCACAAATGTAAATGCTAGTAAAAATATTTCATCATTTTAGGTTATTGTTACGTTACTGAATGAAGTAAGCACAATATTTCGTAATACAGTAAAAGCTTTTAAATAAAAAAATTTTTAAAAATTTTTATTTTATTATAAAAAGAATATTGCTATTATTAGGTCAAAACAAGTTATTATCTTACGCTTACTCTCATAAATTAGGAGATAATCTCATAATTATACATAGGTATATATTAATATATTATTCATTCCATCTTGCATTCGAAAAATTAAAAGTTGATTAAAAGTTCGAAAAAAAAGTTATTTTCGAACTTTCAATAGAATGTAAGTTTGTAATTTTATTTCTCATTTATGAAAACTAAAAATTTTTAACACGACAACAGCAAAGTAATTGAATTATATTGGAAACAATAGTGTCTAAAATCTTTTTTTAAAAAAAATGAAAGAAATATAATCGTAAAAATTTATCTGTATATTTTAAAAATAATGGAAAACAATATAACTGTCCGATCTTTCTTAATTATCTTATGAAACGATTAGAAAATAAAGTGTTTAATAATTTAAAAAAAAAGAAATATTTAATCGTTTTTCATTTAAAAAATTCAAGACAATTACATAATAAAACACTTTGAAGAATGTGAGAAAAATATTGTGATGCTTTTAATTTTTCTCTATTCCATCTAATCTCATAAAGAAAATTGCTCATTGGATTGAGCTGATAAAATTAAACACCCCCCTTTCCTTGTTATTTTTTTCTTTTGGAATTTTTCATTTGTATGTTAAATACAGGAGAGTAATCAAATGATAATAATGGTTTCTTGAAAGTTTCGTTATTGAAGAATGGAAAGAATTCAGTGTTTCTGGAAGCCCAACGTTGTTTTCATAAACATAGATCATCTAAATTCAGATCGTCTTATTTTTGAATAATAAGTAATTTTCGAATGATGAAAGAACAATGATTTACACAGGTAACATTTATACTGAAATTAACACATTCCAATATAATTGCAATTTGTCTTCAAAATATATATTAAATAACATATTAAGTAAATGTCCATAAGACTATAACATTGATGTTGAAGCATTTTTCTCAGTTATAAAGTCAGCCAATTTCACATGTCATGCGTTAAACGGGATTGTTCAACGCATGACAATTGAATTCCACAGTTTATATAAAGACACAATTCAATAATCGGGACGGATGCTTAGAAATTTTCTGAATTGTCTCTAATGTGACACAAGAATAATGTCCACTATCTATGAAAAGTGATGTCTACGCATTTTTTATCAAACACTAATGTAAAGAAAATGCTCTTTGGAATAAAAGGCATGATGTTATGTTCCAGCTACTGTTGAATAAGGAAATGATGTGTATTGGGCTTCTACTTTTTACATTCAAGCCTGTTTGATGAGCGGGATTGAATTTTTTAGATTTATTTTTACTTGCTCTACATGAATTGCCCAAAATCTAAAATTTAACCTTGGAAGGCCAAATGCTTCGGATATTCATAGGTCTCACCAAAGCATTCCCAAGACAATGGCGATACTTTCTATCTGTTACAAGGTATCAAATATTCTTATGTGTCAAATTTTTTACTTCCTTCTAGAAACAAATATACCCTAAAACATTTACTAATAATCAAAATTAAAAAATAAAGTGAAAATTATTCGTATAATGAATGCAAAAACTTTACATAATCTGAGAAAATTAATTTTGATTAAAAATCATATAAGATATATTATTTCTCCCTTTCACAAATGTACTATTATTTCTTTAAGATACTCAATTGTAATTATTATATATAGCTTTAGCTGAGATTGTTGTTGTTGCCTTGTGCCAGCTAGACTGCCAATATGGGGTGCGCTACTCCACTTTTCCAACTGAACCATATTTAGGTGTGGAGTCCGACTTCCTCAGTACACACATGCCATAGGTACCCGTTTATATGGTAGGCAACCATTCACAACCCATTCATACAAGGAAAGGACAAAGACATGATAGACAGAGAGAGAAAGTACATCCATGCCCGAACCGGAATTAGAACCCAGGACCTCACTATCGGCAATCACGTACTGTGGCCACTAGACAAGTTGAGTGGCAGCTTTAGCTGATAAGCAGATATTTATAATTACATTTGCTTAATCCAATAGCAGTGGGTGTGTGTATGTAGAATCATTCATTTATAAATGAATCATTCATTCTAGATCTATTTATAAGCTTAATTTAAAGTTCTTGTTAATATTTAAGTAAAAATAATTAAATAAATGTTACATATTCAACTGAATCATAATTTTGAAAAATAACATAAGTATACTACATACATCTCATACAATATCTATTTAAATTTTATTTAAAAGGCTTGTAAATTTCGGTAACTGATACTATTAAAAATGAAATTAAAAAAGCATAATCATCCAAATGAAGAGAGGGATGGCTAAGACGATATTTTAAAATTGATGAATTTTATATTCGTATTTATTTAATTTACACCTACTGACATAAAATTTCAGAGATTATTTTAATAACAAATCAAAGTAAAATATATTTAAAATGAAAGTTTACACGAGTACCTTTGAACAAGAGAGATTAAGGTTATTTAGAATCATTTTGTTACTTTAAAATAAAAGAACAACACTAAAATTTGCTTCTGTATTTTCAGTGTCAATATGATCATTTCAATAAATATTGTAGAGTTTTAGGAAAAAAAATTAGTTTCTTATTATCCATTAATTACAAGGGTATAAATAAAAAATTCTCGGGGAGTGAAGGTTTCAGCGAAAATGTTACATACCCATAACTTGCACATACACATCCTTCTGTGATCGATCGCCATCTTTGTTTTCAGCAATGCAAGTATACCTTCCTTCGTCAGCTTTCTTGTTTACTTCTCGAATTATCAAAGTACCATTTGGAAACACCTGTTGCCGATGATTTTGAGGCAACATTCTTGATTCTATACATAATTAACAACATATTAAAAAAAGAAATTTAATTTAATGCCTAAATTAAGTAATCAGTTTACAAAAATGTAAATCATCTTAGATGTGTTATAGTTAAGACAGTCTATATAATATTCTTTCTAATAATGAATATTTATTTTTAAAACTATGCAACCTTAAGAATCCCTTGAAAAAAAATTAATTTTCTTCTGATTTCTGAAGAAATGAATATTTATATATGATTGTTTTATGAAGTATTTAGGAGTATAAATGTTATGATTCTGTGAAGTTACATTACTACCAAATAGCGAGCCTGAATTTGTTTGAAAGATATTATAAAGTTTTCAACAACTCCATTTTAAAATTTACAAACTAAATTTCAATGATGACCCGAAGGAACTGATTACAACTATAAAAATAAATTTTTGAAACATCATACATTAAATATACAAGTTCTATTTAGATAAAATTTCACAACAAAGTTTTCTTAGTTTGACATTTTACAAGATATATGTCAAAATTCCTCGATAAAATCTTCAAAATGACATAAAATAATAATATTTTTTTAGACTCACAAAAAATTTAGGGTAGATTTATATTAGTACACTTAACACAAATAAAAATTATTTCAACTATAATTTTGTATAGAAATATATAATAATCATATAATATCAGAAGACTAATTAACTTTAAATAACTTCTTTGCCTATTATCTGAATTAAATAGAAATTTAAGGAAGAAGCTTAAAAGAGAAAATTAAATATTTTGCAGTTCATGCTTACTAAACTATGGTCAATATGGAAGTCTTATAGTATTTAGGAAGTTGGAAAAATTTAAACTTCACATTATTAAGCTTATATAACACACGTTTCTTACTGAAATAGGAGTTAAGATATTTGTTAAAAGGCAAGATTAATTTTTCATAACTTAAAAAATTTAATAAAATGATAAGTATTTAACCTATTTAAATGCTTAACTCAAAATCTATTTTTCAAAAAGAAAGTTGACTATAGTTGTTTTTATATTTTTGTGATGCTACACCAAGAATGAATTAGTTAACATAATTTGTTCCCCATCATAAAACTGAAAATAGAAATACGTTAGATTGTCAATTTAGCAGTTTCATGAAATTTAAGATTTGTCTTTTATTCTAGGTAAACAAATTTAAAATTTTGATAAACGAAGAGTGTAGTTTAATGTTTTTTTAGTTTGAACCAAACTGATGACGAGAAGAGCAAGGTGTGTGATTTCCTTAGTAATAAAACGTTATTTTGACTATACTTTCTTCTTTCAAAATTTTCTAATGGTAAAAAACGTTATAAAACCAAATTAAAGCATATAACGATATGCTTTCTAATTTATTTAGTTTACTAAGAGATCTCTTGCATCCTGTCAGTCCCTGTATCAAACACGATGATTTCTGTTTGTATAGTTTTCAATTCTGAAAGATTTGACTGAATGTACATTATTTGACTTTCATGAACTCTTCTGTATTATACTCGATAATTAATTACATAATTAATTAAGAGAAAATATTTGTATTGTGATATCTGAAATCAAATCTGATGATACTAATTACACATGATTAAATGATTTACTGAATAGGTATGTAAAAATGTGACTCTCGAATATATTAAATATTTAATGTTAATAAGAAAAAACATTTTTATTTAATTATATTCACTATTTGTCAATTGGAATAATTAATTTTCATAATAAAAATTTTCAAAAAATTAAATATTTCAAATTTAGATTCCTTTTCTATACAATATTTCTCAGATTGAAAGAAATTTACAACAATATGTACGATCATTAGTCCAATATCTGAAGAGTTTTGTTGAGCAAAATTTTTAATGAAAATTATTATTAAGTAAATATTTTATAAATAGTATTAATAAATAAAATTTATACAACTAAGTAAATTTTTACCACAGTGTGTTAAGGGAAATGAAATTTTTATGAATTTATTTCTCTTTTTGTTTTAGGGGAATGAAATTTTAATTCTTTTTGTAAATTAAATTCTTTTTGTTTAAGGGAAATGAAATTTTTATGAATTTATTTCTCTTTTTGTTTTATAATGTTTGGTTGTTTTTTTTTAAAAATGTCTTTTTTAACAATGTGTATAAAGAAAGCTCTCCGAATTTCTAGGTAAAATTTTCTGCAATTTAAATAGTTCAATCATCAAAGAAAAGTAGCAGATATGTATAAAAAGTAGCTCAACTAAATTATTTTGATCAGAAAATGAACAAGTTCCCTGAATTAAATTTCTAATATAACCAGAATTTGTTAAATGGGTCGTAGATAATACTCAGAAAAAATAATGTTCATTAAAAGCATAGGTTATATTTTTATGATTTTAAGCAGTTTTATATAATGAAAATTGTAACTTTGATAAATGTTTAAATATCCAATTTTAATGAAACTTTGATAAATCTATAAACATATGTATATTTCAAAAATATTTAAAATGTTTGAATTTTTAGAAAATTTTCCAAGAATATTTTAAAGGTAATAAAGTATATTTTAAGAATAAAATTGAAAAATCAATATTTTTGTCATTTTTCATACAGCAAGTGGTTTTGAGTTTTCTTAAAATGAAACCGTTCGTGTTCTAGGGGAATGAAAAATAACAATTTTAGCCAAGCATGAATGAATTTTAATTCAATTAATTTATTATCTTACCTCTTGACCAAGACACACTGGATAAAGGGTGACCACCGGCAGGACAAGGCAAAACGGTTACTTCTCCAGCTAAAGCTGTAACATTTGGCATGGGTCGTATTGTTGGTGGCCCAAACACATTCACTCGAGCAGAATGCATTACTGATCCCACTTCATTCGTGGCTTTACATGAAAATAATCCACCATCTTCAACTTGAATGCCTGAAATTCAATAAAAAATTAATTCAATCGTAACTTAATTCAGAAAGTCACTTTTAATTCCAATTTTATAATAATTAAATATACAATTAAAAGACAGCAATTTTCTTGGGTCTTGAACTTAACTAATTTATGCATTTTAAAAACATTACAGAATTTGTACTCTTTTGAAGGTGAATACATGATTAAAAATAATTGTATTAACCGAGTTATTAATATTTTTAATCCTAAGAAATGCACTAAAAACTTATATTCAAAAATACCCAAAAATTTCTAAAATTACAAAATCATTAATTTTTTTTTATTTTTATCTTGATAATGACGACGAAGCAATAATTGAATTTGTGTGAAAATATTAGTTGATAAAGAACTTGAAAGCTGAGTTTAAGACTGAATTCTCAATTTAAAATTTTTTGTCTTATACTTATTTCATAAGAACGTACATTCATAAATAATACTGAATATATTAATGAATAAATGTTTAATTGAAATATAATATATTCAATTCAAATTTCATTAGTAATACAACGTATGTATTCCAAACATAGAAATATGATTTAAATTAAATCAATATTTCATTGAACGTTTTTGTTAATATTCAAAGTATGTTTATAAAAATAAATATATACAAATAATTAATTTTACTTAAGTGAAATCATAATTGTCATATATTTTAACGTAGAAATAAAAATAATAATTCTTCTGAGAATAAATTAAATGACTGACATTTATTTCCATTTCATTTTCATTTTCTATAATAATTAATTTTCTCCATTCATTTGTAAAACGCACACATAAGAACATTAATCTAAAATTATTCCTATTATGTTTGCATGTGTTTGCTTCGTAAGTTCCACAATTAATTTCTAAGGATCTGTGCAATAGAAACATTCCTTCGCTCTTACGTCCAAGCAAATTAAATAATTTTAATCTTGATTTTTAATTTATCCACACAAGACAAACGACGAAATATTCTGAAACATGTAGTATACATTTTATATTGCTTCTTATTATGCAATGTGACAGGGTGATTTACAGACTTGGAATGGGTAATTAATTACACAAGAGGTAGACACAAAATTAGCATACTTGTGATATTAACATAGCTGACGACTCTGCTGTCACGTGTTACGTAATCTCCAACTCGGAACCGTAACTGCTCTGGAAGAGTCAGAGAATCCAGCCTCCACGTCACTTGAGGTAAAGGGCTGCCTGTCGCCATGCATTTCAAAGAGATAGAAACTCCTGGGTAAACCGTTTTATCTGAGAACACTTCTTCAAGTAATGGAGGCTCATCTGTAATAACCCCATATATGGCGATAAATTAAAAACAGAACTCATCACACAGTTTCATGAAATAGTTATTATTACAAATATGCAACATACATTAGAAATTAAAAACTAATAATGACGGAAACAGTATGGTTCCCAATGCCAATATCTTCGAAATTCCTTCCATTTAAAAAAGAAGACAACTTAGATAAAATGTTACCTTAAGTTTAACATTGTTTCTAAGAATGAGATAAATTTTTCGTTTTATACTAGAAAAATGCCTCTAATACTAATTTTCAAATAATTTAAGAAAAAAATAATATTTAAGAAATCAATTTATATATCAGATTGCAATTAGAATATATATTCTTAACAACTTTTAGTTAGAATAGAATTTTGTTTAAAATTTTAATATTTACCTTATATAATGTGGATTGATAAAAAAAGTAAAAAAAATTCATTAATTTAAGCCTATTATATTAGTACAAAATTTTAATATTAGTATCTTATTTTACACACAAACAATGTCATTATCAAAGTTTATACCCATTAGTATTATTAATAACTTAGTAATTAGCATTCTCTCTAAAGATTTTTATATTTGTAATTAAATTCAATAGGGTTATTTAAGCATTTTTAACATTCAAATATTACAATTTTGTAAGCACTTCTAACTGTATATGACAGTATTAACATTACTTATTGCATTAATTTGGAGTCATCATTAAGGAAAACTTAAAATTACTAAAGAATTTAAAATATATAAATTCATTCATTACATACGAAATTAGATATTGATACATTTGAAACAAGAAAGATAATTTTTTTAAAAATAAAATTATATGAGATAAAAATAATTACAATCATCAATAGCTATAAGTTTATTAAAGATAATAAAATCATTATGGTCCCGATTTTTTAAAATGACAAATTTTAAAATAATTTTTATGATATGTAAACAAATGTTTATTTTTCATTCACTCTTTTGATATCGTGTAGGAATGATGAAAAGAACACAAAGTATTAAAAAATTAAATTTTTTAACGAGCTAAACTTTTTTTTTTGAATAAAATTTTCTCATTATACTGAATTACAAACAAATATCAAAAAACAAACTTTATTTTTGATACATTATTTTAATTATAAAAATAAAAAATAAAAATAAAACGCAAGTCTTGGTTCATAGGATCTAATGAATATATATCAATTAATATTCCATCGTTAAAAGCCTTACTTTATTCTTTTTATCCAATTACAAAAATTGCTTAATAAACCAGTTTTCAAAAAAAATTAATAAAAATATAAAAAGAATAATTCAAATAATTTCATGTAGAATTAGGTGAAAATGTCGTATATATAGTATAAGATACATAGCTAATTATAAAAATAGCATGAAAATAAATTGCCAAACAATTATAAAGCAATAAAAATAAGAATATGCATAAAATGAGTAAATAGGATGACAGTTTTAATATAAGAAGAATATATATTAGTGTTGAGAGAGAGATTATTGTCCTGTGCTAGAAGCAATGTGCA
The DNA here is from genome assembly GCA_037975125.1 of Latrodectus hesperus. Classification (NCBI taxonomy): domain Eukaryota; kingdom Metazoa; phylum Arthropoda; class Arachnida; order Araneae; family Theridiidae; genus Latrodectus; species Latrodectus hesperus. The sequence goes on from CM075851.1 coordinate 43,512,404, forward strand.
TTTATACGTGCAGTACATTTACAGTGATATGTAATGCTGTAAATTATATGATTCATTAATTTGGGGGGAAATGAGAGCCATCAGTCGTACATGGTAATTACAATCGTGGCTAGAGTTCTCAGTGATGAATTAAAACAGTTCGGCATCTTCTTAATGTATCAAAAATAGGTTCGAAATGATTGAAATCCAGTTATAGAGGGCTATTTCTTTTAATAAAATGTTTGCTACTTACATGATACGTATACAATATGTGAGTCTTACAAGACAAAAATGCAACAATTGTAAATTCTTAATAGTTGCATTGTTATCTTGTAGCATTAAATCCCCACATGTAATTCGGGCATGTGAGGATGTATATTAATATCAACCATATTTTCTGTATAAGACTTTGCAAATAATACCACGTACAGTTCCACTTCCGTTAAGAAGGAAAGCGTTCGATTCCCATTCCAGCCAAAGACCCTCCGTGTATATGAAATACACGTGTTCATTAAATCTGTGGAATTCAAAACCTGTGGTCAGTCGTTGAGCAGTTACTATGGGTGTAATGGTCTGGAGAAAATTTCTTCGCCCTTCTGATCAATGTTAAAAGTGACAGAAGAGGATTGAGTTGCCTAGGCTTAGTGACAGAAGTCGAGGCTTCTATAATTAATGTAAAACTTAGCACTCGGAAAGATGATAAACGCTAATCTACCACCCAGCTTCAGTAGAGAAGCGACAGAATCATACCTTGATGAGGTGAGAAGTATCGCCGACACCTACTCATTGATTTGGTATAAAACGGTACTCCTCGTGAAAGATTTTTTTGGTACCTTACGGTCAATTCCTATGCTACTCCTCCATGTCTCAGTCCTCGACTGGATCGTCGTCAAAAGCCCGCTGGTATTTCATTATTGGAATGTCATCCGACGCAATGGACATCCTTTTCAAGATCGATCAGTTGCTCCGGTCCAAGATGGTACTCAAGTTTTCACTATCGTACACTAGCTTACTTCTTTCATCGATGGTCCTAGTACAAGACAGCACGAAGTGGAAACAATCCCCCACCACATTGCAAGAGGATAACTCACTTATAGGATATCCTTTTTTATGAATATATTCTGGAACGCGTCCATAACCAGTTGCTATTAAGGCAATGATAGCGTTTCTTTTTATGGACATGGTTCCACAGAATTTATACGTCTTTCGTCCAAACTCACAGTATTACCATCTCGTCTGCCATACCCACAGTACTTCTTTATGGAACACCGGTGACCTTGTACGTGACAAGTCCATCATTGGCTCTGGTAGATCAGCAGACTCTTTGGTCAGTTCATCGGCTCTTTCGTTACCGGAAATTCCAGCATGAGCACGTACATAGTGCAAGCACAGCTCTTTACCGTTACAGGCTTCCCAGTAAGAGTCCATTACCTTATTATCCAAGATGAACTGACTGTTAGAATAAGCAAATGAGTATAGTGATGATAACGAGACACTGTATATATGACAGGTGCTGTTGTCTGATCTTTTTTGAGCCAAACTAGTGTCGTTCCCAGCACCGATATCTCCACCTGAAAGACAGAGATCTCGTCACCAACTCTGACTGTGTTTTTATAAATTTCAGAACCAAAGTAGAAAATGATGAACCTTAATCCTATGTTACAATCAATGCCTGATCCATCTGTAAAAATTTCAAGACCCTCACCAGTTGGCCATTTACAATCAAAAGGTACACTGATCCTTAATGCTAGGTGACACTTCCAGGTGTCAACCCTCTGCTCAACATCTTCCGGCTGCAGATTTACCTCGTATAAGAAATGTGGCTTTCGTTCCACAAATACCATGAGCTTTGCATATTCTTTACCTGGATCCTCTGGTGATGCCATCTGTCGGAGGAGTTTAGAGCACCTTCACTTTCATGGTGCTCTGGTTAAAAATGAAAGACGTGCCCTTCTGACTTAAATTCGTATAGCTAATAGCGTAGCAAGCTTGGCTTATCCAAGTGTCATAAGTAAAAACAGCAGACATATAAGTTTGTGATTTGTTATTCCAGACACAAGCATTGATTGACGAATTTCTTGCCCAGATGTATGGAGGAATGTAAAAGCCTTAAGCTTCATTCCAAATTAAAGAATACCTACTATCACTTTGCAGGCCACACAAAAATTTCACTGGTTAGCTGTGTAGAGGACAAATTGACATACGTAGATCAAACTCTCATTTCAGTGGTACGAAGTAACTCTAACAAATAATTGGTTCTAAAATGCATCACTATTATAAAACATTCTATTTATGCTTGATATTCATACCAGCCTTTTGAGACATGATCAGAAAGATTATTTGAGATTGGGTATTATGTTCCTGTGCGAATAATGACAAATATTGTTATTTGGCACTTGTTGTAGTGTATATAAGTCTTTAATTGAGCTTCACAGCGATTGAATCTGTTGTTAAAAAACTTCTGGAATGATTTCCATCTTAAACAATATGGCGAGTGTTATTTAATAATTAAAAGTATCTGTTATAAAACTCATGTTTTTCACAATGATAATAAATACTGTATACTAGTGTATAGGCAGGCAATCAGAGGTTTGATCCCAACTTTCCCTAGGGTGGCGTATTAAGTAACAGTTTTTCAGCGCAACTTCCATGCTTGGAAAGGTATGATGAACAGGTGGGATCATTGATATTTATTTGTAATGCAAGATACTTTGACAATTCACAGGTATATATAAAAAAATTTATCCTTACTCAATAAAATCAATAATTTTTGCAAGTATATCCGGATATTTCTTTAATACCATTTCAGATAAAGAATTTTCTCCGAATAAAATCGAAATATTTAATCCATTATAGCATTTTTGGTGCCACATACCTCAAGGGGTATTTAGATCCTTTTGGACTATATAAAGTTATTGATTATTTTCTTGTGCAGTTACTTTACTTACTTGTGCAGTATTTATGGGCCTTACGACCAAACAAAATTAGCATCACTTTTGCAATTATTACGCAATCAAATATGTTTGCCATAAATTTAAAAGTTTTTTTTTATATCAGAAACCAAAGACAAGATGTACACGTCTCAAATATATTACTTTATTATTTTTAAGTTATATATTTCATTCGGTGGTATGCACAATCAATTCCAAAAGAAATACTTAGAACTTATATTTCTAAAAAACTTTCAAATAATTAATTTCCTTGATTTGCATTTGAAATTTTTAAATAAACGTTTCATCTCCATTTTAATGTTTCGAAATAAATGTAAAACCAGTTTAACATCAAATAACTGTAAAATCATTTTATTTTTTATTAATATTGAAAGTCAAGCAATTTACATATCAATTGTATATAATCAACAATTTTTTAAATTAAACCGTAATTTTGCAAAAAAATGTTTTTAAAGATAATGAGAAATTCTCGCAGTTATATTCACATTGAGAATAGAAATTTTTAAATTACTTTCAACTAAACATCAATCGATTTCTTCTAAACATGAAATCTTCTTATCATATCCTTATGCAAAAAAAAAATGAAAATTACCTTCCTGAACCATTCTATTCAAAGATTCAGCTGATTATTTCAGACACATTAAATGCACATGCTGGTAGTAAAGTCATTACTATCGCTGAATTTATCTTTTTACACACAAAATAAAAAACTTACGAAACATTATGCAACACGTTTCTTAAGTCATTAATAGCACATTTCTCTTATTTGCATCATACGTTAAAGTGCATTGTGCAAATAATGTTTTATGCATAGAAAATTTGGATAAATGTAAGGAGTAATTCTATTTTATTTTTGGTTTCCAGTCCATAAATAAAAGGTCCTTTTTTAAGTATATTTAATTTAAAATGATATTATTTATAAAATTTACTTTTATAATAACTTTCAACTAATTTTAATCGAAATGATTAACAAAAAGATTTTTAGAACAGCAAATAAATATTCTTCTATTTTATTACTCAAAATAATGAGAAATGGTTTGGAAAGATAAGCCTCTTGTGAACATAATTTTAAAGGAAGAAGAGTTTTAAAATCTCAGATACAAGTAACTAATAAGTAAATTGATCCTTATGAGTTTGCTTTTATTCTTAGAGTACAAGTTTATATAATGAATTTTCAACTCGAACGTATTACGTTTAAAGTAAGTGTATAGGAATTTATTGAGTCTATGGATTTATACAATTATATTTATAAATAATTTTAGAATATAAATTAATTTTAGTTATAATAATGTCTTGAAAAAATTAGTAGAATAGGGAGAAAAGGTACTAATGCTTTTATATTAAATGACAAATAAAGACCTTTTCTACATTAAAACGATTTTGATGTTTCGTTAGTCAAAATATCAAAAATGGCATTTTCCGTATCATAAATTAAGTTGGACATAAAATTTTTAGTGTAACATAAAGCAATTTATGCAACTATATTTTGGAAAAAAATGTTTTTAAAATTTAATTGCAATTATTTACTTTGTGTAAGGAAGTAGATCATTATCCTCGATGCTATTCATTAAAATTCAGAAAAAATTCCATAATTACTATTATTTTTTTTCTAAAAACTCACATGTTGTAAACCTAATTTTCAGATACATTATATATAAGTCATTATAGTGCGCAAAAATGACGACTCTTATTTCTTCTCCCTCTGAACCCATATTGCAAAGTGCAACGGTGAAACTTGAACATTACTGCTCAATTCTAAAGCACTTGCGGCAAGCCATTGAAAATAAGAAGTGTGGGATACTCAGTACTTAGTATCCCGCGACAACCCTTGCTCTCATACGACGAATTCCACAATAAAACTGCTGGAAAATTTTAGCTGAGACGTGTTGGACCATCCACCTCATAAGTCCGAGTTTGCTCCTAGCGACTTCTATTTGTTCTTGCTTCTGAATGCATTCCTGTCACTTCTCCATAGACGAAACGTATACACAGCTGTGACATGTAGGCTCCATTCCCAGACATAGATTCTAAAAAACTGAAATACAAAAAAATAACCACAGTATGGCGAGTGTTACCATTCCGATGGTCCGTAAGTTGAGAATCAGTTGAAATATTGTTGTATCATTTGCAAGAAACCTTTTTGGATAGTTGTATTTTGTTTCTTCTTATGACCCATGGGAAACTTACTTTCCGGATGACCCTCGTAATCTCTTGTATACATAAACCATAAATATATTAATTTTATAAATTAAACTTTAATTAGTAATAAGTATTATCTTATGCTGCTTAAGCTTCATATTTATGTGTTTACGGCCATATATATATATATATATATATATATATATATATATATATATATGAGTTTAAAAATAGAAATAATTTATTGAGACCATTGTATATAACATATGCAATTATCTGTATTATTTCACAAAAAATGTTATTAAAAATTGTGTATGAATGCATTAAAATGAAACAATCCATTTATTTAATAAGTTTTAAAAACTAGAATTAATTAAATTAAATGCAAGAAATTAAATTCCTTTTTCATATCTTATGGAATAATGTAAACACATGAAATAATAAAGCTATAATTAATAGGAAAGTATAATTAAAATATTATTTAAAACATTATATATTAAGTTTTTGTAAAACTTAAGTCGCTGTTATAGCTCTTTATGACAAGAATTTCAGAATATTAAAACAATGACTACATTTTTTGAGCCTCTTCTTTAATATTCTAGTAAAAAGTTGGCATCTTAGTAGAAGAAAGTTTCAGTAAAGAGTTTGAATATTTTATGTGGAAAAGGAAAGTGGCATAATATTTTATGTTCTTCTCGTAGTTGAAATTCTCTTAAATATTGATGTTACGAAGCATATTTCAGGAAGAATAACTTTGTTGTTCACTATTTTAAAGGGATATTTATAGTGCAGAAAAAAATAACTTTTATGGATACTCATTTACAAGTAACTTAAAATTCATTTTCAAAATGCATAAGCATTAGTATTTTATGCAAAGTTACTATACTCTGTTTTTGTAAGTAATATTAATATGGTATACATATTTCATTTGATAAATGGAAATTAAAATGTAACTGTAATGCAAAATGTTTAGCCTCTCTAATTTAATCATGGGAAAAACCCAAAGGTTGAATGCTGTCATAGATAATTTAAAACTGGTAATTATTCTATATATATACTTTTCAACTTATATTTAATGTACTAACGAGATAAATTAAATTTTATTTGATAATAACTACAAAAAAGTTGTTTGAAATATATATAACTTGAAAAACTTTTATCAAACAACTTCATATTCTTAAAAATAAGATATTTATTTTCTAAATTATAGTATGTATTTAGAAGTAATAAATGTAGATTGTCTTAATTTAAGACATCATATTCAAATGTAGATTAATGCTATAAAATGTAATACCTTTTTCTGCAATATTAATTTATATAAATAATGTCTTTAATTTTAATAATGTTTCAATCCTGCAAAATTACTCAAATATTATTTTTCATTGAATCCAAAGTGGTTAATGGGAACGTTTTACTAAATTACGTGCATTTTCTCTCAGAGAGTTTAGCGTGATTAATTACTGCGTATTAACACGCAAATATTCGTTTAAGCAATAAAACTTTAAGCCTTCACATTTACTTGATTTATGAGTAGGCTGATGATCCTCGTTTTAAAACTTAATTTAGCTGAGTTTGAGATTCATCTTTCACATCTTATTTTCATTTCACGAGTCAATGACTGGCTTCTGCGTTAAAATATATAACATAGCAAATTCAAAAGTTCGGAAGATAGGAAAAGATGAAAAATATAGTTCATTACTCAACGTATGCAAACATGATTATCTTTGCTTAACTTACAAATAAATTTGAATTAAAATTTTATATATCGACAGTTTATTTCAAAGTTGGTTTTAAATTTAGTGTTCACAAAGCAGGATAAGAAACTCATTTTATTATAAAAATGCATTTAAAGGAATTGATACATAAATTGAAACCTAAGATTTTTCATGTATTCCATGCTGTATTACAGTCCGTGCTGTATTTCATGTATTTCGTGCTGTATTACTGTAACAGAGTTACATTAGTTACAGTTTGCAACTAATGTAACAATTTTTTGTTTTATAAGTACTTGTTTTTATAAGCGCTGATTTAAATAACATGATATAAATGACTATATCATTTTATTGTGATCAAAATTGTAAAATACGCTGTAAATTGGTGATTAACACAAAAACTATACTCTGTACATCACTTGTCAAAATCCAGAATAAGCAACCTTTTTAGAATAGATTGCTGCGAAACATGCAGGAAGCGAGTTAATAAAGTTCTTGAAGGTGTTCACATGGATGCTGAGCCCTGCCGATTCCAGTACCATAGTCATATGTACTATATTACGCGAAGGAGGGGTCTTGACACATATCTAAATGGTCTTACATATTCTCGATTATTGATGTTTAATGATGGTGAATTTGCTGAAAGAAAAACGGTAAATTCATCCTGGAACTTTTCGAACCCAGCATGTTCACTCACACTGTCCCTCTAGTACTTAACATGTATGAAAAAAAAAGAAACAATGCGCACATGGGAGTGAATATGATCCCCAAAAACAGATTTCTACTCGTATTGATCCAACGTGCCTTCAACAATGAGGAGTGAACCTAGAGAATACCAGGAAAACATTTCCCATACCATAATGTTACCATCTTTAGCCTGGTTAGTTCCATCAATGACTGCAGAGTGTCTGCTTTTCGAGGCTTCACGTCGTATACGCCAACCTCCATCTGTTTAGTGATGCATAAAAAGTGATTCATCCTAAAACGCTACCAGTCGCTACTCAGTGGACATCCATTTGCACTGCTAGCATGTAAATGTCAGCCTTCTTTGCCAATGAACAGCAATGCATGAACCAAGCATCTGCTTCGGAGGTCCATACGTAGCAACGTTCACTTAACAGTAGTTTGGGAATCATTTCTGATAGTTCCTTGTTTCACCTAGGTGATCAGTGGCTCAACACGTTTCCGAACACGTCTCCGCAGCTGTCCTTAACTTTGTCGTCTATAACTCGTGGTGAACTACATTTGCACAGTCGCTAATTTTAAATGGTCACATTTTGCAATGCACATTATTCTCTTATCATGGGATCATACGATCAATTCACAAACCTAGCCGTTTCAGAAATGCTTCCAATATTGGCCTAAAGCAAATCATCAAGTCGTTTTGAACGTCGGATAAATCGCTGCGTTTCTACATTGCCCCAACGATTGCAATATTTTTCTAAGCCATCACACATCCTTTATATTGCTCAACTGCATTGTATTACCACATAACTTCTGTTATTGGTTATTTAATATTAACGTTGAAAGTACATGGTGGTCACATTAATGCAACTGCACTGTGTATAGATTTATCAGTACTATAAATTATATCACTACTAATACTATAAATTTTGCAAATAAAATATCAATTCATTTTTACATACATTTCTTTAAAAATCTTTGTCTGTAATTTTAAATTCTTTTAAAAAGTTATATTTAAATTATAATATTAAAATTAAGACTAATAAAATTAAAGCAATTTGTTATAATTTTAATATTATATATGATAAATATATAGTACTTTTTCTGTTCCTGACAATTAATGTATCAAAAGAAAATTGAGAATAATTACATAAATAGTGGTATAAAGAAATGCATAAATCTTCTAAAAAATAAAATTAAAATTACTAGACAGTTAAGAAGTAGTATATATTGATAAGATAAATAAATTTCAGAGAATTATATTCCTAATTCAAATATTTAATTAAAATACTTACTAAATTTATTTTGCTTATGTATAAAATTATAATTTTATGATAGGGACACTAGTTCTTAATGTTAAATCTCAGATTCTTTGCTATATTATTAATGGCAACAAACTTTTAATCATATCATTTAGCATTAAGGTGAAACGTTATGATCTTAATTTTCAAATAAGCAAAATAGATTTATCACAATAGCTTCATTCGGAAAATGATGCCATAATTTAAATAAATAGATATATTTAAATGAATGCTCACGTAACATAAGTTTACAATTTGTTTATATGTATTAGAAAAAATTTAAATAGAATGTTTATTTTGAAGAAGGGAAAATATTTTAGTCTATTAATAATAGAAATCAATATTTAAGTATTTTTATAAAAGATAATTTTATGAGTTCTATCATCATAAGTTATAAAGAAACTTGTTTACAGGCATTAACTGAAAAATATCATATTATCTTTCTCACTGAAATATTTTATTAAGAATTTTAAGTAATTAGTTGCATTTAACATAGATTGAGTACATTGATATGAAAAATTTGATAAATGCTGTTGAAATGTTTTCTTCTAAATCTTAAAAAGAACAACGTCATGTAGTACTTATCTATCTCATTATGTATATGTATGCAAAGCATATACTCTAACTCGTAATAACGTTTTAGTACATTATCAAATAGCAGTTGTACTAATCTTCAATGCATTTGATACTTCTTGTTGAATCTAAATATTAAAAAAATAACTATCTTTTATTTTATTAATAATTTGTAATTCAACAAACTGTGGGGTATAAGAAACAAAATGAAAGAAATGTAAATTTTATAGTACGCACAAAATAATTTTCAGTCAGTGCTTATAAAAAAAACTTACTTTTCATCATTCATCTCAGATCCAAATTGTAAAGAAATTAATTAATTTTTTATTCTTTTTTTCTGAGATTTCAATCAATAAATCTTCAATTAATAGTAGTCCATAAATAATTTATATATATATATATATATATATATATATATATATGCTTTGATTTTTTTATCATACATTATTTCTTCTATTCTCCAATAAAAAATAAATCGACTTTAAATAATTGCTGCTTTCAATGATGATATAATAATAAACCGTTTTCAATATCTATTAAGTTTCCTTTAGTTTAATTATTTAAAAATTTTAAAATATAATCTAGTCATAAATAAAACTATTTTGTCTTAATGTAATTCAATTTTTTTCTCAAGACCTGTTATTTATTCTATTATAGCTACTTTTTTCACTCATTTTTTTTAAGAATTTTTATGTATTCAATAATTTAATCAGTTTAAGATAACTCTAAATGAAATAGTTTATACATTCGTATTTTTCAATATTCTTTCATTTGTCTTGTTTCAGTATTTGTTCAGAACAAACTTTGTTTACTCTTCCTACAGTTAAATTTTTCCAGTATTTTTCTCCTTTTCATGAAATTCCCATTCAACTGAAATTTATTCTCCTTTTCTAAAGAAACTGATCCCCTATTTATTTTACTCGATCTATTTGCATTATAAGTTCACATATAATTTACTAGTGAATTATACAAAATAAAGTTTAAGAAAATAATATGAATTCTTTATTTTCAAACATAAATTACTTCTTACATCAGCCAAAGCAAAATATTCTAACGGAGTATTTCTAAAATAAAGAAAATTAATTTAGTGGAAAAATAAGTTCATTACACAAACTGTATTTTAAAAGAATCCAAATGGTAATCCAGATATTTTGAAAAAGACTTAAAAACAATCGCTTTGTAAATGTTATAAATATAAGTTGACTGCATGGTTATAAATAATTAAAAATTATTCTATGCATAAAAATAAAAAAATTGCATAATACTCTAAAGGAATAATAAAAAAATTGGTGTAAAACATAAAAAAATAAATTAAAAAAAAAAATTCTGTTTAGTTGATAGTGATTGCTTAAAAATTATGAATAATTATCAAATTATATAATAATTACATTTTGTTTACAGGTATTACAATTAAATTTTATTTTATTGAAGAAAAACTTTGCTGTATAAAGAACTCTAAGAATTTAATTACCTCATTTCATGCATATATACACATAAAGTTTTAAATAAAATCAATTTGCTATTCTATTTCGTATTATTATGTGTAATACTATGAAGATTAAAAATTTTAAAATATTTCTGAAAGCAAAGAATAATTTCAAATTCATTATTTAATTTGAAGAAGATTTCACTTTCATTTAGTTATAAATACTCAATTATACAACATCAAACAATTTTTCTTGAATTAAAATATTTACCTCCAAGCAAAAGAGCGCCAGATGCTTGTGCCGAGTCAAAGTGATTGTGAGCGAAACACTGATAAACACCTCGATCATCCCTAATCACAGAACTAATGGACAAAACATCCGTTCCTAAGACTCTAACTCTATCACTAGTGACCACTGGTCGCAGATTCTTTGTCCAAGTTACTCCATAAAGAGGAAACCCTGAAACTGTGCAATTAAAATGTGTGGCCTGTCCAACAGAAATTGTTTGTTGAGATGGATTCACACGCACTTGTATAGGAACTGCAAGAAAAATCAAAAGTTAAATTAATTAAAAATTTCAAAGGAAATAATAATTACATACGATGATAATGTGAATATATTCTTCATCTATTTTGAAATAATTTAGAATTTTATTTTAGTAATATGAAATTACAAGTATTTAAAGACTAAAATAATATTGATACAATTTTAAATTGTAAAAAGAACTAAAAATCGTTACTTTTAAATCGTAGAAAAATCTAAAATTACGTAACTTGTTATATCCAATAACAGTTTACAAAATTACTGAATTAATAAATCACTACCTTAGGACAATGACGAATTGAAAATTTTCAATTTGACGTATTGAAGGCGTTTGAATGACGTATTAAGTTATCTTTCTTTCATAACAAAGTTTAATGAGAGTATTTTCTTATGTTATATTTAATTACTTTCTTTCACATGATCAAATAAAATAATACCTAATTTCTAAATAATACTAATTTCATAAACTCATTCGTTCAGATTAAAAGATTACGCAGATTACACTTTATACTGAGGGAAATTAAATATTACATTATTTAAAAATATCATTTCGAGTAGAAAAGGGACCCTAAAGAATATTTGGATACACTAGTTTTATAGATTGATTCTAAATATTCTAATACCAGTAACAATATGTATTATTTGGCACTTTAAATCATATTTGTGATCTAATATTATAATTTGCTTAGATAATGGTTAACTAAACTAAATAACTTAGATAATGGTTAACTAAACTACCATACAGACTGCCCTGAGGCAATCCCAGTTTCCATATAGTACTATAATGGATTGTGTCATGCTTTAAATAATAACTTGCGTGATTGGCATTGCCTAATTTCTGAATATTTATATTGCAAAATTAAGGTAACTTACAAATTGTTCTTATTAACATATATAATTTCATTGATAGCATCTGTGATTTGATTGTTGATTTCAAATGTTGCGCGCGCATACATACACACACACACACACACACACATATATATATATATATATATACATACATAGACACACATACACACATACACATATATATACATACATATATACATATATACATTTATGCACACACACACACACATATACACACATACACATATTTATACACACGCATTGCAATTTTATCAGTAAATTATTTAAATCTGTTAAAAAGTGTTCTCAGATACTCTGAGGAGATTAACATCTTATTCTCATATGCTTTGAACAGACTTTATAACCAAAATAAAGCTAATACATATAGGTGACTTTTGTCAGCGAAAACGATCTTAACATATGCATAATATTTGTTATTCTACAAATCTATTTGTATTCTAAAAGTTTGAGATATCCATAAACTAAGGTATATATACAAATATATATACAAAATATATACAATTTGTGGTAAATATATACAAAAACATGAGAAAAATTGCATAATGCTTCCAAAACTTTTAAATCAGTCATTGAGTATTTTATTAAGCTCAAATTTCACATATATTTATAAAATTACTTTTTAAATTGTAATCGAATTAAATAATTAAATTGTCATATTAGACAATATATATACTACAATCCATATTAGATTAACATTTGTTTTGCACGCTGTGCATGAAATTATAAAATTAAAGGTATATGTTTAAGTATATATATATATATATATATATATATATATATATATATATATATATATATATATATATATATATATATATATATATATATATATATATATATATATATATATATATATATATATATATATATATATATATATATATATATATATATATATATATATATATATATGTATACAAGCATACAAAATTGTCAATCATATTTTAAATTTAATAAATCTAATTATCTAAAAAGAATTAAAAATTTAATGCTTTCAGTAAATGATTATGAATTATATACTAATAATTATCAAAAAATAATTAAAAAATTTATTTCAAGATTGTCGACGCTGATAAACAAATTTGTTTTGATCGGACCTTAGGGAACAATTACGGGCAGGAACATTCTTGCTGTTATTTGACGAGTAATACATACCGCTTCACATAAAAAATGGTCACATATATTACAGCTCGTTTTGAGAAATGTAGCATTGGTCACAAGGGGCTTATATGTATTTGAGATCCTTTAACTTTAATTTACTTAGCATCCTTTTTATATTTATTGCCAAAAATATGAAAAATGTATGATAAAATGTATTCACTTGGGTCAAATTAATATGAAATGAATATTTTTTAGAAATCAACAGCTTTTAAAGAGGAAAGTTCAAATGCTTGTATAATTCCAAAGCAAATGCTATAAATTTTATGGTATTTTCCAAACCTTGTTTTACATTTTATTAGATTTATTCCGAGTGTAGTATCCATAATTTGGTAATAACAAAATAGAAATGGCTCAACAGTAAATAAAATATAAACAATTTAATTTAAAATCTAGTAAATGGAAAACATTTTCATTAAAAAAATTTTGCGTTGCTTAAACTAAAGTTCCCGATAAATTTATCAATTATTACAAGGAATCAAATATTATAAGGAACATTAAATTAAGTGTACATTTTACTAAATTTTCTATATAACACTAATAGTTTTGTTTGTTAATTTTATGTTCTTTAGATAATTCATAAAATATTTTGCTTTTGTACAAGTAACATATAAATAATATAAATTAAGTTTAAATTATATATAGAGTTAAGTGACAGATTATAATAAATTAATTTAATTTTATATACTTTAATTTCATGCTTGCCGAACTATTATAAATGTTTTCATGTTAAAAAGTTATTCAGTTAACATCACATACACACACAGAAACACACAAACACAAACACACACACACACACACACACACACACACACACACACACACACACACACACACACACACACACACACACACACACACACACACATATATATATATATATATATATATATATATATATATATACATACATATATATATATATATATATATATATATATATATATATATATATATATATATATATATATATATATATATATATATATATATATATATATATATGAAACACACACACACACATATATATATATATATATATATATATGAAAACTTTATATTTCGAAAATCATACTTTCGTACCATTCTCATACTGATTTCAAAGTAATATGTATGACGTAATACTATGATGATAATATGAATACCTAAATTAGAATATACCTTTTAATAAATATTTTCATCAATTAAATTTTGAATTTGTTAAAGATATTGGGAATAATTGTTCCTTTCACTATTTCCTTAGTATAACTAATATTAACAACTAATGATTACTATGATTCCTATGAAATCTATGTCTTACAATGATTATTTTATTCTTCCCCAATTAAACTAAATTGCTTCTATTTCTAATTAGGCTTCATAAATAATTTTTTCTAAAGATAAATTTTCAATTTATTATTTAAGTAATTGATATTTTTGTAAAATGTGGATATAATCTTTAAAAAAAACTTTATGTTTATTTTATGCAATAATTTTGTTTATCAGCTACATCTTATATAAGAATATAAATCAATATGTAAGAAATATATCTTGGTTATATTTTCCTTGTTTTTTATTTTAACCTCGTTATTGCTTTTACCTTCAAAATAAAATAACTAAATTTATAATACATTTATTATATTTGATTATAAATATAATATTTTCCCCATATATATATATATATATATATATATATATATATATATATATATATATATATATATATATATATATATATATATATATATATATATATATATATATATATATATATATATATATATATATATATATATATATATATATATATATATATATATATATATATATATATATATATATATATATATATTAACGTATTTTAATACTTGTTAATTACGTAGTGTATTTAAAGTCATCAGTTTTTTTAAGAATATAAATAGCCGAAGCTTGAAAAATAATGCATTAAAAATTAAATAGATTTTCTCGGTATAGTATATAACCAATATAATTACAATTACTTATTCTGAAATCGCATTATAATGCAAATTCGGGAACGATCTCTTTTATTAATTCTTCACGAAACACTAATATATCTCTTCAAAATGTAACATCACATCGGAATGGTAAACTCATCAAAGATAGGCACCTCGAAAACTCATGGTGGAAATTCACTTTCTTTTAACATATTATTTCTAAGCATTTTTAACCGCAAAACACTACATTTAGCTGATGAATCACGTTGCCTATTCTTGCTTCCATGCAACATTCAGTTGAAATGATTCTTGCCGAGCAACAAATTGCTCTTAATACGAAAATCGCGTGATACTGCCGTTGTTGGGAGATTAGACCATTGCCATGTGATTTGCTATCTTTCTTTCCAGAAGCTTAGGCACTAACATTTACTGCCGCTAGAAAGAAGTAAATAATCAGCTAACTGCTAATATGTGGCAATGTGTATTACAAACATGTATAATAATGAAATAAAACAGTTTACTTTGTTGTTATCTATTTCGCGTCTAATGTCTTTATTGCTTCATATTCTGAGCTCATATTTTACTTTTTGTTGAAATATTACGTTTGAGTAACAAACTGTGTTCATTCTTATTGTAACAACGATTTTAGTTGCACAAATTTTATTTCAAAAATATTGCTTTCTAATTAATTTACAATGTTTTACCCAATTTTTTATTTATAATTTTGTTGCAAATGTATTTAAAATACAAAAATAAATTAGGAAGACAATAAATTTTAGATTTTTATTACATTTAGTTACGTATAACTTGTTTCGCTTTTATGGTATTATTTTTTAAATACACAGTTTTTATTTATAACTCGATAGAAACGAAGATATATATATCTCTCTAAAAGTGTTACTTTTATTTAATAAATATTAAAATACATGTATGTTACTAAAAGGATCTATGTGTCTATTTAAACATCTATTATGCACACAATAATTAAACTTTGTCTTGAAAAAATCTTAAATTTAATTTTTTTTACACTTTTAATACTTTAGCTTTTATGAATATCTTAAATGTAATTAATAAAGATTTGAATTGCCTGTAAAGTTAATAATTATGCAGTGATATAATTAATTCACGTGATGTAGCATTCCATCCAGGAACTCTTCCCGCATTAAGAATGAAGTATATGGAGAGAGGCATCTCTTTAAAATTTGCAACTTTGCGTTACTGTTGAGGTGCGAAAAAATATTTATAATAAAGCTCATTATAAGTCTCTTTCCCCCACTGAATGATTCTTTTCTTAATCAATAGTTCTTATTTTATTTTTGGGAAAAAAAAACAGTTTTTGCCCTCTTTAGTTAATGCTGTTACTTTCTTCTCAATAAATCATTATCTTAAAAATACATTGAGAACTCAGTATAAAGATTCCCGATTGCAATATTTAATCAAAAGAGTTGCCAAGTATTAAATTTTCCATTCAATTTGTTTTAGCGAATCTGTTTGAAACATTATTAGTTGTAATATTTTTTAATGTATACTCCTTTGATGCGTTATATTTATAAAAGTATGTGCATAAAAAGAGAGATATACCAAAATTATAGTTATATTTACACTGCATGTTATATAACATATATAAATATGATATTGCAATCAAATGGTAAACATAATTGAAATCAATAGTAGACTAAAGGTTTATATTATATTTCGCTGTTATTTTTATTCAACGTAATAAAACATTAGGAGAATATGATAAATAAAACTCTAAAAAATGTTTTTCAACGTATGTAATCTGTAATAATTTCAACAATATATTTGTATGCATAATTTCAGATAAAATTGTAAATGATTCATTATTTTTATGATTTCAGATAAAATTAAAATGGTAAACATAATTGAAATCAATAGTAGACTAAAGGTTTATATTATATTTCGCTGTTATTTTTATTCAACGTAATAAAACATTAGGAGAATATGATAAATAAAACTCTAAAAAATGTTTTTCAACGTATGTAATCTGTAATAATTTCAACAATATATTTGTATGCATAATTTCAGATAAAATTTTAATTAGTATTAAAAGTAAAAACAGTTAAATTGTTCTTAAAATATGTTATCTTCTGTAACACTTTTTGTGATGTTGCTTCTAAATATTTATATCGTTTAATAAGGATTCTTAAATTGTTAAAAATCTCTCATTGAATAATTATCATATAAAAACAACATATCTAAAACGTATTGTATTTAATACTTATTTTCATATATATCATCAGTACATAATTTCAGTATTTTTTTAAATATCTATGAATGATTCTATTATTATTCAAATATATATATATATATATATATATATATATATATATATATATATATATATATATATATATATATATATATATATATGTATATATATATATATATTTATATATATATATATATATATATATATATATATATATATATATATATATATATATATATATATATATATATATATATATATATATATATATAATTCTGTTGTTGGCTTATCCTCTTTAAAGATCTGGTATTTATCACATCAACTCCAATAAACTGTAGAAAGATAGAAAGTCAATGACTAGCAGGGGATCTGAGGATAAATCCTCTCGGGAAAGTTCGACGCAATCTTGAATATGTTTCGGCGAGGTTTATAAATTTATTATTATTGAATAAGGATTCTATTATAAACTCAAAATTTCATCTTGCACTTCTGTCAAGAAAGTTTATAAGCTTACAGCTATCATCTTCTAAGTGAATTAAATTTACCATTAATTGTTTCGTACTTAAAGAAAAATTAATGGACATAGCCTTACAAAATTTTTGATCGCTTCAATGTAACATGTTTCCATCCGTGTCTTATGCCGTCATAAGCATCTGCGTCTTCAGCATAATTTAAGACAGTATAATAATGAAGTTTACACATTTTGTCAATATTTATAAGTATTTACGAAGAGTATTTTATCATAATATAAATCAATTATCCAGGTAATTCTTTAATATGATTCAGTTTTTCCTTTATGTTTATTTGATGCTTTATAATGCTGTAAAAACTGACATCTAAAGCAAAATATATTTCTTATAATCTACTAAAATTTAAAGTTTTGAATTATGTAAATATCTCTAAGTTTAGAAAGTATTTTATGATACAATATATAATTATTATTATTGAATTTATGAAATATTTAAAATTATGTTCAAAATGGAGTTTCAATTCTTTTAAAATTAACATAGCCTATTATTTAAATAAGTTTTTTTTTAATTAGAGAGCCACTAATTATTAATTAAATGTAAAAATATTGATTTTGTTATTTTTTAAAGTTTTTATATTCCATATTTCCTAACATAATTTACTAAATATTCTTATCATCATTAGATGAAAAGCAGATGTGATGGTTTTATATATTTCTTATAAAATACCTTCTATATCTCAGATCACTAAGAATGATGTAAATATATGCTGCTATAATATTAATATTATTAATGTTTTTTCAGCTAAATCAGTCTAGTTGTTTGACAAATTAACTTTTGTTACTGTTACTGTTCAGATGTCTACTTATAATTATTCAAATAAACGAAGAAAATATCTGTAAATTTTTAAAACTAATGAAATAAACTTATTTTATTGAAAAATATTTATTAATTCTTAAACAAAAGTAAAAAAAGAATCCCACAATGAGGTATTATTTCAAAATCACAAATGTTTATTAGGTTTATTTAAATATTATATATTAAGAATGAGTATATTAAATTTCATTTTTCTTCTAAGATTTTTGAAATATTATATATTTCTCACTATATCTTATGTATATACTTCGATAAATTGGAAAAACTGAAATTTGGTTAATACAATAATTTAACAATCAAAATTATTTTTACAGTATGGTATATATATATAATTGATAGTATAACAAAAATATCAAAAATTTCCTTTAATGATATTTTTTACGTTTGATAATATTATTCAAAAAAATTTAAATCATATTGACATATTTGTTAGTATAGGTATAAAAATATATAATATGTCTAGAAAATAAGGATTAAATTTGTAATTACATCTTATTATGCAATATTGAAATACATCATGTGAATTTAAAACTTTCTCCCATTAGTTACAATGATTATCACTTCGGCAAACATTTGGAATATTATATTAGTTTCTATGCTCACGTAGAAAAGCCAATTCCCTTTAAGAAAAATTTCTGTTGATAACCTTTACAAAGTTTCTTGAAAGAAAAATACATATTTGAGCATCAATTGGTGCAAACCGATAAACGCGTACACGTCTTGACCGCAAAAGAAAGAAGATGAAGAAAAATTATTAAATCCATTACCGTAAAAATACGTCCAAATCTTATATTCCACCCACGGATTCAGCAAGTCTCTTACATCTCTTCCGTCCTAATACATTTACGAACGAAAGCAGCTCATGAAACTGGAATAAATAATGTAAGGGAGGAAAAAGGTTATGTGCGGTAAATTATTTAAGCCTTGGTGCGCCCAAGACTATTGATTCCCATTAAGCTTGGATCATTAGATCCGCTTTTCAGGAAGAAGGGGGGCATCAGTCTTTCTGCCGTCTCGATCTCATCAATCACTAAGACTGTGATTGCTTTTTGTTGCCTTTCCTGAAAGGACAGCAACCTCTTTGATAAACTTCGACCAAGACAGAGGGCAGTCTCTTATACATCTTTCCCTTCAATATTTCTGTTGAATAGCGAAGAAATAGGCCAGTGATGTTGTAAATAAAAATATTTGGTGACAAGTATTTCTTTAATTAACAATTAATTATTAATCTATCATATGTATGTTATGTATGAAAATTTAAAAAGAAATCAAAGCTAATACTTCTCATGAAGAAGGTGTACCACCTAGAGATCAATACTTAAAATGTAGAATCTCTATAAAGTTCTCTAATTGCAAATTATTTCTTAGTGTTTGACATATTAAGATAATTCTATACCGCAATTAATTTTATTTTTAAAGAAATACAAAAACTTGAATTGAACAGAAATTACTTCTTAATAATAATAATAATAATAATTACTTCTTAATAATAACTAAAATATACAAAGTACAATATCTAATTTTCTTTCAGTAAGATAAGAAATTACTTTAAAATAATTTATTGGTTAAATGATGAATTCACTTTTATAATATCTTTGATAAAATTATTTATGATTAAATGTTCTTATATATATGTATATATACATAACTTTACTATAATAAAATAGATAAATAGACTAAAAATGGATTATTATTTTATATAACTTATATAACATAATTTATTGATCAAAAATAATTTACATTAAAAGATTAAACATTTACAATTTAACTATTTAATTCTGAAATTTAATTAATATTTTCTGAATAAGGATATAGAAATCTTACATTTACTTATGATTGTTTTATGTATTAATTGAAAATGCCTTCTATTATCATAAATTATAGGATCACAGTAATCAGAACCATTAAAGAAAATTCTAATAAATTAAGGAAATGTTGTCAGACTTATTGAAAACTTAGAAATCTTCCATTACAGGTGAGAGCCTTGATTAAATGAAAAATACACCAAAAGAATGTAACAGAATTTTCCTTTTTTGTGCAATCTTAGACAAACAAATGCGAATGTTATGTTGCAAACCAAAACTGCAACATTATTTATCTTAGTTAAATATTTTCAATATGCAAAGCTTATTTAGTACACATTACTTATAAAGAATAATGTATTTATTCACTTTAATATCAAAACTTTGCAAAAATGTAATGGAATAGACCATTTGAAGCAATGATCAATCTTTAACAAAAATAATAAAATAAAATAAAAATTGTACTGTTTAGGGATGAATATTATAGAATATACATAGTAACAGAATGTTCAGTCGAGTTAGTATAGAAAAATTTGAACAATACTTTAAAGGAAAGCATACCATTATGTAAAATTTCTATGCCTATAATTAGTATTTATACTGCAAACAGTGTAAATGAGACACTGAATCATATTGTTCAGTAAAGTGTATTATAACCTATCAACATATTGATGAGCTTATATACTTTATTGATAAGTGAGGGAAGCAATACAGATGTTTCAGAAGTACTCAATAATTCAGCATTCAGTATTGATTCGAAATCAGAAATTGAGCTCTAGAGTTATTATTTAGATAAGAAAAATAAAGTCCACAACTGTCACAAAAAAGAATTAATTAAAGATGAGAAGGACTCTATATATAACTAACTTCTCAAGTAACGATAGTCATTTTAGCCGTAATTCTACTTCTCGCTAAATTGTTGACATAATAACTTTTAAATCTGTTTTAGATTTATTGGTCATCAATCCTTTTATATTGAAATATGTTAACTATTTTCATGACGTAAAAATTAATTTTCAAGATATGCGTACTATAAACTTTAATGTGCTTATTGATATGAGATTTTACTTTAAAAACATAAAGTAATTGTAAATAAATATGAGTATTCGTAAAATTACAATTAATTAGTATTATTTGTGCCACTCCAACGTTACAAAACTTTTGTAAATCTTTGAAACATTTATTAACAAAAGTTTTTATAAATTAGCCATGAGTAATGATGGATTGTTTTTTTTAATTGATGTAAATATTTAAGAAAATTCCATCAACTAATGAAGAGAAGGAGCTGTTTACAAGGTATTAAAACGTCTCATGAATAATATATTTTTAATTTATACAAATATATACAAACAACAGAGATTTGAGTTTTTTTAAATCTCAAACTTTATTAACTATTACATATTGATTTAATCAATGAATTTTATATGAGGATATTAAGAAGGGACTAAAAAGAAACTATAAACTAATGTTTAAAGGAAATAACTGTCTTAAAAATATCCCAGTTTCTTAAGATCAAATAAACACTAAGATAATTAACTTAAGAATAGTTAAATTAAGAAATATTTTTTAATATATTTGAAGAAGAAAGAGAAAATAGCATCATTTCCAAAATTACAACTATAATATTGCCAAACAGAATACAGTATCAAAATAAAAATACAAAACCTTACAATTTTAATGTTTTTTTATAAATTTTATTTATTTATTTCTTTTTTAAATTAAAAAAAATATTATTTAAAAAATTATTATTTATTTATTTATTTGCTTTTTTAAATTAAAAAAATTATAGCTGGAACTTTGTTGCAACCATATAGAAAAAATTAGACAAACAAATAAATTTTAGTTTCTTATACCTTATTTAAGTAATTTAAAGACAGTTATATTTTTATGAAATAAGCTTTAAATATTATTACTATAGTATTGTGAGTGTTTTCAAAACATTCGAAATAAATTTGTCTGGCCTATATTATTCTTAAGTTTTAATGAGGAAAATTCAGGGATATTTTGCTTTCACTTAAAAAAAATAAAATTTTAGGTGTTTAAGTAAATGTTTATCATTTTAAGGAGTACTTTTTCTTAATTTCAGTATTGCCTAAGCTAAACTCTATTTTAAAATAACTAGAAGCAAAACTTTTTTGGAAATTTGAGAATGTTCTACAAAATGTTTCGTAAAATTTAAGCAATAAATATATTCTGATGATTTTAAATTAATTAAATTATGAAATATAATTGGATAATATTAATTATGACAGTAAATAAATTAGCGAGCTTACTTTTATTTAAAAATATTATGAATATTTAACATTTAGATTTGATTATAGGTAGCATTTTGCTTAAAAATTCAGCTATAGAAAATGGGAGTTATGAAGATAAATGATCCATTTAAATACAATTTTATATCGACTTTTTTAAAATATTTTACTTCACTAGTCGCAAAAATGTTAATCAGCCAAATTATGTGACTATTAATTAATACAGAGTATATATATATATATATATATATATATATATATATATATATATATATATATATATATATATATATATATATATATATATATATATATATATATATATATATATATATATATATATATATATATATATATGTATATATATATGTATATATATATATATATATATATATATATATATATATATATATATATATATATATATATATATATATATATGTATATATATATATATATATATATATATATATATATATATATATATATATATATATATATATATATATATATATATATATATATATATAGACCATAAATCCTAACATTTGAAGTTTTTTAAAATTCTAATTACCCAGCTTAAAAAATAAAGTAAATATTATTTTAAAAAGTATTTTTCCCGTTTTTGTAAATTCGGGGTTTTTTTATGTATCGTATTGAAATTAAAAATTTTAATCAAACATGACTCATTATTTATAATACATAGAACTTAAAATTTTAATATATTATTTGCAATGTATCGGATATTTAATTACTAAATAATAAGTAAATCAAAAGGTGTTTTATAATTTTTAATAATTATTTTAACAAATTAACTAAATCCAAATTTTATATAAAAAAAAGTTAATTTTCACAATTTACTTAGGTAAACTGTAAAATTATAAGACATTGATATTCTTACTGTTTCATGAATGCTATAAATTATTTAAAGTAATGTATTTTTAATTTATTTTTATTTTAATATATATTAAGTCAAACCATCACTGAACTATTGAAGAGTGTTCAGTAAAGAATACTTCGATTTTTGTCATTAAAGCATACGAAAATATAACTCTTTTAATGTATTTGTATTAAAGAATTCAATATAAAAGGAAAATAAAAATAACTGCGGAAAAAACAAATATAATAAAGATTTATTGAAAAATAAGAAGGCAAAAATGTACCGTATCTTTAAGAGAAATTCTGAAAGAGAAATATTGCAAAAAATACAACTTTTTATATATTACTCTATTTAATCTTTGTAAAGAGTTAGAAAGGTCATTTTTAAATTATTTTACGAGCTATTTTAAAATACAGGAAAGTCATTTGACTTTCTTTTTTTCTTGAATATATTTGCACACATGCCACACTGAAAGTTGTTCTAATTGAATCCGGAGCACATCAATTTCACAGCTTGTATAATGGACAGAACCTCATTTCCCCAGTTCCATTAATGCATTCATTTTTAAAGCTGGACCTCGTATTAATGAAGCGGCAAGTTTTATGATTAGAGTCATAATAAAAATTCTTTTTCAACACCTTAATAAGGCCGCGGGGAAATGTTTCCATTTCGTATTTGAAGACTGGGTTGTTGGCAATGCCTTAATGATTTCTGAATTATAATGGCTTAAAAATCCATATGTTGAAGAAAATGGCTGTCAAAGAATGCCAAAATGTTTCTGTTGTTTGTTTTAGTGAGTGTTAATGGGGCATAATTTCCCAGATAATTTGTTTGAAGGGAAAGATGCGAGGGGGATAACTCGATTATTCTTCTGCGGTTGACTTTTAAAAGTTTTTCAAACACTATTCTCCATTTATGTTTAGCAAAAGAATATTAATATAAAATCTATTCATTATGTATTATAGTTGATTGATATCATTAAAGATCATATAGGAGAATATTTTATGAAAATTTTTAATACGTATGTTCATTTATCTTACTTTAGAAATAAATATACTTATTAATGAATGCGTATTAAATGTTTACAAATTAAATAATTTTTGAAAAATCAGAAGCGATTATTGTTGATTTAAAAATAATGTAATCACATTTATAGTATTTTAAAGAGTTGTTCAAAGAAATATTTTAATTCTAAATTTAAAAGTTTGACTAAAAACTGTATTTTAGTTTAAAGTATTTATTTCTAAATTTTTTTAATAAAATTTAGACCTTAAATTGAACATTATAAGAATCAATTCACATAAATATAGATAAAAATAGAATGAAAATTGTAAACTTGTCTTTCTATTTAGTTTCAAAAGTTTAATTTAAAGTTTCTAAAGAATAAAATTTTGTTTACAGTCTTCACAAAAAGAGTCACTGAATCTGTAGGATTTTTTAAAATATATTTTATGCTATAGAATATAAATAAATGGCATTAAGATAGAACTTTGTTCAAAATCTTTGTAGAAATTTAATTATGACAAAAATTCAAGCAATGTATTAAGATAAGAAATTAGGTTTGTAATTTCAGGGAAATAATACGAAACACAGTTACCAAAATATTTATACTATGTGTTGTTTTGTCATTTTAACATAAACATTAAATGATTTCATTTTTCAGTGGAGCTTTTCCATGTCTCTTCATATTATAATTAAGCTATGATACAGTAAGCATATAGTATCTATTTAAGTTTTAGCATATAATTTGTTGATGTGCTGAATGTGCAAATTAAAAATAATTTTTGCAACCTTGTGTTCTTAAACTGCTTCCGGTTAAGCCTTAATTTTGTAAGTCAAAAGCTGGTAACAATTTTATTATTAAAAATTATTTTACGACTAATATTTAATTCGTTATTTCAACCAATGTTATAATAAAAGCAATAAACATCTAAAAAGAATAAATTTCATATAAAATACTATTTATATGACACTTAATCTGATAAAGTTAAATACAATTATTTTAATTTTTTTTCATATGAAACTTTTTTTTTATTCAAATTATATGAAGGAATTACTTTTAACATCCAGTAGTATATCTAATGTCAAATAAATAAAAAACTATGCAAAATATGTTTGAAAAAATTCAAAAATAAAGGAAACTGACCTTTAAAATTTAATATACTTTAAAAAATTACTCAATATAAATATTCTAATAATTATTTTAGAAATCCATATAAACTTATATTTAATTAAAAATTACATGATTTTTTATGAAAAGAATTAGCAAAATGATTTGTTATCAAGCAGAAAATATGTGTCTATAAAAATTAATGAGTGATATTACATATATAATAGAAATTCTTTCTCCTATTCTTCAAACGCTTCATAGTTTACAGTTCATAAATCTTTTATTTTCTGCAATACACCTTAGGAATTTTAATTTTATGCTACAAAATTAAGAATCATTCATGTAGTTTACTTAGAGAATTAGCAATATCATCCAGTCAGATTATAAATTACAATAAAATAAAATATCTTTCCTGTTTAGATAATTAAAACGCAATTTCCATTTATGATAACTAAGCAAATAAATCATTTCGTAACACTTTGCTGTGTTTTTCATCTGCAAAATAAATATTTTGTTGAGGAAAAACACAGCAAATTATAACAAAACGGTTTTAAAAAACGAAGTTTCTTTCAACTGTGTGTTCGTTGAACTATTATACATTTTACATTGTAATTATAAATTGCTTATTCAGTATGTTATTATTTTCATTTATTGGTTGAAAATAAAAATAATAATGATTTTTATTCATATGGAATAATTTTACTCTCTTATGAATACTTTTAATGTATTGTGTAGCTTTTAATAACAATCATATTAATTTCAGAAAATATTAATATAAAATTGATTTCACCATCAAATAATTACAATAAAATACTTCACTAATTCCTTTGCTGCATAGAATAACCTGTATTTTGAAAGATTTTACATTTATAAGATTTAATTTTAAACCAAGTAGTAACATAATTTTTACTGCTTAAAAGTTAAAAATAGTACTGTTTAATTATATTGAAACTCTAAGCAAAATACACAAATCAAGAATGAACTTTTAATATTGGAATACTGGAGAAAGTTTAGGTGATGTTCAGGCTTACAAATTAAAATAATTTATATATTTTGAAGTTCTTATTACATAAATATAAATGAAGATATTGAAAAAATAGCATATTAAATAATTACATATGTCATACGAATAAATTTTAAAAAATTAAGTATTTAATTTAACGAAATCAACACACACAACTTCATTCAACGGTTTGAAACCATTTCGTCTACTGGTGAAACTCCGTATTAGTGGAAAATGTATTTTTTATTTGCAATCGTCATTATTATATTTTTCATCTGTCACACATTTGATAATATATATCAAAGAATTTTAAACATATTATCCTATTGTTAACATTATTAAATATTTTCTGTATTTTCGAATTAGTACTGAGGTAAATTTTTGAGAACTACATTATATTTAACTCATCCAAAACCAAAACGTTGAAAGATTAATAAAAACGTAAAATAATTAATAACGTAAAATAAAATTTTTCTGTGAAAAACAGGGGGTAACAAAAATTTTTTGTCTTGAATTATACATATTTGAAATTGATAAATTGATGTGTATAATATTAAAGAAACAATAAAACTTATTACAATGTTTTAATAATGGAATTTTTTTATATACATTAATACGTATTTACTGTTTAAAAATTTCAAATTCTAGAACATTTTAATATCACATTATAACGGGATCAAATAATTTTCTAGAACAAAATTATATTTAGGACGCCAAATACCTTTTGAATATTAAATTAAGCTCATACAAGAGTTGTAATTATTGCATTAAAATTGAGTGTACTGATATTTAATTTTATAAAACGAAGTCAAATTCCTAAAGCTATTAGTTTTTATATTAAGTATTAGTCTCCATGACATATTGATTAAGGATGACAAATAAATTAAGAAATTTTGATAATACATTATGTACATTATTGATATAATATTTTAAGAATCAATTGTAATCCATATTGGAAATTTATCTAAAAATAATGTTCTTTTATTAAAGAAACAATTGTAAGTATACATTTGAAGTGAAAAATTTGTTTAGAGCAAGCATGTCTAATAGTCATTGAAATTAATTTTAACAATTTGAAGTTAACAAAATGTTTACGCAGTTTGCATAATATGTTTCGTAGAATTCTTATTGGTCCAAGGTTGTAAATTATATTAATATTTATCAAGTAATTTTCTTATGAGATTACTTTTCTTCGAAAGTGAGCGTATATATGCTGTAAGAAAAGAGAGCTGGAAAACTCCAAAGCACCCACCCCAAAGATATACCTGCAAAAGTGCTACTTCTACTTTTTGGAGTTCAACAGTGGCTGGGATCAAACCCGAGACCTTTCTTGAATATTGGTGAAGTATCACAATGCCATGCTGAGTCCTTACTATTGCGGATAACTCAATGATATTTTATGTGTTGATAGTATCAATTTAGGTAAACTGCATGATAAAATCATACTCAACATGAATTTCAGTTAATCATAAGAAACAAACTACTCTTAAGAGTTAATGCAAACATTCGCAATGCAATTTTCAACAAATAATGTTTCTGAAAGCTCTTATATGAATCTATTTTTAATACCAAAACATAAAAAAAATATTTCATGAAAATTACAGAAGAAAACTTTCTTTTGTTTTAAGTAATTTGAAAAATTAACTACACTGATATTTAATAAATTATTCTTACATAAATTTTCATAAAAAGAAATATCTAATTACTTTAAAAGTATTGATTTTAGCCTTTCGTGTTTTAATCCTCTTCTCAAAACTTTGAACTTAATTTTTTCCTTTAAAATTTATAATGCTCTTTCTACTACCTATTGCTTTTTAATACAGTAATTGGTAGAAATTCAGTTTCGTAATCCTGTACTACGATGAGCTATTTTTTCTTATTAAAACTTTATATTTTCAGTTTCCTCTGATAAAAAATTCTCTTAGATCGTATTAAACATGAGCTCTTAGCTTTGCTATAGGTACAGCATATTAGAGAAGAACTGTTTAAATATTTATTTCTCTTGGTTTTTTTTCACAAAAAGTCATGTAAAAAATATATTTTATCTTCTACAAGATAAAAGCTTCTATCTAAATCTTCGAAATTATTTATTGCTCTGGTCTTTACATTTCGAATATAAGTTTCGTTTTCTTTTGAACTGAAAAACTCCTGAATTTCTTTGAAATAGAAATTTGTTTTTTAAGGGCTTTTCTTTGAATTATTTTTATTTTATAGCAATAATATAACGAAGAATTTAAACGTATAAAATATTTTGCAGAATAAATATCAATAAATCAATGTCATTCGCGTATAAAAATTTAAATGTCATTTCGAATATGCTATATGATGAAAGATATTTAAACTATTTTTCTTTAAGGTATCAGCTAGAGAAAAAATAAAATTTAGAAGGAAATAATTAAAATTTTACAAATTCATCATCAATATTTCTTAAATCAGTCAGACTAATGTTTTATATTTGAACCAATGATCAATGACCAAATTTTAAAATTTCAAATAGGCTTTTTCTTTTTAAGACATCAGAAATAAACTATTTCATTTTAATCATACTCTTTGACAGAAATTTTATTTTATAATATGTGTAATAGGATTTGTGTGTATACGTGTGCGTGACTAATATACTTATATAAGTTTCTAGATTTCATATTTCTGCACAGAAAAAGAATAAAATTTAGGTTCTATATAAATATTTGTCGTATATATTAATTTTGTCTCTATATATTAATTCTGATGAAATATTATTCATTCTCGCTTATAAATAATTATTTTTATAGTGACTGAACTTTAGCTGTAAGAAATCTTTCGTTACTTAATTTACTTTCAAATTCTGCACAAAATTTCTAAACAAATAATTCTAATAAAAATTATTAAAAGTAATAGTGAAAAGTGCAAAATGTATTTCGTTTTGCTTTGTGCTATCCATAAAAGCTGCCGCTCAAAAGTATACAAGAAGAGTTTGCTTTGTAAAAAGTTAGTTCGTAGACATAAGAGCTTATATTTAGTTTACTATATATTTAAAAGAATCATACAATTCTATATTTGGTGCAATAGTACAAAGGTTTTGGATTTTCAAAATAATTTAGTAAATTCAACACAGAATGAGTTCATGTAATAATTCTCATTGCATCATCGGTACGCTTTAATAAGATAACACCAAACATTAAATTATATATTTTAAATATGTGATTCAGTAAAGGAAATTCAACATTTTATTTCCATTCAAAAATTCTATTGGCAAATGATTGAAAATGTTTTGAATAATTTTTTTATAAAAATATCCGTTCTCATTTCTGGTATTTTAATAAACTTTTAATATATTACTGCTATTTTGTTTAATTTATGAGTACTAGTTCAACAAGCAGTAGAGAATTCAGACGTTTTTACATGCTGTATTAGTATATTATTACATGCAGCATTAATTAACTACTTTTTTTATAAAATTGAAAGTGTAATATCTGCAACATAATTAATTTACACTCTTTTGCACTATTTTTTTTTCATAATTTATATTTTTTTCTAATCAATGAATGATTTCTTAACTTTTTTTGGGATTTAGCAATATCATACTTATTTCATTTTTGTTTGCTGTATAAAAAGCATGCAAAAAATAACCTTTATTTTATTAAATAAATAATTGCTTATTCCAAAATTTATATACTTATAATTATATACAAAATAATATAAATTATTAACTTAGTATCTATTTATTAAAAAATTGACGATATTTTTCTGTATGTTTTTAATAAAATTAGATTCGTTTATATAATATATTTTAATTAGATAAGCAAACCTCTTTATTGAAAACGTATTCAATATATTATTATCTAATAAAAAACAGATTTTTGCTTTGCTAATAAAAACTTTAAGTTAAATTATTTTACTTAGATCTTATATCCATAAATAACAGTGCTCAATATAAGTAAAATCATCTAATAAAAAGCCTTATGATACTGTGATAATTGGTTAATATCATTTGGACTAACAAAAACAATCGACTTCTCGTTTTGAATTACCATCAGAGATATTTGTACTGGAATTTCTCTATACTAAATACTATTTGCTTAAGGCGGATTACTCACTTTGAACAGATTTAGGGAATGCAAATACCTATTTCTATACACTACAATTCTTCAATTAGGGACTACCAAATGATTAAATAGACTTCTGAGATTATATAGTTCAATCTTTCCTTGATAATACAGATACAATGATTTAAACTCTATTAAGGTAGTTAAATTAGGAACCAATGGTAATGAGAGTCTTTTCTCAAATCATGGAAAAACAAAATAAAATGTTAAAAGAATTGGGATTTTTTACAATGTCATGTGATGAATTAATGTGAAATAAGCAACTTATTCATATTAAAATTTAATTGTAGAATTTTTTCATTGACTGTTATTTGAATAAATTAAGCTTTTGAAATACCAATGAAGTATGTTATCTAGGTGCTGCATGTCATGTGGAGCTCCTTAATGTTGCAAGCACATAACGTATAAAAGAATTGAAAATTAATTATTTGATGTGTGTTTGAATGTAATATTATACTTTTATGACAGTCATTGACATAAATAATATTTGTAAATTTCAATTTTATGGAAATATGTCGATTGTTGAATATCTGAATGAAGTGCGATGTAGTCTTTCTTATTGCAATTGTGTATCGGTAACATGATAAGCTAGAGTTATTAAAACCATCTTTAAAGTAATAATTTATTGTATTTTGAAAGCATTTAATATTAAACAGATGAATTAATTCTTCATATTTTAAACATTAATTCACGAACAATTTTGAGGTAGCTGAGTATATAACTGTGTGAAAACGGGTTTAATATAATATTGTATTTTTGTGTAAGAGATTTATTTTTATTCTAAATGAACAAAAACATTTTCGAGCAAAAAGTTTCGTTATATAACCTTAATGTAAGAAATAACATATTCTTGTAAACTTAAAAGTAAACGGTTACTTAAGGATTGTTGCAAAATATATCTTACACGCCTTCATTATACATATTAAAATCTAAAGATAATTCTTTATATATACGAAAATATTTTAAAATTAAACGTAGAAAACTTATTAAAATATATAAAAAATATTTAAATTTCCTACATAAGATTATATATCTGTAAAAACAAATAGAGATATAAAAATTATTTGTGTTTCTGCAGATAGTAGTCAACACATATTTTATTAACATTAGTTGTACTCAATTTTTTTAAATTAACTGTGTACATTATTTACATCTCTAACTTACCTACAACAATTAAGTCAGTTTCAATTCTTTCTTGTCCAACACTATTATTAACAAGACATACGTATTTTCCACTGTCCATCACAATTGCTCTACGAAACACCAAAGTTCCACCCATCAGAAATACTCTCTGGCTTGAAACAATTGGGGTTGTTCTTCCGGATTCTTGTTTGTACCATTTATGAGAAGGAATTGGGTATGCTTCAGCGGCACAGGGTAGAAACGCTGTTTCTCCAAGTTGTACTTTCAATTCTTCTTCTCGATGAGTAATTCTTGGAGGTACTGTACTATGAGATTCTAAGCAAAATAAATGCCAAAATTAAACTTGATGTAAAAAAATTAAACAAAAGATTAACTGCTA
Organism: Latrodectus hesperus; assembly: GCA_037975125.1. Taxonomy (NCBI): domain Eukaryota; kingdom Metazoa; phylum Arthropoda; class Arachnida; order Araneae; family Theridiidae; genus Latrodectus; species Latrodectus hesperus. The sequence goes on from CM075851.1 coordinate 43,544,905, forward strand.
CATTGTTAAGCCATTCGTAAGTATGTTTTAGTACGTATTTCAAGCTAATTTTAAAATATTTAAAAGAGTAAGCCCTGATTCCTAATATTAAAATTATTAAATATATCTTTTAAATAATTTTCAAGAAACATTGCACAAAGTTTTCTCACAAATTGTTCAAACAAAAAGAAACATTGTTCAAAAACAACACAAATTTTGGTAACAGTAAAAATTTTCGTTTTGGCTTTTTGGATTTTAGCTCTTGTTTAGTTGATGATATTTGGTTATCATGTAATCATTTTTAGCGCATTTTCGTGATATAGATCCAAGTACAAATATCCTAAATTAGTAAAATTAAATCAACATAGCTTTTTTTAAGAATTGATAAAAAAATTGAGTACTAAGTGAATTATCATTCACTAAACATTGTGAATTTTCCATAAAAAAACTACTTTATTGTGACAAAATCAATCTATGGATTTATCTTGATTTCATGAACTTAAGCTAATGAGACACAGAAGAAAATATAAAATAGTGCTACACAGAACTAAATCTGAAACATTAGTTAAAATGTGTGTAGGATCCCTAAAATATTAAATTTCCCTTACAATAATGATATTGTTCCTGATAAAAAGTATGTTTTTATATTCCTCGAGAGGAATTATCTACAATTAATTGCTAAGATTATATAAATGAGGATAAGTAAGGAGATAAAAATTAAAATATAATCTAATAATAAAAACATTTTATTTGTGGAATAGTAATTGAAAGCTTCATCAAATTTTTAAAAGAGGAATTTGTTCTCTTACAGTTATTGTCAGTTAAATAAATCTTCTCTAGATTTGTTATAAAACAAATTTTTGTTGTATTCAAGATAGTTTTAAAATAATTTTTCACAAATTGTGTTTAAATTACATAGGGTTTATTAAATAAAATGCAAATGAAATAAAATGTTTACAGAATACAGTTAAAAATAATTTTATAATCTACAATTATATAGAAGGAAAACTTAATAAATTTATGTCTTTATTTTATTGTAAAAGTATAGATGATTCACTGAAAGTTAGATCCTTAAAATAAAAAAGTAGTGTTTTCACCAGAAAATATTGTCATACCATTTATTGTTTAGAAGCTATGAAAATAATAATGCTAAAAACTTCAAGATAACCATGGAAACTTACAATTAAAGATGTGTGTATGAATCACTTGAACATAAAATTGACATAAAGAGTTAGGATTGTTATAAAGAAAAATGTTTAGACAAGCTTCTTAAATTTAAAGATGTGCGCTCATAATCATATGTATAGAGCATCCTTTGATTTACCAGTTTTGACATCAATGATGTCAATTGATTACTTTTTTGATTACGTTTTTTATATCTTTAAATAAACTTTCTGTATCTGCGAATAAAACACTATAACTTCTGTTAAAAAGAAATGAGAAAAATCATAAGGAAAAATTGAATCCTTCCATAAGATAAATATATTTTAACTTGGTTTTTGATAATATGAGGGCGTAACATTTCATGATTTTCAAGGCCGTAAGAGTAACAATAAATACAGTTAATAAGTTTGATCAGTTTTCTAACCAAATTCTTTAAAATTTTTCTAGTGCATTTTCAATGTGAACAGAAGCTCAGTTTATGAATTTTCTGACTTTGTTTCTCATTACTTATACAATTGGCTTATTAAATCGTTTTATGATGACACAAAATGTAAAGATACTGGGATTGTGAATGAATTTCATTTTCTGATTATCTAAAATTAGCAAATAAGACCATTTAAACCAAAAGTGCTATAATAGAGCCACAAAAAAAGAATCCAGGAAAAAATACTGTCGTATAGATTACAACGAAAATGTGTTGCGTTTCAATTTGATTGTGGTCTTTGCAAGACTCCTGTCTCAATGAATGTTGACATAAAAAATAAATCCAGAAGCCAATTTTCAAAACCAAATGATTTGAATGTAAATTTAACTAAACTACCCATAAACATGAAAACCGAAATAAAATACTCAACCAAAAATTTGATTTATTGTATTAAATTAAATAAAAACTCAAAGTCCAAAATTTTCTCTTCCTATGTCTGTGTATTTAAAATTTCTTAAGAATGCTGAACAACGAGAAATGCTTAGCATTAAATATTTAGAATTTAAATAATTATTAATTTGAGAAATATGCATACTTGCATCTCATTTATTGTAAAATGAATAATATTTGAAGTTGTATTATTTTTTTGTACATTTATTGACATCTTTGTTGAAATTACTATATAGTTAATATTTATCAAGAATTTTCCACATGTGAAACAGCTTAAAATACAATGTTCAATGAAATATTAAGAGTAATAGAAAATATTTATATAAATGACTTTTCTAATTTAATCTCAATGGCTTTTATTTCGTCATCTAAATAACCTTTGTTTCATTTAGTTTTATTTTTATTGTTCTTATTTCCTTGTAAGTATAATGAAAACCAAGCAATAGTTTTCTTTTCATTAAACATGCGACTTGTTGTAAAGCAAACTAATTACGAGAGGATTTAAATGTCTTACAGATTATGATTGACAGTTTAATTAAAAGGAAATTTTACACATCAGTTGAAAAATAATCTGACTGATGCAAAGATAATATATTTTTCATTTTGATAATCCTATGATTCTTATAATAATAAAATATAAGGTACTTGAAGAAATAGGAAAAGAAAATGATATTTCAAAAACATTTATACTGTAAATATTTTTAATAGAATGCTACTTATAGACAGTCTTCCATTGTTGAAGTGCATTGCATTATAAAACTTAAGAAATAATAAATTAGTTGAGGATATCAGAATTTTTTTGATATATTCTTTTTTTAAAAATAATTATTGAATTATGAAAGGAATTATAAAATTTCTAAGTAAATTTTGATAAGGATAAAATAGTTGTGTTTATACTACAGAACGAAAACGAAAATAAGCTTAATGGAAATATTTTCTTAAGAATATTGACTCTAAATACAATGCTAAAGATTGGTTGATGCATGTGAAGAGAAAATACAAACTCTCTATATAATAGATTCTAAAATATTCAAGAAATACACGAGTATTCCATTTTTTAGAGTATTATCATAAATTTAAAGCTTTATAAGTGAATACTGAAAAAAATTAAAAATCTTTCTACTTATATAATTTAACTCAAAATACTGTAAGTAAACGCTGACAAAAAGGAAAAAACTAAGAAAAAAAGAGAAAAATGTGTAACTTAAGGAAATTCTATTCAAATTTGATAGTTAGTAAAATTTAAATTTCTTACCAAATCTAAACTTTCATAGTGTTGAAGTGACAAAAAATCTTCAAGCAAAAGTCACAATGGAAAAATCTCTGCCCTTTTATGATGTAAATAATCTCACAGGAGAAAGAAATAAGAACATACAAAGCAATTTTCTGTCAATGGCAGTACCAACATTTTACATGGGAATTTCAATACACTTAATATATGAGCTCTAGTAAAAAACTTTTATTTGAACTTAAATCTAATAATGAAAAATCAGTGAAAATAGTCAGTTTATCAATTACTACGCTAGTTTGAAAAATTAAATTATAATGATTCCTATAACGAAATTAAAGTAACAGACAAGCCTGCTATATATTTTTCTTTTAATAGAAAACATTTTTTTAAATTCTTTGTGTAAATGAGAATTTTATAAAAAATCAGGGTTAATATTTTTTTAATGGAAATTTCCTCTAACGCTGTAAATATGTGGTCTTAATGTGGGAAATATTCTGAGTTTATCCAACTAGTTTCCTACCCGAGTAAGGTTAATTATGAATATTGCTAAGGGGATTTAGTATTAAAACTTTGAGTCTTAAGTTACTTTGACTTAAATTCTTATTGAATAACTATATCGTATGGATATTATTAATATTTGGATCTATAAACTTTGATGCACATAATATTAGGAAATAAAATGCATAAATTCCGTTTGATAAATATCTTTCACATTAATAGATTGTATAGAAAATTATATTTTTAATTTATTCTAGAATGTACGAGAATCAGATTTTTTTAAGTGTTTTACATTTGAAATATTCGGAGAATGTATGTTAGAACTTTCGATGAATCTATAACACATGGAGATGGAATTAGAATGTTGTATATACAAGAGGAGATCACTTGAATTCTATCGTATTATTGATAGAATTCAAGTATAATTCAATACAATATATTCAATAAATATCGTAATTTATTGTTGACCTCAAATATATTTTGTGATCGATTATCTGCATCAGAAATTGAAGATAGGTACATTTGACTTGAAATTAAAAGCTTTGAATGAGATTATATTAGGATTTGAAGACGATTAAGAGAGACTTCGAAAGGGTACCGGAGTTATAAAACAAAAATTTTTTTCTTGGAAATATTACCCGAAAATATATGTCTTGCTTTCATAAAAATCATTCTTATCCTTGCCTACTAGCCTATTAATATCAACAAAATGAAATTTCAAAAGTAAAGAATTAAAATTTATGAAACAAGTTCTATAAGCTTGAATAGTGGATAAGAATCAGTTGGAAATGATGAAAAAATAACATAACTGAGAGCAAACTATTTATCAAATGTATTAACTATAGTATCAAAAATGGCTTATTATGGAATGGTATGTACAAGCTATTAGCTAAACATAAAATTATTAAGAGAAATATTCTGAGAGTATTCATGTAAACATTGATTCAAAATCAACAGAATTATAAGAAATGCATTTATACATACAAATATACGTTCCCGTGTAATCTTTTTAATATTAGATATCATTTTCCTAACGATGTATACACTACACCACATTTAAAATACAAAGAAAATGTGGCTTGAAAATTTTACCTATTTGAGGGCAGAGTTATCAAATTTCAAAACATCCAAATTATTTGAAATGCAAAGCTTTCCATAATATTTTCAATTATATATATGTGAAATATATACAATTTACATACTGTTTATTCCGCTACGAAAATAATAAAAAAATTGTTTTGGTGCAGAGAGGATGAGGAAATTAGAAAATAATGCCAGGATGCTGTTCAAGTAAACAGAAAATTTTATGAAGAACATTTTTATCACTCTGAGAAGGACAGTTTTATCCATACGGTATATATCAGCTGAAACACACCTGGACACAGATGCATGTCTTTGTCAAATAGTAGAAATGAGAAAATGCGATAATTATAGTTACAGACTAATTGAAATAACTACCTTCAAGTGATAGCATAATTCGCCAACAAGCACAGTATTGGTTCCACAATCTTCCTCTTCCTCCATTTTGCAGATGTTTTATATATTCTGTCTATTTTCATATTGACCTTTTATATCATCGATTAAGTAAAGTAGATTGTCATTGATCCTACAGTATAGATGTCAATTTCCGCAGCTCTTCATGGATCAAACTAAATTCTTTTACATTTTGCACTGAGTAATGTTACTTTGTGCACGGTTCCTACAATCTACTGAGGTAACGCTGTTAAATTTTTACTATGAATGCCATTTCTAAATACATTTCACTTCTCTTTATTGGTATCACTCTTTGTTTTCCAAGTTTCATCCTTTTTCCGGGCTAATATTTTTACTTTGCATCTTCGACATTTCGTAGTGTTATCTTCTGAAATGTTTTGACAATTGATGTATAGTTATTTTTAATATGAAAATTCAGCAACAGCTCATTACTTTCTAAAACAGTAACATTAGCAAGCGATTTTAAGAAATTAATTATTTTCTTCATGTTAAATCTTTAACTTCTGCAGATACGAATCGTGTTAATAATTCAATATAGCAAATATAAAACTTACTGAAAAGTTTTTCTTCTGTTTTAAAGTGAATCAGAAAGACAAAGCGAAAGAGAAGTGTGTAACAATAAATTTAAGAAATCATTAACTATCCTTTTACAGGTATTACAAGAAAAAATTAATATTTTTAGATATATTAGACTATAAACTTTTCTTAAAGTAATAACTGATAATTTCTTCGGAATTTCAAAAATCTAGTAAATGATGAAAAATTGAAATGCCTTGAGTCAAAGCATTTTGTTAAGGATTTAAAAGGTATGCAGACTTTGTACATTTTATAATAGTTATTACTTATGAAACTAGGACAAACCAAGCCTGCTATTCGTTGGCTAGACGAATTTAAGTCAGTAGGGTGCGTCTCTCATTTAGACACTGCTTCACTGAGTAATTAAAATTAATTGAAATGTGTAATATTTTGGGTTCTTACTTATAATCCCTGTCAGAAAATATTTTTATTGATTTAGGTTTAAAAATATTTTATGACGAAATGTTTTCTCCGCGATTTACAATTAGAAGCAAACTTTAGCCTTACCTGTTACTATAAGCTTTCCTGCTGAACTCTGTTTCGTTTCACCAGTCAGACGGTGCTTTGTTTGACAACGGTAACTTCTAAACCCATCTTGTTGCTTCGCTTCTCTGATGTGTAATTTTCCCGTAGAAAACACGCTGTATTTCCCTCCTGAAAAATACAATTTCTAATATTATCAGGAGAAACATTCATTTAAAACGGTTTCTAAAATCCGAGACATCATATTTACAATGACATGCCAAAATTACATGGAAACATAGAAAATTGCATAATCAGGCAGAATGTCTGGAATACAACATTGATATTCTTTACCGTATGAAATAATTATATTAAAATAATGGTGGGTTGTATAGAATATAAATTTAATTAATACTTTAGTCTTTCTCCGAAGAATTGCTGATAAATCTGCTAGAAATAACTTTAACATTAAATTAAAGCATAAGTTCTATTTCAAAACCAATGAATTTTGATAACCAGTTTTACAAAAAAGGATTTTGGTTCTTACATAAAACCAGAACACTTGAATTTTGCTGCCAATTAAAAGGAAAATGAAATTTATTTTAATAAAACTAAGATTATATAGTCTGGAGAGTCAGATACCATTATTAATTATTATTCTGGCAAGATCATTATATATGATCAACTTTTATAAAATAAATTCAGCATGTTATGTCACAGTCCTTATTTAAGTAGTTAAGCATAATATAATTTTTCTAATATCCTTTCATTCTTAGTCTAATCCTTAGGTTTCCTTAGATTCAACTGTAGAAGGATATTTTTGATCAATGTTATTCCTGATGATATGCTTCTGTTTATAACTGCAAAAATTTAACCCTCAAAATTATTTTTTGCAATGGAATTGCAAATCCATATTGTAAAAATCAAATATCAACGATTTAAAGAAATATTAAAAAGCCTGAATTTCATGAAGGATTATTTTGCTTTAATTTAAACATCAAATAAGCATTTCTTCGAAGAAAAGGAATTATCTAATCAAATCCCTGAATCACTACTATCCATCCCTACGGCCTTATATTTTATGAAATCTAATACAAAATTATTTGAAAGAATTCAAGGTAGAATTATAGCTAATAATACCTACTTTTTTAAATTTATTATTTTATTTTTAATAAATACCAATTAAAATAATAGCTTACTTCAGACATAATCAAAAGAAAGTGTACATTTTATAAATTAGAACAAATTAAAAATATTCAAAATTAAAAATGAATACACACAAGCATGTCTGGTTAATAATAAATGAGCGGATACATAAGTATATCTGAAGAGGGTACTTATGCGATAAAATGGTATTGATTTCGTTTATGAACAAAGTGAGTAACTTTAGTAAAAATAGTATAGATGGTAAAATTTTCTTACTGTTGATCAAAATTGCACAACAAAGTAAAAAAGCTCAAAAATTGGATCGAATTAAAATGTACAATATGGATAATTGTAGTTAATTATTGAATTGTAGTTAATGCTAATTAATTAAAAAAGTGCTCTTTAGTACACAACTTTTATTTTAAATAATCTATTTGCATAAAAACAAATTTTAACCATATATTATTATTATTAGATTCCAAGAAAATTATTAATATGTTCCAAATTTAATTAATGAATCGAAGTAAATATTTAGATGAAAATAATATTAAAATCAAAGAATATTTTCTTTCGATTTTCGAGATTGTATTAAAAAAGCTGTACTTTTGTAATAGTTATTTTTATTTCAAATTTCCTTACGTTTATAACTTTTTAACTGTGAAAACATGTTTATTTATAATAAGCCTTAGCACATTCAAAACATATCTATATACATTATATTCCAATGTACAACAGACCCATACTGCTTATTTCCACAATTAATCAATAGAATCTTTCTGGAATGATGAATGGATTTTGACATGTGTTTCAGTTCTCTCAAAAGCTCGACATTTGTTATGCAGATTAATTAAACAGTTATTGTTATAATATAAGATATATGTATTGTTAATCAGCTATTATGGAAATCGAAATTGTTAATTTAGTAAAATAAAACTGACATAACTTCTTTCACAGCACAAATTGAGCTTTTAATGTTTTCATTAAATGTTGTTTTAACAAATAAATTAGTGTCTTAATTAATTCAATAAGTTAACAGATAATTGAAAATATTTAATTGATAACATGAGCATTCGCTTAATATTACAAATTTACTGACATATCCGTGCAGTTCAAAATTTAAGACATTTTTAAATGCAATATTTTTTAATCATTAAACTAATTTTATATTCTGATTTCTTAACAACATGAACATTCTGTTTTCATAAATAAATCCTTAAATATGTCAAAAAATGAATGAAATGTTTGCTTACAGTAAAAAATGCCTAACATAAACAGATTATTGAGAAAACTAATAAAAAATATAAAAATGATATTTTTGTAAAAGATAAAAAATGAATATACAATAATATTGATTATAAGAAACATAAAAAAATTAACTTTTACCAAGACATTCTGCATTTATTTGCAACAGAAAAAGGGAAAATTAAAAAAATAAAACTGTAAAATTAATTAAATAAGAATTATAACTTAATATTTACATTTTATATAAAGAACATAAATCCAAAGTCATAAAACTGATACCACATGATACCTTTCTCTATGATAATTGATAAAATTTGTAGGAAAAAATATATTTCTCTGATTGAAAATGTTAAAGGCAATTTTTATTAAACTAAATTAAAGACAAATATTCTTTGAACAGTTTCCCTCAAAAATTTAAACATCCTAAAAGTACTTTAAAGTCAAGTACTCAAAAAGTAAATGGTATATATGCACGCACCAAAGTCAATTAATAAAAAATAGTAATTAAAATTGCTTACTTTTTAATAAAATTGATCATTGAGAATTTTCTTAAAATAGATGATGCATTTTACTGAAGTGAACTGATTTAAGATACTGTCGTCTGATCTCTTAGTATAGAAACTCAAATAATTTAGTTTTAATAGTACGGTGATATGCAAAAATAAGTGAAATTAATAAACGTATATATCTCATTGTCAAATACAGAGTCAAATTTGGTGAAAGTTTTTATTATTTTAAAGAAAAAAAACTGATGATAAAACCAGCAACGATTATAGAAATAAATTAATTTACGCTCTGGTTACAACCATTCATATGAAGGAAACATTTATTATCTCATGAAACCGCTAACCCTTACATGATATAGCAATTTTATCAAGACTTTCAGTTGGGGAAAATAAATGAACCATTTTCTTAATTAGCATTTTTAAAGCTTGATTGGCTAAACAAAATTTCCACAAAATGAACAATCCATACAATATCCTTTATATATATATATATATATATATATATATATATATATATATATATATATATATATATATATATATATATATATATATATATATATATATATATATATATATATATATATATATATATATATATATATATATGTATATATATATATATATATATATATATATATATATATATATATATATATATATATATATATATATATATATATATGCCTTGACAATGCGAATTTAAGTCAATATGGAGCATCTTTCGTTTTAATTAGAGCACCAAGAAGGTGAAAGTACGTCTTTGCTCTTTTTTTAAATTCCGATAGATGGCACCTCCAGAGGAAACACTCCCTCAATTTTGACATTGATCTGAAAGGGGAGGAAATTTTCTCTAGGCCATTGCACCCATGGTAACTGCTCAATGACCGACCAGAGGACATTCGATTCCACGGATTTAACGAGCACGTATATTGCATGTACTCGTTTGGTCTTTGGAGGCATTGGGAATCGAACACCGCCCTGCCGGATGGAAGACTGATGCCCTAACCACTGGGCTACCGCAGCCCGAAAAATGATTACATAGTGAAAACTCAATAGTTGAATACGTACTTATTACTTAAAATTCATTTCTCATATTGATTCAAAAACTGTAACTTTGATATTTATCACTTGATTATATATATAATGTATGTATATATATATAAAAGCCATAATTTGTGCCAATGTGGTCAACACCCCCTGACGAAGCTGCCCATATTGGTACTTTATTCCATTTGTATCTATCTTTTTTGATATTTTCTTTGCAATTTCTTTCAAGTATTTACAATGTAATGTTTTCCATTTAATATATTCAATGTACTATTCTCAATTTGGCATTTTTCATTGTATTTTGTTTCATTATATTCATTGTATTTTATAAAATATACTATTAACTATATATATATATATATATATATATATATATATATATATATATATATATATATATATATATATATATATATATATATATATATATATATATATATATATATATATATATATATATATATATAGGCTAAATTTACGCCAAACATTTTCATACTTTCTGTTTTTAGGTATCAAATTTGATAAATATGGATTATTGCCTCATGAATGTGAGCCATGGGCATGTGACGATATCTAGATTTAAACTGATACCAGCTTATTAAAATATAAATTTAAGAAAATAGTTTGAAATAACGAAAATAAATTTGAGGAAATGTATTAAATATATCGAAAGATCAATTTTTTAGAATACATATCTTTGTCTCTTGAAATTTCATAATATTGCATAAGAATTTAAAAAGGCTATCAGAATCAACATAAATTCATTTGTTATATCAAACTTTCACCAAATCGATAGCATTTTTTAAAAATTTAATTTTACACACAAGATATTGTAATCAACATTTATATAAGGATACCAAATTACAAGAAAACCAAATTTCCTCTGCAAATTTAATATTATTCAACTATCAACTATCTTTTATGCTCTCTTTGATCTCGAGAAGCGAATCATCTCTTATCTTTGACATCTCACACCATAACGACAACTCCGAGGAAGTCTCTATGAAACTATTGAGTAGAAGGGAGTAAATTCTAAAGACTCAGTTGTCGACGAGATGAAACATGCATGCACTTTAGTCTTCACCACTTCCTGTGTAAAAGCCTTTTCATTAATCAGTCATAACCTTCGAGAGAAATTGTGAATTACCGATGGCTTCAATAGGAAGGAGGACATAAGATTGGGGATTTGAATCCACTTGCGCTTCCTTCTTCCGGTTGGTTATACGAAATTAAAAGTTGATGATATAGATGCACCACAGTGTAGGAAGAGGCATTTCGAAATTTTTGAATTTGCTAAACATATTAGGTACTATATATTTATTATTAAAAGTATAAATGATACTATGGACTGCATTGACCATATTTTAAAAAGACAATAATACACACTGAAGTATAATTTGGAAGAAGAATAAGCCTATTTTTATTTTTTGTACTGTATATAAAAAGATAAAACTATATAATTGTAAATTTAATGATATAATAATGACATTTTAGTTATTATTTATTTATTTATTTTATAATTCATATGTATTTATTATAGCCCCATACTTATATTATATAAGCTATTTATTAAATTATATATTAACATTCATCCTTTCTTAAATAAAATATAAAACGCTTGTGAAAAAATAAATGAACGCATATAAATAGCTCTTTTAAAATTAAGAAAGCTACTTCAGGCATAGTAAGCTCCTTGAAATATGATTGTGAAAACATTTAAATACACATTTTAAGAACTTCATTGATTCATTTTTTCATATGATTTGTTTTTGAAAATAACTGGATGTATTATTCCTATTGGTATGTATTTCGGATTTGTCACCATCACATTTATCAAATAGGTGACATAAAACTGGACCAACATAGATTCCATTGAATCGGTGACAAGATCTAAGTAGATTAGATGAATGGAGGCATTCAGGTTAAGATTTTCTAATTAACCCAACGTATCTATTAGAGAATTACTAATTAAGGTTAACTAGCTAAATTTCTTCATTACAGTGGAAGATAATTATTAATTACAGCGCAATGTTATTCAGATGATCTAGTGGAAAGATATATCTTTACATATGGTTTTTCAAATCTATCATAGGACACATTTCAGCAGCTTAAAATATTGAACTTTGTTATCAATTATTATTTATCATAATGAGGGACTTTTTCATATCACGGCAGCTATGTGAAGGCAAATATAACTATGATTACACCTAAATTAACTTTTCATTTTTGAGTAAATTTAATTTAATTTAAATTTATTATGAATCAATTTTTTAATTTTAGAAATTTTTTGGAATATTATGAAAGTTACTGTTTAATGAATAATCTAAGTGTAAAAATTGTGAAGGAAGAATGTAATTTAATCTGTATTAAAAATTTCACAATTTATAAAAGTTAAATACATGCAGATACCTTATAAGAAAACAATTAGGTTTATAAAAAGCATATAAATAACAAACCTCAGTGATAATAATAAACAATTTTCGATAATAGCTTCTATAAATTTGACAGATAACTGAGATTTTGGAAGACATATTCCATAACCACAGGTTAAATCAATTTATTTTATTAGAGCATTTTATACATATAAAAATAAGGATACTATGGTATGATTCACTGTTTAGAATAATCGAAACAAAACAATTAAAAACCATGGTGTTACAACTATTCATTGATATAAAGTAAAGAAAGAATTGAACAGATCATATTACAAAAATATGCTAATAGTTGCGATAGAGCTTCTTTCTGCACCAGAAAAATTATAAAAGGATGTCCCAAAGAAAAAAATGTGATTGGAAGCAAATTTCAAAAGCACATATTGTATTATAATGACATAATATGCCATTTGATATGCGATCCTTTCAAAAACATTTTATCCACATACTTTATTTTGCAAGGGTAGGGTGTATGGTTAGCAGTAAAATTTAATTAAAATGATTTTTGAAGAAAGAAATTTTTAAATATCGCACAATAATCCAAAACCTTAGTTTTGCAACAATGCACCATCTGAGTGCGTTTTAAGCATGCTTGATAGGCAAACTAACAACAAATGATTAATTTGGAAAGGATTGTTTTATAAACTCAGATTTAAATGTGTTTTCCACTAGAGGAGCTATATGAGATCAACATCACTATGTATTAAAAGAATGAAATAAACCATAACTACCTCAGAAAATTTTGGCATGGAATTGTTTAGTTAAATAAAATGCAGATCATTATTCTTTCTTGTGCTGATTTAAGCTTATATTATTGACTAAACTCTTTTGCAATATGGTCTATTCCGAAACCAATGTCAAAAGAGAAACCAATCTCACAGGTTAAATCAAATTATTTTATTGGAGCATTTTATGCTTATAAAAATAAGGATACTATGGTATGATTCACTGTTTAGAATTATCGAAACAAAAATTTTTTAAAATTAAAAATTATTTCAAATTTCTTGAATTTGTATTTTTTGTTATGTTTCTGATAAAAAAAAACAATGTAGTGAATACCATATACTATTTCAATGAGGTTTCTATAACAGTTAACAAGCACATAAATTAAATTACCAACTTTTTCTAATTTAGTACTATTCAATACAACTTCTAGTGGTTAATCCTGATTTATGACTCTCGTCCATTCATCCATGTTATAAATTCCGGAAAATAAAATTAAAGTGATGCTTATAATTTTTTTCTCAAATTTAAAGCTGAGTAATTAATCTACATTATTAAGACAGTGAAAAACGCTAGTTTCTTCAAAATTACGATTTTTATTCATCTCATAGCTGTTTATAGTATTTTAAAAATTCAATAAAATAAAGTCTCCAAAAACATTGATTTGTATAAAAGTTCTGCAAATCATGCTCTATTTAAATAATGAATATATTATTTGATGACATATTTATGCAGAATTTATAAGCATGTAATTACTTCCTTTTCATCATTGAAAATTTTTTCTGTAAGCATTCCTCGAATATTAATGAAAAATAAAATCAAATGTTATAAGAAAAAAACAATATGGAAATCTTATCATAAACCGGAATTTTTTATTAAAACCGGAATTAACATACAAGGTTACATAAACCGGAATTAAAAAATAGTTTAAAATCCTCACAGTGACAGAATTAACAGAAATTATGATGTTATCTTCAATAATTAGAAATTGATGTTCGCGTTATCGATTATGCAGGCTTCCTAATGTAATATTGTCATTTTCTACTTTAGTCTTTCATCATATGAAACATTTGCTTAACCACTTTACAGTAGAAATTATAATATTGCTATCACTGTTCGAGAGAACGAGATTTTTTAGAAAAATTTACTGCGATTGTATAATTTAATGTAATGCAGTAATGAAAGATACGAGAAAAAGTTATATAACACAATGGTTAGTTAATAAACTAGGTATATCACCCATTATAATATTTGTTGTTGGACAAAAGTCAATAACATACAATAAAAAATAACAAAATGAAAATTTTCGAAGAGAAATTTTGTTTTAATTTGATCAGTATGTTAAAAGGGGATCAATTTCTCATGACATTATCATATTATTATATGATTTAAATAATTCTTGGGAATATCATTAAAAATTAATTTAGTTCTATTGCTTATCAATATACCAATAGCAATATATCAATTACTCGTGAAATTATCCTTTTATTATATGTTTTAAATAATTCTTTAGAATATCGTTAAAAAATTAACTCATTTCCACTGGTATATTATCAACCTTATGTATATTGATCACGATGTGTGCTACATTGTTTCCAAAAAATTTAGCACAAGGAGAATATTTCACAGTGTTAGAAAATTTCAATTAATTTCAATCAATAATAATAATTTCAATAATTGAATGAGAAAATTTCAATTATTTTTTGTAAATTTCATATTTTACAATATTTATTTCCTAATATGCTGATTTTGTGTCACATATTATTTTCATTACTTTTTAATTTGACCAGTTTAATATGCCGCCCAACTTGTTTAGTTTGTCAGAGTGGCTGAAAGCGGATCGGAGGTCTTAGGTCCAAATCCCTGTTCGGTCATCAATGTACTTTCTATCTTTATCTATTTTCTTTGTCCTTTCCTTGTATGAATGGGTTGTGAATGGTTGCCAATCCAATGAACTGGTACCTATGGCATGTGTGTACTGAGGAAGTTGGACTCCACAACTAAATATGATTCAGATGGAAAAGTGGAGCAGTGCACCCCATAATGCCAGCCTAACTGAGTTCACGACAACAACCAGTGTAATATATCTTGTTTTATTTTGCAGAATTAAATTACTGTATACATTAAGTATTCTTCTTCTTCTTCTTATCTGGCGTTACAGCCCAATGCAGGCCTTAGCCTCCAATACAACCTCCTTCCAGTTTTCCCCCTTCAGACAAATTTTTCCAATTCTTTACCTTCATGGTCTTTAGGTCCTTTTCCACATTATCAATACATGTTTCTCTGGGTCTCCCCTTCTTCTTGCTATTGAATAATTTACCCTTTGTTATCCTTTTTATGATATTTTTTTCATCTCTGCGGTGTACGTGGCCAAGCCACCGTATTCTTTGTGCTTTAAGGAATCTCACTATGTCTTTGTTTCTCACTAGGTGCATTGATTCTTTATTACTTCTTCTGATCCATACACCATTTTCAAGCCTTGGTCCATAGATTTTCCTTAAAATTTTACGTTCAAGAATTCTAATATATTCCGAGACCCTTACATTCAATGTCCATGTTTCTCCGGCATATGTAGCGATTGGTCTAATGAGGGTTTTATAGATTTGCAATTTTTTTTTCGTGATATCAATCTATTATTGAATAACTTTCTATTTGCGCGTAGAAAGCTCTATTACCAGCTTGCACTCTCTCGCATATTTCATTTTGTAGGCTGTTGTCGTTGCAAATAAAAATTCCAAGATACTTGAATTTTGAAACTCCTTCAAAATTATTACCCTCGATTTCAATACTTTTTGGTTTTCTTCTAGATTCGTTGGGCGATATTATCAAACATTTGGTCTTGTTTTCGTTGATTTGTAAACCAACATTGTTGGCTCTACATTCCAGCTCTCTATAACATTCCTTTAAAGTCCTTTCATTTCTCGTGATGATCACAATGTCATCAGCATATGCACAAATTTGGCTGGATTTATGGTAGATTGTACCTCTTTTTGTGCAATTGGCTCAATAGCAGTATGTAGAGCTAGATTGAATAATACAGCCGGAAGTCCATCACCTTGTCTCACACCTTTGTTAAATGCAAAGGTATCACTCCTTTTGTCGTTGATTTAAACCTTGGGTTTCGAGTTTTCCATCGTTATCCTTATCAATCTGGTTAATTTCTTTGGTATATTCATTCCTCAAAGTTCTTTAAGTAATATTAAGAATTATATTATAGAATAATGGTTTTAAGAATAGGAATATTTTTATTAATTCCAGATGTAAAGGATAATAATTGCAATATTCTAAGTAAGTACTATTGCATATATAGATTGGAATATGATCACAAAAAATGAGAAATGGAAGGTATCTTAAGGAGATTTTGAGAAAAAAATATAAAAGATATAGCAGTTAATCTTTTTGAGCAAATACTAATAAAATATAATCTTGTTTATTTGAAAATTTCATGCAAATTACTTATTTTAATAAAATGTGACAAGTTATGTTTTTAAAAGTAGTATGTAAGCCATTTTAAAAAGCTTAGAAAAATTTAAAGATAAGGAAATGTTAAAATTTCAACACATGACTTAAAACGATGCAAAAAAAATTTTCAATCTATCTATTAACTATTCTATATGTAAACCTCTGTACCTTACATTTACAATATGCTTACATTTTTATTCTCATAGTGTTAGATAGTAATATATACATGTATTTGAAAAAACATTGAATAGTCAGTAATACACTTTCGCATTTTTAAATTAATTTTTCTTACATCTACCATATTAATTTATATTATGTTGAACATTCACATACAATTTTCAAATATTCCTCACTTAAAATTATTTTTTAAAAAAGAGAATGAGATTTTATCCTACTAGTAAACATGATCTTCAGTTCTTATTATTAATATGAATGAATGAAACTATATTGAAATACAATTCGAAACTTCTTTTAATTTTGATGGAAATGGAAATAATTCATCAAATATTATCCGTTAAATTTTTGTCAGCTAAATTTACTATTTGGCTTCAGTATAAAAGTATGGCAATATATTGCAAGAATTAAATAACAAAATAAATTTTAGCTTCATGTGAATTAAATATTTCATTTACATAAAATTTTGCAAATATTGCATACCTTGAGGAAATATTAAATAATATTAATATGATATTTGTAGAAGCTACAAAAACTATTGATAAATATTCTCGTCAGTAAAATATTTTAAAAAACAGAAACAGTCTCTTTACAATAGAAAAAAATATAGTTGTGAAAAGCTAAAATTTACAAATTTCAGTGAAAAAAAAATTATGCAAAAATGCATCATTTTTTAATATAAATAATTTGAAAATTATTTTAAACCTTATGGAAATATTAAATTTATAAATAAAAAAGGCCAAAAACCTATGTTCCAATTGTTGCACTTATTCACCATATTTAAAATGTTAGTTTACATTTTTATGTTTGTAGCATCTGAATCCTTTTAACAGAAATACTATATTGTTTAATCATATATTTATATAATTTTTGACGAAAAATATTATCAAGTATAAATAGTCAGCTATTGAATATGATAACAATGAAAAGCATGAAATTAAATTATCTAAAATTAAAATTATTTCAAAATACAATAATTTTGGTGAATCGTTTTTAATACAATTATAAATAATACAGCTATGATAAATGAAATATATGTAATAACTAATTAAATTTAAGCAATAACTAGCTTTCATATTTTTCCTTCACATTCTTGTATTGAGATCACGTAATTTTCAACACTTGTTAACATTTTATTGGGGAATTTCATGCTGGATTTCATTACTTAATTATAACTTTTGCTATTCGTTACTTAATATACTGAAAAATAATCGAAAAATGCTTTCCTGCTATAAATTAGTTTTAATAATGCTGTTAGATTTTATTAACAAAAAGGGAAAACTTGAATAGGATTTTCCTATGCTTTGAATGAAATAAACATTGAAAACTTCCTTAGTTTGTGTTTCACTTGAATACAAAAAAAATTATATATCAGTATCCCAGCATCTTTTAAGTATATATATATATATATATATATATATATATATATATATATATATATATATATATATATATATATATATATATATATATGATATGTGTGTGTGTATATAGTATATATATATATATATATATATATATCTTTTAGAAATATGCAAATAAAAATAATAATATGTTTCGTATAATAGAATGTTCATTTGAAAGTTTGTGGAGTGAAAAATGCATAAAATACTGAAAGAAATTTTCGTAGAAATCGTTTGAAATAAAACCCATCAAAATAAAGAACTCAGTTATCACATCTTCAAGAACTATTTGAAATGAAGCTGCTGCATAGAATGAAACTAAAAAAAGTAAGACAAAACATGCTTTTTCGTAAAGAAATGCAATTTTCATTTCCCTCTTAGAAATACAATCTACCACCTACAGTTTCGATAAATAAAATAAAAAAAGACTGAAGTTTTGAAAAAAAGAGCGCACCCCACTACGTGGCGCTCTATTTTTTCACACTCCTTATCAAATGCAGCTGGGAAACGATTGGTAAGACTTCTATCTGTCCATGCATGTTCGCTTTGCTTTTCAAAGACTCAATTTTTTTCAGAAAAGGAGAAAAACGGAAAGCTTTTTATGTGCCGTTTCTCTTTCTCTCTCGCTTGCATGTGATGTTATAGATGGAAAAATGTTGACTGCGAGAAACGCGTTAACCCCCAAATGTCTTTTAAATGTTTACTTTGAAGCCCGTTTATCATAAGATATAACTCTTCAGAAAAGCTTCTCAAAACCTGAAGCATTTAAGACATGGATTTAGACGAATGTATGCAAGAATAAAACATATTCCTGATTTATTTGTTAAATTCATCAAGTCAGATTTTTATTGAATAACTGGGTTTTCTGAATAGGATAAATAATTTTTTCTTAACTAAATAAATTTCAAGAGAATCATTTACCTTGCCTACTAAATACCAGACTAATTGTATACTTTGATTTTATTTTGCTTTTTATATTCTTTCTTGTTATACAAAATATAAGCTATTAGTTTTTACACACAATACATTTCATTTTAAATTTATGAATTCGTATTTTTGAAAAACTTTTCACGCCTTTAATATGAAACTAAACATTGGAATAGAACTGATATAAATAAGTATATATCTTTCTCAAAAGACCACTGCCCTTTATTGCCAAATTGCATTCGTCTAGGCAGGTTTTCGCAAAGTACATTATATTTTTTAATTTTTTCCTTGTTTCTTTTAATTATGCATTTTTATAATTAATTTAAGCTTAGTTAAAAATAAGTTTATCATTCGATTTCATAAACGTGAACTAAATAAGCACTTTTTAGCAAATAAATCTATCTTATTAATCTATTCACAATCATACAAATTCAACATTCATACCTATTCGTACAATAATATTTATATTGATAAGTCATTAAAATACATCAAACTTTTGGGATACATTTAAGTCTTAAAATGTTTTATAAAATGGGGCAATATAAAAATCATTTCAACTTTGAAGCAAAATTTGTTAATTTAGAATAATCGCTTATTTAAAATAAGTATATAACTAAAGTGATAGTTTCTGAATAATATCGTTTATTTCTTATCTTTAGTTTTTCCTTATTCTGTTGCAAGAAAGACATTTTATATTATACAATATTTTAAAGTCATAATCTCCTTGAAATTGTTTTATAAATATTTGTATAAAATATTCTTAAAAATGAACCATATTATTCTTTTTTATCCTAAAATTCAACTAATATAATGCAAAAAATAGTATTTATATCTTGCATTAATTTTTAAAAATACGTTTATAATAATAAAAAATTCTGAAAATTTCTTAATGTTTTCTGAAATTACAATAAAAACAAAAAAACTTTTTCTATAAAGCTTAATAGTCAGGAAATATATTAAAACATAATATGTTTGTGTGTGTCCCGTATGGACTCAAAATTATTATATATAATAAAACACAAAGATCACGGAAAATTATATTTCCAATATTAGATGATTTTTTCATTAAATTTTAAGCCTTTACATTTTTCTGTTTTCATGAAATATTAATGAAATCAACATTTTTCCTAATCACAGTATTAAATTATTATGTTATTTCTGAATCCAATTTTCCATTATTAAGAGTAATTAAATTAAAGACTTTCAATCAATTATTTGTTATCATCTTTTTTAGTTAAAATCATTAATGGATAAATTATTTATAAAAATTTTTACCTTATAATGTAATTCAAACATTTTACATGAATATCAGATAACATAAATAAATAGATAATAATAAGAAAATAAGAATTACCTTGCGTTCCATCAGCATGAATTACTAGTCCATCATCCCGAAACCAAGCTGTAGTGGTCACATAGTCTCTTACAAAACTAGGTATGTGGCACTTAAGGACCGCTGTATTGTCTCGAATTACGAATTCATCGTATACACGCACTTCGTACTGCTGGCTCAGGACTGAAAAGAAAAGAGAAAAAATCAAAAGAAGTCAAAATGAAGGAAAGAACATCGCCTCAAATAGGATCAAGGCAGGACGAGGAGCGTGAAAATTAGCTCTTTCACACTTGGCCGATTATGGGGATTTTGGCGAGAAAATAACCGGAACACATCAGCCCGTAACACAGTGAAAAGAGAAGAATATAAATGTTTCCTCTCGTAAGATTATTATGTAGGTACGGGTACTAGTACTAACATAAATGGGAAAAATGTATCTACTTTTCATTGCAAGAAGGATCCCGAATGAAGTTTTATGCGTCATGTCCTAGATTACTTTTTTCTGCAGACGAATTATATTGGATAAGAAAAAATTCTGATAAAAAATTGTGGTTTTATATTTTGAACGCAGATTATGTTCGTTATAAAGTGTTCTTTAACTGTCTCTACCTTCATATATTTCCGTTAATTATACTTCATTTTTTAAATATTTCTTACGAAAAAGAAGCGCAAAAGGATTTACACGAATGCTTCCATTTATAAACTATAAATAAGTTTTAAAAATGTAAATTGAAAGAAAGATTTTCCATTTTGTTCTTAATTTCCATTTTTCTTATTTTAAATGGTATTGTTAATAAAAAATTTCAAGTAATTTAAGGTACAATTTCATAAAATAAGTTGTAAATGTTTTACTGTAGTTAATATTAATGTGTCTTTTTGAATCAGAATTTTGATTCTTAAGATATGGGAATTTGTTCTGAATTGAAGTGCTTCTAAGGCTGAAAAATCGAGGTAATTTCATGTGCTATGTTCTAAGTTTAGGATTGTTTTCAGCTTTGACAATTTAGAAACATGTGAATTTAATTAAAGGGAATGAAAGAAGATGTCAAAACATGAGTTTGATTTATGAATATTTATGTAATTTTATTCTTAAAATATAATTAATTAATATTTATTTCAGTAATGTTTATAAAAAATTACTTATTAAAGAATTTTAATTTAAAAATTATTATTTATTTTAGCTATAAAATAAACAATTACCGATTTTTCTATACAAAAATACAATAGTAATTCTACAAAAATAAAATAGTAAAATTTGGCTTTCTATCTTAATAGAAATATCTAATCTTATTGAAAATACATAATTTAAATATATATCAAACAAGCCTATTTTTTATAAACTTTTTTAAAATGTTGTTTTTTAAATTTAAAATTTTAGCAATATTTTTGAAATATAGAAATTTAAAGATATGTTTTAGCGCCAATTGATGTCACTGCGCTTAGATTTCGTTTCAGCAAAATTATAAATAAATTATTATCTGAATAATCTGAATATCTCATTATTATCAACTAAAATTTGCAAATAACAAAATAAATAAGGAAATAGAAATTAACTTTATCTACTTACCCTTTCCAAAATGTTTTAATTGAAATTAATTTCTAAAACATTGAATAACTCAACTATGGAGCGTGAAAATTAATACTTGTGTTTCAATTATACATTTATTTTAAATACTTTTAACGAATGGTTACATAGATTTAATCTAAATAATGTTAATTTAGAAAATAATGAATCAAAATGTAATTTGCATGTATATTATTTCAATTAATGAAAATAATTTTTCTGTATTTTTACTTCTAACGCAAAATTGACGTTAATTTGATTTAACATTTTTACAGATTTACGAGTTAATAAACTCTCATTGTTAGTTAGATTAATTTTATGAACTTTTAATACTAATTTAAACTTATATAATTTAACTTAAATTAATTACTTAGTTAAATTTTATCTTGACTTCAATTATACTCTTAACTATTCATTTTCCCAATTATGAAATGGAATTGCGTAGTGATTTCCAATAAATTGTTTTACAATATTTTTACTGCAAAAATATTTTAGCTCAAATATATGCATCGAAACATTAAAGTCGACTTGAATTTTCTAAAAGTAAATTATTTCTAATATTTTCAGTAAATTTTAGAAAATGCTGCATTAAGCACATGTGTATTCATAGATTTAATACACACACACACACACACACACACACACACACACACACACACACACACACACACACACACACACACACACACACACACACACACACACACACACACACACACACACACACACACACACACACATATATATATATATATATATATATATATATATATATATATATATATATATATATATATATATGTATATATATATATATATATATATATATATATATATATATATATATATATATATATATATATATATATATATATATATATATATATATATATATATATATATATATATATATATATATATATATATATATATATATATATATATATATATATATATATATATATATATATATATATATATATATATATATATATATATATATATATATATATATATATATATATATATATATATATATATATATATATATATATATATATATATATATATATATATATATATATATATAAATATATATATATATATTACACCTTTATTATCAGGACTATAGAAACTTATTAAATATTAATTTTGATTACTGGAATAATTTAGTTAAAATTTGTATTGATAATAATTTCATACTTAACGGTGAAAATATTTTTATTCAAAATTGTGAAATTCCACAGGGATCCAACTTTTCTAGCACACTAGCAAATTAATTTTTACATTATTTTGAAAAAAAACTTCTTTTATCAATATCCTTTTGCTTTTCGATACATAGATGATTTTATTACTTTCAACAATTTAAAATTTGAAGATATTTCTAAAACTATTTACCCTGAAGAACTTTCTTTAATTAAAACTAATTTATGTGAAACTAGATCAGAATTTCTGGATTTATTTATCACTATTGATAATTCCACTACATATATAGACATTTTCGATAAAACTAATCAGTTTAATTTTCATGTTAATAAGTTAATTTCTTGGAACTCCAATATTTCTTTAAAAATATACAGAAACATTATAATTAATGAGCTTAATCGCATTTATACAATCTGAATATACTAAAAATCAAATTAAACGCCTAATAGCTCACCTAAGAAATAACAATATTCCAATTAATTTTATTCTAAAATATGTAGGAAGTAGGGAATCGCTTGTAAGATTGAAGTAATGCGTAGTTTTTATAACTATAGAAGGGCCACCCAAGCATTGAAGTTCTTACAAGAATCCTGAAAACACCTACATATATACACTTTATTTTGTACATAACTTAAACTTAAATCCCCTTTAATACACTTTAACTTTCTAAACCACTTTAACTTTTTGAATTTAATTACTTCTGGCAATATTTCTTCATTCTAATTTCAAATTTACTTTTGGCAACTTCCTACTATTCTCATATATAAATCCAATCTGATTTACTGGCACTTGTATTTTGTATTTTCTACTGTATGTATTTTTCTACTGTACTTTTGTTTATCTATTGTGAGTATTTTCATCTATAGTGAGTATTTTTATTTATCTGTATATATATTTATCTTTTCTACATATATATTTGGTCTAATTTTTAACTAAGTTCTTTTAACACGAACACTCTTCGGGTGAATTGCTCGAAGATTCTTAGACATTTGTCCTTCGAGCATGTCAGAAAAGAGTGTTCATTTTTGCATAGCTGGCTATCTCCCTCCTGATGAAGACGTGGTCCCTATGCCTTCTTGTCTTTTGCTTCATATACTTTAGTATCTTTCCAATTTTATATTTCTGATTTCACTTTTCTTCATGTTTTATCTTATTATATAGGCAAATCTTTCTTTAGCTGCTTTTGCGCTGGCTAGATTTCCTATAATGCATTGTAGTTCCAACATTATATTTTCAGTATTGTATTTATTACTTTATATTTATATATGTCTTTTCTTTATATTAATATATATATATATATATATATATATATATATATATATATATATATATATATATATATATATATATATATATATATATATATATATATATATATATATATATATATATATATATATATATATATATATATATATATATATATATATATATATACATATATATATATATATATACAGGGTGATCATAATTAAACTGCAAATTTAAAAACACTATAAAAAAAGAACCTCTCGTCAGAAAGACCTGAAATTTCACCAGAATGTAATTCAAGCAGGGGGATTTTGTTTGGCATGGGAAAAAATTAGGAAAAAAAGTGGCCAATAGATGGCGCCGCACAGGCGGCTGTAGGTTAATTATATGAATTCTGATATGAACGATAATCAATTGTGGCTGTAAGCTGCACGTTAAGCCAGTTGTAAGTCAGGCAGATGTTGTGGCACTCTTGGTGTAAAGCCTATTCAGAGCGACAAGGTAGTGACATCGAATAGGAAAAAATCGGTTTTTAATTGCCCTGCAGCCAAACACCGTAGAAAAAGCCAACAATAATTCGGTTTGTTTTGTCTTTAGTCTTCTTCAAGAAATTTTCAATATGGTGTCCACCATTTTCTGTTAGGAGGTGTAAACGTAAAACTGTATTTTCCACAGCAGCTTGGAGTGTATCAGTGCTGATGTTGTTAACGTGCTGCATAATGCGGCATTTCAAATCCACTAAGGTGTCTAGTGGAACACTGTACACAACATTTTTCAGAAATCTCCAGAGCCAAAAGTCACTGGGAGTGATGTCCGGTGATCGTGGCGGACAGGGAGTTGGAAAATGTCGGTTGATAAAACGATCATTTCCGAAATGGCGTTGCATCACCATCGACAATTAACGAGAATTCAAGCTACTCAGCATTTTATACAAAACGATAATTTGCATATAACCACCTGTGCAGCGCCACCTATAGGCCACTTTTTTTCCTAATTATTTTCCCACGCCAAACAAAATCCCCCAGTTTGAAGTACCTTCTGGTAAAATCTCAGGTCTTTTTGACCAGTAGTTCTTTTTTTACAGCGTTTTTAAATTTGCAGTTTAATTATGATCACCCTGTATATATATATATATATATATATATATATATATATATATATATATATATATATATATATATATATATATATATATATATATATATATATATATATATATATATATATATATATATATATATATATATATATATATATATACATATATATATATGTATACAGATAGAGAGAGAGAGAGATACAATTATCTATGGATTAAAATGATGCTTGTCATTCATAAAAAATAATGACAATAAATTTTATTATTACATACTGAATTACATTTTTTCATAAAATACTCAACATTAATAAATTATTCCAAATTTAGCTATCAAGCAAATATCAGTTTAAAAAGAATAAAAACGAATGAATATTTAATATCCTTATTAAACTTCAACTAAATAATTTATATTGTTCTTAAGTTTATAAAAATACAACAAATTGAACAAATATATAACATTAACGTGTACTAAAATTCCAATAAGATGTCCCAAAAGATTCTCAGTACTTTGGAGTTCCAGGAAGATTTATGACTTAGCATCAAGAAAGTATAAGACCGTTTAAAGGAGGGAACTAATGTTCTTGATAAAAGAATGTGATGCAATCACGCAATCACAACTTTTGTTTGAAAAAGCAAGTTAATGCTTAATACATAACGTTTCCAAATTAATATAAGATATGTTATGAGTATTGTGTTTAGTCACACATTAATTCTCAATGACCTCATGGAACAAGTTTTAAATAAGCATTATAGTTAAAGTGAATTGTTAGAATGTAAGGTTAATTTTACGTTAATCACAATAAATAGAAAAATAGCTGTATAGATAAATTAAATATATTGCTAAACATATTCTATCAAACATACAGGCTACTTGTAAACAGGAAAATTTCTTGTTTATTCCCTATTTAATGTAATGATAGAAAAATAATAATTTTACAGATTTCTTTCTAAAAATTTATGTATCGTAATGCACGTGTTCATGCTTTTAGTATTAAGAATACTCAGCAATATTTTGCTTCAAACTATGCAAATGCTTGGTAGTGGCCAGAATTTTTATCAGTTTAGCTTTAGAGAATAATATTAGAAAATCTATTTCAGAAAATATCAAATCAACCTTTGTTTTGATATAACAACAAAACTTTACTAAACATCATTGCACAATCAGAAAATTTTTTATAATAAACACAGTAAAACTTTATTTTTCTGTTTTTTTTTAGCATTTAGAAAATTTGAGTATTCTACAATAAAAATGGACAAAATAACAATATTTAAGTTATTATGATTTTAAGGATTTCGCAACAGTTAGTATATAGTAATTATATAAATCCAATTTTTTTTTTCAAAAAATAATTGCTGAATTTTTTTTTCAAAATGTATGTTTTAATATAACATGTATCAAATTAAATATGTATTAGCTGAGTGATTTCCACTTGCTATATTTGCACATTCTTAACATCATCCGTTTCAGTGACATTCGTTGAAAAGTATGATTTTTTATATTCCTATTTCATACGATTTCTTCCTGAAACTTATCACTTTGAAATCATAAGAGTATTATAATTTGAACACTTTTAATTTTTTATTAGAATCGTAATAACGGAATTTCTATTGTTAGCAATATCGTAATTTTGAATGTGAAAAATTCATAATGATATTTGAAATTACATTTTCCTATAGATGGATTTGAACTGACAAAGTGGGTATGTTGAAAGTTTTTGATAATTATATAGTTATATGCAAATGAAATAATTATTCTTTGTGGTAAATTTGTGATTAAGAGATGGCAAATATGCACTATAATGAAGAAAGTCACTACAAGTTATGTAATATATTTAAAAGCATTCTCTTAAATTTTAAATCCTATTTAAATGCATATTACTACATAACCACATGTATATATTTTATATAATGTAATAAAATATACGTAAAATGATAATGTAATGTAGTAAGCAATGTACATATAATTTTAAAATAAAAAACATATCTACATATTCAGAATATTATATTTTTATATTCAGAAATATTTAACATTAAAATTTTCTTTCACGTATATTAAATACACATATTATTTTGAATCATTATTTAATTAACATAGTTTTGGTGATATTTTATTTCAGCTAAGCACTTTCAAAGAATTAAGTATTTGAAGTGAATTTAAATTTTAGTGTGCCATATTTTCAAAGCAAATTCCTCCAATCGTATTAATTCGGAGGAATACATGAAAACTTTAAAATTATTTTCTTTATACAAAGTGGCACTTCATGAAATGAAGAGCCATATCATTCCCTGGCTATCAAGGACAAAATCTCTAACTCTAATGCGAGTCATTAAATGTAGTCCGACTCATGGTGATTGCCAACGATATCTCAACATTTAGAAGCAATTTCAAGCTTTCACTAAAGCCTTTCAGTAATTACCTCAATCATTAATTTGCTTTAAATTATTTTCAAGACATTGAGTAGCTATAGTTTTATCGTGGTAGCTGCCCATCTTTTTCCGAGAAATCCAAATAAAATTTGATGCCATCCTACTGAATTTGCAATTAAGCCTATGCTGATTCCTGATACAAAACAGTTATACCAAAGCATAATTTAAATGAATATATTTATAGTTTTAAGTTCTTATTTAAAATTGCTTAAAAGTTTTAATTATTTTTGTACATTATTAAAAATATAAAATAATTATTTTGATGAAAAATCAGAATATTAAGCCGTTTAGAAATTCCATTTTTTAATTAAGAAAAATCACATACTTTTCTTAAGAAAAAAGCATAAATACTATTTTTGATGAAATTTTATTTTCCTTTTATTACTCTGTAGATATAACGTTCATGTATACATTTCATAATTTTTCCTTATGGTTCAATGTTAATTTTAACTTTTTTAATCACCTGTCAGTGTTCTTTAATATTAAGTACATGCAGATTAACATTACTTGTTAATCATACATAACAATACAGTAGGAAATGTGTATGTAGATAACTAGTTAACTAGTGATGTTCTACAATCAACAAACAGATCTAAATTTCTAACGCCATCCATGTAAAGTGCATACAACTGAGGTGGTGTCTTCTCAGTGTGTCAATCAACACCTGCGAAGAAAAACTTGTACCCATTTCATGAACATTTCATGCAAAACATGAAAACAAATTCTTTTCCCGCAGCCACAAGTATTACATCAAAAGAATAATTAGGCCAGCAAAGATTTATAGATCGGACACCGTTTTTCTGTTTTTGTATGGATTGTTTTTATTCAAAATGTATTATTTACAGATGTTCAACCCAATCAAATATGAATACGTACCACTATAAATGGTTATCCGGAATTCTCTAAATAGATACTCTAAATAAGTTCTCTCACGAACAACATCCCGCCACCATAATATGGATACTAATACAGTAACTAGAAACCCTAATATCATCAAATCGTATTTTACAGATATAAATATTTCAATTATACCCACTATTATTATAAACACCCTCAATAGATAATAAAATATACAATTCCAAAAAGTGTTCGGTTGCAATTTATATATGGTTTAAACATTTATTGTAGGAAATATTTATAGCTAGGAAATCTTGATATGTTTGAGCATTATTAATTAGAAAAATAATGCAAAAGTTTCAAAATTTTATAAAATTTATATTTAGACAATTAAGACAATCACATTTTTAAGGCAGCTCCCAGTTTTGAGTTTTCGAAATGAAAAATAATGAAATAGCAAGTCAAAGTATCAAGTACTTCGCACAAGAAGTGTGGTATTTTTGTTGAAATTTTAAGCGTCGTAAGGTTTCTCATTAAGCAATGCTCTATTTTTTCATTGTTTAGTTACAAATATATTGAAATAATAAAATAACGCAAAAATTGAGATGTTAACTATGGTTTTGTCATTATCCTACAGGATGGAATACTAAGAAAAAGCACTGAAAGAACTTTTGGAAAGGTAGAAAATATGTTTCAAATGTTAGCAGTTATTCTAATGAAATAAAAATTTACATCATACAGACATGAAAGTCAAAATATAAAATGTGTAAGCGTATTTGATCTATAAATGTATACTATATACGTAACTGTATATTTGCTTATGTGTATATTTCACATATATATTTTTAGAAAGGTAAAAAATATATTTTACGTTCATTGGATTGTTAACTCTTACATTATAAGCATAATTGTTTTATAAAATATTATATTCTTTACTTTATAAGAGAGAGAAACAAAAATAATGTATATGTAAATTATTAACTGCTAACAAACTGATTTCTTTAAAAATATACCGTTTTATGAGAAATTCATTATTGTCAAATTAATTGCACTCTTTACTTTGTCATTTAAATAGTGTGTATATATCTTAAAACGAAAATTAACAAATTATTATTTTTTCTTTGGTAATTTACTTGCTTCAATCATATATTTTTCCTTGTGATTTTCGTCAACTTTGAATAAGGATATTAGAACAATATATTAAAATGTGTTAATTAGAAATAACTATTAAAATAAAAAATCCAATCAATGTATGTGTTAGACATTTTTAAAAGAAATAACGTCTGCTTCTCCTCATCTTAGCGTATCTAAAGTTAGAAATTTTCTAAAGTAACTATTAAATTTAATATTGGATAATTTATATGATTATTAATAGCCCTAAAATTAAATTTAAAAAAATGTCCATTTCTTTATATTTTTCTATAAAGACATCGAACTTTTTCTTGATACTTTACTACAAATGCTTAAAATTATTTATTAACTTTGAATTATTCAGATAAGTTTGCATAAAAAATTTTTCCACATAATTTTTGAAAAGTTAAACATCATTGAAAAAATTAGCTTGTTTGAGTAATGCAATTAAGAGAAAAACTGTATAAAAACTCCTCGGACTTTTAAATTCTAATAAAAATCTTATATAATTGTACTTTAAATAAATATTTAAATAAAAATAAACATATTTTGTTCCATATGTGAATTAATTTTCATTGTATAATATTATTTATTACGCAAAGTACTATAGAAACGAGAAACATTACAGCAGATCTCTTATTTTCAGGTAAATCTAATTATCGTCATTTCCTGAAGAAGTAATATGGCTCTTTGCTACTAAAATTTTCAGCAGTACTTCGTTTCTACAAACGCTGCGCTTACATGCGTAAAATAAATAAATATTATGAGCTAAGCAATAAAGTACATGGAAATTAGAGACAATAACATAACTATCCAGATTAAAATTACTGAAATGATTACTCTAGATAACTGATTGTTTAATTTGAAGTTGTTTATGAAGATCGAGGTCACTTGTCTCAAATTCTAATTTAGTTTAAAAAACACGTGTTAACTGATTTAATTTCAGACATTGTACAGTTAATGTTGTCTTTTTTAATTAATGTAAGTTTCTATCCAGTTGAATTTTATTTTTTTAAAATATAGCTTGCATTTTTTCGTTCAATTTAATACTTTTATATTACATTCTCTTTAAAATCATGTATGCATAATATGTATATGAAATTATTTTAGTTAAAATATATATACTCTAATCAACGAATTTAACACATTCGAAAACAATATTTCCTGAAGTTTATTTTTCCATTAAGTTTTTGCATTGTATATTTTTCTTTATTTCATATGTTATCTATCATAAGACATGAATACAGATTGTAGTGTTGTGCTGATTATGTCTCTATGACTTATAACTCATGTATCTCAATTTAATAAGGCATTTTTACTGTGATGTTCTGTGGTTTTTATACCATTTTAAATATTCTAATCCATTTTATTTAAGAATGGTTTTTCCTTAAGTTTTCTCTGATTCTAGATTTCCTTCAGAAATTACAGTACTTGATCATAAGAAAAAATTTAATTCATTGATAATTTTTACCCTCATTAAATTTCTTAAATTATAAATTTGATGATGCAGCAAAAATTTAATACATTATAAAACTTCATATTTTTTTAAAATTAATAAAGGAAAGATTAATAATTTGAATGTTTTCACCGGTAATCCGTGAGCTTGATCATCAGCAATTGAAAACATTGATAATTTTTAATCTCTTAAAATTTTGTAGATTATGAATTTTAATGTTTTAAAAGTTTCTCATAAACTATGAAATTTAATCAAAAAATTACATGTTTTAAATAAAACAACAAAGCAATAATACAAACTACAAATATGGAAAAAAGAACTGAAAGTGGTATCATAAATAAGATATATAATTCTGAATTTTTTATTATTTAAACCATTTAATGGTATTATCATTTATATATTAGTCTAAATGAGTTATATCTTCTTAAATATTTATAATGATTGATTATTACTTCAACTTTTGGTTTTATAATTTATAATATCACACTTTTCACCACAAACAATTTTGTCATTAATTGATCTTTTTAGTATCCATAGTTTCTCATAAGATATCATAATTTAATTAATTTTATATGGAAACAGGGCAAATTATAAAAATTTCTGCAGTTATATTTGTTGATTTTTGCAAACTGTTTGTACTATTTTATCAATCATCAAATACATGAATTTTTATAGATTCTTTAAAAACATTTAAAATAAATAAAAAATATAACTCTGCCTCAAAATAAGGTTCAATATTTTGAGAAATTTGATTACATTAGAATTTTTTAATATTCATGATGCAACTAAGAGCAATAAAATATTTCTACTTAGATATACACTTATATGTAAACCATTAAATAAAAATAATTAATTTTGATTAAAACTGATTTCATTTATAAGAGCAACATTAGAATTTCTAATGTAATTTACTTCAATAATTTAAAATTTTATATTAAAATGCTTTATAACTTATTGAAATTAAGAATTAAAAACTTTATCAATACGCATTAAAAGCTTTTCAAAGGAATTTTTTTATTAAGGATATAGTTCAAACTTGTAATATTAGTTTCAATTTCTAATATTAACATTTGGTATTAACATTCTAATAGTAACCCTGTGCGAATACTGCATGTAAAAAGAAATTTAAAAACTTTTCATATTTAGTCTTATGTTTTAGAATATAAATTTGAGAAATTCAATAATGAAAGTTATAGTTTGTAAGAAAAAAGTGTAAAAATATTCTTTATCAATAACAGTATTTGAATTTTATATATATATATATATATATATATATATATATATATATATATATATATATATATATATATATATATATATATATATATATATATATATATATATATATATATATATATATATATATATATATATATATATATATATATATATATATATATATATATATATATATATATATATATATATATATATATATATATATATATATATATATATATATATATACTTAAAATCACAAAATATTCTGTATCAATGATCGTATTTGAATTTTATACTTTTATGGAAATTAAATAATTTATATTTTACTTTATTTTCTTGTCATGAAAAGTAATAGATATAAAAATTATCTTCAATGAATAAAGTTAATAAAGTTTCGACACTTTGTATAAAATAAACATAAATGTTTCTATAAAACTATATCAAATACATAAATACATACAAGTAAGAATATATATTTTTATTATATATATATATATATATATATATATATATATATATATATATATATATATATATATATATATATATATATATATATATATATATATATATATAAAGAAGATAATTTCTAATGTATTTTGATTTAATTTACATCAGATTTTGTAAACATCAAAATTGCAAATTAACAAAATAACTTATTATACAAAATGTTTTGCTTATCAGTACAGTAAAAATCATTGGAGTTGGCATAGAATGAAATGAGATTCAGCATTCAAAATAGTGTATGATATGGTTGAGACACCTATCAGTCGATCGTAGGAATGTCATTTGTTATAAAATCAGCCTCATCTCGCACATTTATGAATAGTTACTCATACAAATGGACTTGTCGAAGAGCTTGTTCAATGTTGTTCGCTTTACGACTTTAAAGTGGGCTTTTCAACTGTTGCATCAAGTCACCAAGTGTGTCAAGCATTTCTAGAGGATTCTGTGAATGAGCATACTGCAAGAGTTTGTTTTCAAAATTTAGTTCTGTAGATTTGCTCCTCTGTCATGAAGCTCGTACTAAATAATCACAGGCCTTGTATTACGAAGTCCTGTATGTGACACTTTGGAAGACAGTAGTCAAACGTGTTGTGAACTTGCCAGATAATTTAAAGTTTCCAGTAAAGCGGTTAGATATTATCTGCATTATTAAGTAAGACATACAGGCTGAGATAGTGCAGCTAGATTTTGCTTATGAACGTCACACGCTCTTGAAAGTCCATAAGCAACAGCTAGCAATAGTTGCTTAATATTGCTTTCTCGCCATCGACGATTATCCACAATCAGTTGAGTGCTGACCAGTAACGAAAAGTGAATCCTGTATGCCACTTCCAAGAGTTTCAAACATCAGTTGTCCCCACAAGATACTTTCAATTACAACGCAAGAACACCTATACAAGATTATGACTTGTATCTAAAGGACTAGTCATCAAATGGCTCATTATGAGCTCCTACCAAGAGGCCTGACCGCCATTGCGGATCTGTACTCGCACAGATTAATCACAAGCATGTATTGTTCTCAGCCGTTAACATGAAATCACGTGTCCTATGCGTTTACTGGAACAACACAGAATGATTTTGTTGGGAGACTTTGAGGGATCCTTCATACTCATCTGACCTTTCGTTATCAGATTGCCACTTCTTCCATTCCCTGGACAATCATCTTCATGGGAAATCTTTCACCAATGACATACAGGACTTCCAACAAGCATTTACGTCTTTGCCTTCAAAACTACCGAATTTTACAGCAAGGGGATTGCCCAACTGACGACGTTGTTAGAAGGTGCTGGACGCTTTTGATTGCTTCGAAAAATAATAATACGATATACTTTTGAAAGGTTATGTTTTGGATCAATGAAAAGAACTTTCTTTATATATATATATATATATATATATATATATATATATATATATATATATATATATATATATATATATATATATATATATATATATATATATATATATATATATATATATATATATATATATATATATATATATGTATATATATATATATATATATATATATATATATATATATATATATATATATATATATATATATATATATATATATATATATATATATATATATATATATATATATATATATATATATATATATATATATATATATATATATATATATATATATATATATATATATGATATATATATATATATATGTATATATATATATATATATATATATATATATATATATA
This sequence comes from Latrodectus hesperus, assembly GCA_037975125.1. NCBI lineage: Eukaryota > Metazoa > Arthropoda > Arachnida > Araneae > Theridiidae > Latrodectus > Latrodectus hesperus. The sequence continues at coordinate 43,580,007 of CM075851.1, forward strand.
TATATATATATATATATATATATATATATATATATATATATATATATATATATATATATATATATATATATATATATATATATATATATATATGTATATATATATATGTATATATATATATATATATATATATATATATATATATATATATATATATATATATATATATATATATATATATATATATATATATATATATATAAATAAACTAAAATTATTATATTGCTTTTTGAGAAATATTTTAACACTTAACATATCTAATTACCATTTATTTTTAAATTAATATATTGTTTTCTGTATTTATATGAATATTTTATGACATAAGTTGACAACGGATTTAGATTCTTATGTAAGGTAAACAAACAAATTCAGTCATTTGAATAACATCATTTTTTCTAACAATTTAACTCTAATTTAACAGTTTTATGTAATCTAATTTAGCAGTTTTATTTAAAATAAAATTCTACGAGAGTATTATTATTTTTTATCAAGGAAAAATTTATTTCGATGAAATTCATCTATGATTTATTTTTTAGTTGATCATTTTATCGATAACTTCCTTTGAATTATTTTCTGTTTTCTTCTTAAAATATATCTAGACATAGTTTGTGTGTGTACTGTGGTTTTTTTATGTATTGATTAATGGAAACAACCAGTAATGGCGCCAAGAATGTAAGTCTTGAGTTCTGAGTTTGCTTTCTTTGCTGTACTTTTGAAATTTTATATTGTTTTATTTCGGTAGCAGCCAGGAAGTATTTCTCCCAATAATGATTGAAGTGTGGTGATATTTTCACATTATTTCCAGAATTGATACTTACCCCATTTGGAAAAGTATATTTTCATTAGAGATTGATTTGGAATGATACTGATGATTTGTGATAAAACTTAAGAGAATTTCATAGTAAATTGTATAAGTAATTTGAAATGGATACTTTGTCATGAAGAAGCATGGAATAGTACATGCTGATATGAATAAATATTTTTAATCTTTGAATAATTTAAATTTAATAAAAAATCATTTTTTTCTTCCTCTAGGGCTATTTTAAATATAATTTCAAAATCTACCTAGCTTTATGACAAGTTGCTGATAAATCTGCAAATGCAAAATCAATCGAAAGCAAAATTGCTGACACGCCTTCTACTAATTGCATTGCATCAAAAATAAAATACATAATTTGTGATTCATAATCATATTTATCAAAATTTTTAACTACTATAAAGAATATAATCACTCTAGTTTTAAATATTTTATTTTTCTCAAATCTCATACAGGATGTCAATAAGGTCCTGTATAACTCTCATACATTCGGAACAGCTGCATATTAAACACAGTATAACTTGTCGTATCACTATTTTCTTTAGTTAGCATTTCTATCTAAAATATTAATGAAGTAGTGGAAAAGAGCCAATTATAAAGTAGAAGTTCAGAGATAATTATTACCGAAATTTATCTTGCGCACAGACAGGTGGTTAAAATTCGCATGTTGGTTTGTGTGAGCTGAAATACAATTAAATTATGAAAAACGCTGAAAATATCAATTGGTTTTCCCTATCGAATTTAGTTTAAGTGATCAATATTTTTTTCTATCAGAATGCACATCTGGAATTTAAAAAGAATCTCAGTCATTTTTTCTGAAAGTTTTATGCGATATATTTGGGATGGAATTCGTCGACAAATCAAGAACATACTCTTTTCTTATATCTGTCTTAAATGTAACATTTGACAAAACATCGCTACTAATTTATAAATTTCTAATTTAACTCCTTCAAATGTTCTTTTGATTTCCTCGAGATAGAGATTACAATGTCTTTGATATAGGGGTACAAGTCATCTCATATTATAGATCATATTTCCTTATATTTTTTGTGTACATTTAATACGTTAAAATAATATCTCACTCAAAATCCAGCGTCCTAAACTCCTAATCCATTTATCACTCATGAAAAATAGATTGTTAAAAAAATTGTCAGAATTTTGAATTCCTTTCAGAGTTTTCAAAAAATTATGAAATTTATTTTCAGCGAAACTTACTTTAAAAAGAATTATAAAGATATAATTAAGCTACTTTTCTAAGCAATGAAAATATTCTAAGTAAAACTTTTTCTTGGCATTAAAAATTATATTATATTCACATCGTTCTTCTTAAAGGGAAACAATTTATTTATGCATGTTAGAAAGTTAAAATTCTATTTCATATCTATAAAGTCTACTATATATATACAGAAATACAAACCACAACATATCTAAGAAAATGAGGTTATTTCAATATGTTTTTTTGCCATTTATTTGTTAATTCATTTCTATTTCATTAAAAAACAAAATTTATATGATAGAAACTTTTATTGTAAGATATGAAAACCTACATTTCCATAGAAATAAACTCTAAGAAACCTAATCTCTCAGACCAAAATTTCATTTGATGAGTTTAATTCCAGTTTGTAATCATAATAAGTTAAACTTAATATAAAATAATATATTACATCAGTAAATTATTGGTTACGTATCCGAGATTATAATTAGCAATATATCTAGTAGGTCAAACACACTTTTGCTTGCTTCTTTATGACGGAATTATAAAAATGACTATGAGTTTATTTGCAAAGCTTCTTATACTGTTCTAAAAAATTGATATAGTAAATTTTAGAGACTTTTGTTTTGTTTCGGAATAGAAAGAGAGAAATTTAGCGATATCTGTAAAATGAAAAACAACTGAAACTCTCAAACACAAGTGAAGTAGAGACAAACTATTCTCAAGTGGTGTCACATAATACAGTTTCGAAACAAATGTTTGAAAGCCGCTTCCTGAGTATTCGTATTGATAACTACAAATGATGGTAACTTGAATATTGCTTCTGAGAAAAGTTCTTTTCTACCATGACAGAAATTCAGTGCATTTAATAACATCATTCATACTCCTTTGCATTCATCAAGAATTTGTTAAAATGTATAAAATTGATCCCAGATAAACATAAAAATATCAGAAACTTTTAAAATGTATGGGTTTGTTTGTTCTGATTTTGCCACAGAAAATTTAATCAAGGTCATCCTTTGATATTTGATATGAAACGTACTTCGAACAGAAATATTAATGTTAATCAGATCGTCTTCAACGGATGGATTTAAAATCCTCGACTGAAAATATTCCATTTCACATAAAAATTTATGCTATGGTTCCTGTTGTTTTTTGTAGTATTGCGTAAAAAAGATTAATACCAGACCATTAAAAGCAATACTTACACTTAAAAATTCGATTATGCACAATATTTCTCATATCAAAAGTAAACAACACTTCTAAAATGTGCTTTGTTCTTGCAAAAATTTAGTAGAACACATCTCGCAAATATAAACTAAAGTGTGATTATTGCTTTTGAATCGGAATTTTTTGCTCATTATCTGGATTCAAGATAATTTCCTAAGGAATTTTCCCTTATTCGGCATCCCAGCCAATCACATGTCAATGAGACTATTAGGCGATGCTGAAACAAGTAAAACTGAAGTACCCTAAAAAGAGAAAGAGAGACGGAGTTTTTCTATGATCTACATCAGCTGAAATTATCATAGAAGAAAATCGTTGCATGTAAATGTGTTTGATTTAAGCAATAAATTTCATGGCATTGTCTCAATATTGCATTTTGAAATTCTATCTAAGATTATGACTAAAACTAGAATTTAATTCTTATTTCAACAACATTAAGATTCAAACTAATGAAATCATTAATAATATTTTAAATTTACGAAATCGCAACGCTTAACGCATGTTAACTAACCCTATCAAATTTCAAATAAGACTATTTTTAATTTGTGCAATTAAAACCAAATAATTTTTTTGTGATATAATGAACAATTCAGTAAGAAATTTATGGTAAATAAATAAATGTGATCAAAGAGTAACATGAAAATTATATGTTTTTTTAATTAAAATTCGTAGCCTCTTAAAAGTATATATAGTTTGAGTAATTACAGATTGATTTAAATATTTATATAATTTTTTAAAGCTTTTATTAAGCCAAAAGTTTATAATTTGGCATCAACTTATCATTTGATTTAATTTTTTGATTTTATTATTGATTATTGGTTCCTTCTAAAAATGTGTATTCAATTTTCTTTTCTAAAGATTACTGTTTGTAAAAGAGACATTCTATTTATTAACTTAAGCATATACATGTATTTTACGTACAGAAAAACTCTAAACATACAATTCATATGATTTGCAATAACAAATATGATTGTAAGAAACATTTCAAAATTTATAACTTTATCTTATTTTCTTTTTGAATATTGATTAATTAATATTAAAATAAATTTCAAATAATCATCATGAGGACCTTAAAAATATTATTTTTTTGCTGAATGCTATTAAAAAATTTATCATATGCACAATAATTACTTAATAAATAGATTTACATTATTTTCAATTATTATTTGCTTAAATTATCAAACAGTTTTGTGAAAAATAAATATTTAATTTAGTATAGTTTTCATGTGTCATAAAATTTGCTTGATCAAATTCCTATAATCCAGCAAACTAAGATAAAAATTACCCACGAAATTACTCACCATAATGACTTTTCTTTTTATCAGGAATTATTATTTAAACTATTTATAAATATTTTTAAAACGATTAAATATTTTTTAGAAATTGTTTTAAGTTTATATGAAAAATATGTGCCTGAATTTATTAGGACATTTATGCAAGGTACTTCATCTTCGGAAAAGAAGTGCTTTATCCCTTTAATAAAAATTTATGATTGTTCTCTAATGTTTCTTTCAAATTAACATTAATTATTAAATTAGAATTGCATTTTGTTCCTTTATACACCCATTTGTAATCACCGGAAACTCCTTGACACGCTTGTCAATGTCATCTTCAGAAACTACGCCTTCATAAATTATGGCCGAATATTACGCAGCATTAGTTTTAATGAAAGCTGTAAGATCGCATTGCTTTTATCTCCATTTTTATCAGAAGGAATTACTATTCTTTTATTTTATTTGCCCATTAACAATCCTATTTCTGCTTAACGTGGCAATAAAATTAGTATTAAAATGACTTTTCTCTTAAAAGCATTTGATAGTTAAATAGTTTTATAGATTTTATAATTATTTTTTAAATCATGAGATCAGTTCCAAGACTGATCCAAGACTGTTCCAAGACTGATAGATGCGAACAATTGCATATTATGAAATAAATAAGTGGTTGGTTGTGAATAAATTAATGGTAATAGCTACTGAGAATATACATCATGATAATCTAAGTATTTTGATCAGGTAATTTAAGGAAACGTTTTTCTTTAATGGAGATTAGGTTATTGAATATTAAGTCAAAAAAATTTCAGTATGTCAAATTTCCCATAAATACTAAAAGTTTTCTGAAAATGAATTTATAAAAAAATTTACTTTACTTTTTTCTCTGTGTGGAAGAATTATTTTGAATATTTTTTTCAATTTTGTAACTTTAAAATACATTTAAAATCTGTATCGACATATATCTTTATATTAAGAATTTATTTTCCTAAATCTATAAAATTTAGTTACGTCTTTATTAGAGAAAATTTATAAACATTTAGTTAATTTTACAAAATAATAAAGTTTTCTGAAATATTTTATTTGAGAAAAATATATATTGAATTATATTAAAATGAACTATTTATACATTCCACAAAAATGAATTCTGTCGTAATGCAAATTTGTTCAATTTTATTTCTAAAAAAGACACCTTACTTAGGTCATTTTTTAGAGAATTCATAATCATAATGTTAATAAACCATCATAATATAAATAATACTATATTTATACTCTTAATAAAAATACTAAGTTTTTAATATAATTTTATACTGATCATTATTATAAAAAAATAAGCTAATACATTAAAAAATTTTTGAAATTCTATATTAATTTAAGTTTGTGCATTCATTACAATTTATCTGTAAATATCTAAGATAAGTATAGTTAACTTTCAACAATAAATCTAGATAAAAAATAGTTAGTCGTTCAATATCTGCATTTATATTTTTCAATCCATCCTGAATGTTTCTGTCAACCAACTCAAGCATTTAATATAGATGGCATATAAGAAAATAGTGAGAGTTAATAAATTTTAGATATTATTGAATGTTAATTTCCACTATCAGTAATAAATGTTTCTACAAAGAGAATTTCCGAAATATTTAAGAGATGAGTATCGTTCATTCTTTATGAAAAAGCGCAAATTACTTACAACAATAGCTCTTGAGGCATTTAGGTTACAAAGTAAAAGTTTGCTTTCATTTTCTTCCCCATGCTACTTATTAGAATCTTTATTGGTATCTTATAACTTTTGAATGTAATTTTTTGACGAAAAGATAGATAACAAGGTGTGAAAACTAAAGATAAAAATCAAAAATATTTTTAATTCTCTCAGCTTCTACAAGTACGTATTTCTAATTTATACACTAATTTTCTATTGTTATATTTTAATTAAACAAAAAATATTAAAGCATTTAAAATTAGTTTTGTTAATTTTTTTACATGTCCAAGTTTTTTTGTATCTTCATATCAGCAATTGTTTAGCTCGTTTACTTGTAATTAATTCATAGTGCTTAGTAATGTTTTCAGAATCATGGAAATTATTTAGTTAGCTGTCCTGTAGTCATTTTTTGTCTATTACAAGCATCAAAAAATTACACTCATGTTATATAAAGCGTTTTAAATGTAAATAACGGGGATGAGAGTATAAATTGTTAATTATTGAATACTAGACTTAACATTTTAGAATTAATTATTATAAAAAAGGTATTTTATGTCCAGTTAAAACCTCACACATAGAAATTTAAATTTGATAAGAAAAATTAAGATAACTACTCATTTGGTGCAAACTTAAGATTAATACAATGTAGTTGGATAATGTCATTCGAAATGTTGGCAAAATCAAATGTCTTCTGAGTTTGATCAAACTATTGTTGAATAACAGAAGCTACGTGCTGAAATTTCAATTTTCTGAACGTCTCATTTCCGATATTGGTGATTCCGCCATTGCAAGTTTTTCACCTTTAAATACAAGAATACATCCACTCTAAGAAAAGCACTTCTAAAATCTCATATTAATCAAAATATGTGTAATTTTATTGCTGAACAACATATAATTGTATTAACAGCAAATTTCTATTGCCCAATAATATCATACAGCTATAAGACTCTCTAAATAAATTAATGCATAAAAAATGTGCAAAATATTATTAAAGCATATTAAAAATGAATAAACTATAAAATAGACAATTCTTAAATTTATAAATTAAAGAGTGTGCTTTTTTGATTGCCTGATTTTAAAGCAGTCTCATAACTTTTGATTTTGGTTAGTGGGATTCCACAGCAATCGAAAACTGATTATTTTACTAATTTCCAATTTGTGTAGTTAATATAATATAACGGTCGGTTGATGGTTGTAGCGATCGTAAAATATACAATTTTTGGAAATAATGTTAGTTAACTTCTGTTTATGGATAACTTGATCGTGAGATGTACAGCTTAAAATAAATAACTTCCATAAACAGAAGCAATTTACTAATCCTAAAATGCAATTCGATCCCTAAACTTTTAATTTGAGGGATAAAAAGGAAGTATATAATAAATAACTTAAGCAATAAAAACAACCAGCATATATATATATATATATATATATATATATATATATATATATATATATATATATATATATATATATATATATATATATATATATATATATATATATATATATATATATATATATATATATATATATATATATATATATATATATATATATATATATATATATATATATATATATATATATATATATATATATATATATATATATATATATATATATATATATATATATATATATATATATATATATAACAACAATATATATATATATATATATATATATAAACCACTTTAACTTTTTGAATTTAATTACTTCTGGCAATATTTCTTCATTCTAATTTCAAATTTACTTTTGGCAACTTCCTACTATTCTCATATATAAATTCAATCTGATTTACTGGCATTTGTATTTTGTATTTTCTACTGTATGTATTTTTCTACTGTATTTATGTTTCACCCATTGTGAGTATTTTCATCTGAGTAAGTATTTTCATCAGTGAGTATTTTTATTATTCTGCATATATATTTATCTTTTCTACATATATATTTAGTCTAATTTTTAACTAAGTTCTTTTAATACGAACACTCTTAGGGTGAATTGCTCGAAGATTTTTAGACATTTGTCCTTCGAGCATGTCAGAAAAGAGTGTTCATTTTTGCATAGCTGATCATCTCCCTCCTGATGAAGACGTGGTCCCTATGCCTTCTTGTCTTTTGCTTCATATACTTTAGTATCTTTCCAATTTTATATTTCTGATTTTACTTTTCTTCATGTTTTATCTTATTTATATAGGCGAATCTTTCTTTAGCTGCTTTTGCGCTGCCTAGATTTCCTATTATGCATTGTAGTTCCAACATTATATATATTTTTAGTATTGTATTTATTACTTTATATTTATATATGTCTTTTCTTTATATTAATATATATATATATATATATATACTTCATAAATTGTCAATAAATATTTAACCAGCGTATTTAAACTTAGATGAAAAATATGATATATATATATATATATATATATATATATATATATATATATATATATGATCATATATATATATATATATATATATATATATATATATATATATATATATATATATATATATATATATATATATATATATATATATATATATATATATATATAACGATACACTCTAATGTATTTAAAATTTTGTGTACTATGAATACTGTTTAGAATCTCTATATTCCATAAAAAATAAACAGTATGTTGCTTTATATGATACCAAGTTTTTAGAAATTTCCAAAAGTACATTTTTTTAATGTTTTTGTTCACGTTTCTTAAATAAACCTGTTTGACTCATACGTTAAGAAATTGGATCTCGGGATTTGTTTTATTAACTATATTCTCTTGTTAAATTTTTTATATTATTAATAAATCCTTTATTAATTTATATAACTTGTTCTTAAGGATTGAGATGAATAGCAAATGTGTATACAATGCAGTGAAAAAAACTTTATAATAATAAAAACATACAGTACAACATTATTAGTTAGAGTATTTTTAGAGGAGAATAATTACAATTACACTTAATCTGCTAAATATTAAGTATAATAGTAATTATTTTTATTGTAATTATTCTTGTTATTACTAACATATAAAGTTTCAAAAAATTAATTAATATATTTGTATTTTGATAAAAATTAAACTAGATAAAAATATATTTAGTATTAGTACCTTTAAAACATGTCATGATATTTTCAAAAAGCTAATAATACAAACTATAATTTCTTATGCATACAAAATATTATTCCTAGATCGAATATATGCAATAAGTTTTTATTTACTCAAACCTGGAAAGTATAAATTCTTTAAAAATAATCATTTTTGAAATTGAATACAAAATCAACTTTATCTAAACAATGCTTTTAAAATATAGTTTCTTCTCTAATAATGAGCTAAAATTGACTTCTTTTTCTCTTTAAATGTGCATTTGCATTCTAAACTAATTCTAAACTCTTACTAAAAATCGGGAATACAGATTTCATACATAGCATTTTTCGTTATTTTTTTCTGCGAAGAGATTTAATTTCGAATAGCTTTTCTAATGAAATTTATCATTAATAATTTGACCACTGTAAAAAAGGTGGACTTTTGAAATATATTTATGATATGCTAGTCTAATTGCTTCCTATCTGCAGGTATTAATTTGTTTATCATTATAAACTTCTGTGAGGATAATTTATTGGAGAAAATGAAACTTCCGAATTATTATCTACACACAAAATTTTCTGCCAATAATCCTCTTTTTTAGCTCACGGAATACGTAGGATGAACATAATTTAATGCATCTAATAGCTAAATAAATACGATATATTTCCTTTTCCAATCATTTTACAGCAAAAAAACCATTTTATAACCTAAAATTAGAACTGTTAAGAAGATTTAAAATATATTTTGTAAAATTACTCTTTTTTTAAATCATTTATTGAATTTTTTGTTCTAAAATTGGTGGCTATGCATTTTATAGTTATGTATTTCGTACAATAATGCATAAAATATGCAAGTTATTTTTTTAATTATGGTTACATTCTTTTTGAGTATGATTTGAGAACTTACTTACAAGTTTTAGGCTTTTCATGAATTTCATTTAGTAAAGCAAATGCACTTTTTGTTTAATATTAATAACTATACATTTTATTATTATATATTTAGGGTTTAAGTATGCATAAAAAGTACTGGTTAATATGATATGTATTTTCTAGTATTAAAGTAAATTAGAGTAATGTTATTTGAATAATATTTACAAAAACAAAAAATTTTACTTACAAAAAAGATACGAATTTAGTTAAATTATACAATTTAAATTATCATTAAAATAGTCTTTGAACAAAAAAGATTTAAAATTTATTAATTTTTTAAGAATTACATTTCTCTAATATTAATTCGAACATGATTTCTATCATTGTAGATTTAATTGCATAAACTTACTTATATATTTTGTAAAAAAAGTATTAACTATGATACCTGAAACGTATACATAAAACATAATATAGTAATATTTTACAATATAAATACATTTGGTAAGAACAATATGAACACATACACAGATTGCTTACTAATATAATAAGCTGTAGAAAATAGGTACATTAGTATTTTAGCAGATAGTTTAAGATTATAATAAATAATTATATATGTAGGCTTGATTCTCATAATGCAAAACTAATTTCCATAATAATTTCTGAAACATAGAAATGCACCATATCCAGCAATTAAAATGTAGATACATTTTGTAAAAGAGCGGTAAACATGTACTCCGACTTTTTATTAATATTAAAAGATGTTGAAAAAATAAAAGCAAATGTTAAAAAAAGTTCAAAACTCATGATAAATACTTCTATGTTTAAAGCAAAAATCAATCAATAAATAAAATTATATCTTTCATACACTTCTCAATTTCTCACAGAAACAAGAGAAAAGGAAGTTTAAATTATTCAGTGAATACCGTTTATTTAACATTATTTAATTTATATATAAAAGCTCTTGTTATAGGTTTGAAATGTGATTGATATCTTTCTATATCTTTTACGATATGAACGATAAATGCTTGTAATAAAATAAAATCCTGACTCATAAATTTAGTTCGTTTACTGAAAATTGTGATTAGGATTATGCCAAGGTTTTTGAAACATATATAATTAGTAAACTATAAATTACGCATAAAGTTGTTAAATATACTTACAGAATATCATATGTTTTTGCAAAATGAAAGAACAGAGGCAAATAATTTTTCTTCAGAATTTTGCACAATTCTTATATACCTTATGTTTTATCTTTTATGCAAGAATATAAAATATTTCATTCTTATTGTTTTATTCTATGCATTTCCCAATAGCGTGAAGTACTATTAAAATACATTTACGGATGCGTACTTACATATTTTTACATAACTATATACGTATATCGTAAATTTATATTTGTATGTTAAAAGTGTATATAAAGTTTAAGATTCTGTTTTGATAAATTTATTTTTGCTAGTTTTATTCAAATTTGAAAAAGAGAATTATAATTCTTTTTTTTTCATAAATGCAAAGTTCTGTAATTATTATTATCTAACATGAATGAATTAATGCCGAATCATCTTGAGGAGATAAATTCTAATAAATGACAGGACAGAGATGAGCGTTGAATCTGTTGTTATTACTGTCAAACATAAATATTCATTTTTATAAATATTATGAAACATTTATTTCCAAGACTTTGACGCTCAGATATCAACTCGAAATTCAAATTCAAATTAGAAAATGATACATAATTTATCATATCCACGCGAGTGAAATAGTTATGTGTCAAAGTATCAGATAACGGTAGATTCAGAGCTATTATTTTAACGATGAATTTATAATTTTTCATATTGTTGTTTGTACTCCTTTTATTCATATTTACTGTGACAAGAATAAATTTAAGATAATAAGTATAAGCTATAGAATTTTCTTATTTTCTCCGATATACTGAGGAAAGTATTGTCATTACAAATTAATATTTTCTCTTTCCAACGCTTTTAAAATTTAAAACATTAGGAATATTGTTTAAGGTAAAATTTTGACAGTTAAATTAAATTTCTTGAAAAATATTTTAAGCCTTCCAATTTTGAAATTGATAAAAGAATGTTATAAATATGTACGAAACCATACTTGTAAATCACTGAAGCACTGTATCGCACATAAAATATAATGATAATTTATATTTTAATAAAAAATAGAAAATTCCCTTGTTTTCATTAATAAGAGATTATATATTGAAATCTCTGGAAACAGTAAAGATGGAAATTTGTATACAAATGATAAATTTTCTAATTTTCTAGAACATGTAAAATACCTTACAAGAAGACAGTACCAGAGATATATTTACAAGCTTATTCTCTTAGAAGTTATAGTCACAATGTTAGTTTTGTCTATATTATGTAACAAACTTTACAATATAAGTATAATCCAAACTTAATTTATGTAACATCTGTTGTGTTTCCTACTTAATTAAATATGTTTATGAATATCAATTAATATTAATTTCCTCTTTTCATAGTATTTTTAAAACTCTACTCTGGCGTATAAATTCACAATTATATGTATATATATGTGAGTGTGTGTAATCATTTTTCTCAAAATGCAATATACATTTAGTATACTAAGCATTTTAATATTTTTAAGAATGAAATATTTACAGAATTAGAACAATAGCAAGCATACTATGAAAGATTTGAAATTATTAAAAGATTGTTTTAAAGCATTAAAAATATGTTAGAAGTCATTAGGAAAAATCTTAATCTTTTCAAACACATTAATCATACGAAAACATATTCAATCCGATATTGTTAATTAAAATGTAAAATATTAAAAATATTTGTTTCAATGAAAATATTTAAGACAACACAATATGTCATCAAGAGACAACAATATCTGTAGAAATTCGCATGTTCTGTAGCTACCAAACAAATATTTCTAAAGCAAAGTGCGAACAGTTTCTCCAATGATTTTCTAGAACCATAAAATAAACGTTGAACACATTTTCATCATAGGCTTTTATTGAGCTCTGCATTCCTTTGCACTTGATAGTCCTAGCAGGGCAAGCACTTAGAATAATGGATTTTGATCCGTCTTTTAGGCAAACATATTCCTCAAAAACCGATATTTACAATCTTCTCATCCAAGAGTCGCGGACCCTTGACACACATAAATCATTTCTGGAAAGAATTTACTCTTCTATAAAATGCTGTAACCGTGGTAGAAAAATGCCCAGGAATAATGCATTATGCAATTTTATTTTTCTACAAAAAAGGATCTCTCTTAATACCAAAGCTGTGGAAAAAGATTGCATGTAGAAGTATATAAAATATTTTTCCTCTCTCGGTTGTTGTTTCTTCAAAGGAGATGTGCACTTAAACAAATTGTTTCGTAATGCACTTTTCAAGTTATTGTTCCAAGGAAAGAAATCTCTATTAAAGCTTCCACTTAGGATATGTTTAAGGAAATGCATTACATGAATTAAATTTTCTCATTTCTAATGAAAAATATCCATCCGTCTGGATAATGAAATTATCTTTTCAGATTTAAACCCCTGAAAACTCTTGGTCTAAATTGCAATCTGTCGCAAATTCACCCATATATACTGATTCGTATTACCCAGGGAAGTAATTAGAATGGTTTAATTTTGTTACAAAGTTTAGATGCTTCCTTTAACATAATTCTTAATTTTCATAACACTTTAGGAAGAATTTTACATTGTGTTTAAATAAACTTTATTAATCACTTGCTGGTATCTTCAGATAATATTACAATGGAGAGAGCGCTCGTGATCTCTAAATATTTATATTTTCTCTCCTTTTTAGTCAAAATTTATTAATTTCAGAAGTTAAAATGCATTTAATTTTAGATAAAATTGATAAAGACCATTTGTAGAATATTTAAATTAAGAATTCATATTAAATTAACTAAGAATGTTAATCCAATTATTGGTTCTGAAAATTAAGCTTTCCAGCACAGCATTAAATTCAAAAATTCGTAGGTTTTGTAATAATATTACATTCGAAACATGGAGTTTAAATTATGGACTTTAAGTTTATAAAAAAGTAATAAAAAAGAAATACTAGTTAAGTACTATATAACAATAACGAACCATTATTTTCTGGATAACATAAGCAAATAACAAGCTCAATACAAGAATTAAAAATATTCCTTCCTGGAAAACATGTTTCTGATTCGTAAAAATGTGATTACAAAGTAAAATAGCTTTACGTTACCATGTTTTATAATAATATTGAATTATTCACTGCTCAGAAAAAAATTTCGTCAACTGAATAATGCAGGTTAAGAGAAATGTCATTAAAATCAAAATGATTATTAAGTCAAAGAATCATCTACAAATTTTTATAGAGAAAGAAAATAGCCTCAAAGGGACTCACGTTGCAAAATAGGAGCGTTCTTTCACACCAAGAAATAGACACCAATATGGTTAAGGCTAATGTTTTGTATTTTCAGTGATTAACATATAAATTCTCTTCCAAAAGGATTTTTAATGGGTAGTATGTCATTGTTGATATTTCATTAAGGGCGAAACAGTAAAAATTCTCAAACACCCATTTTGATGAAAGGGAAATATAGCTCTTTATTGCGAATATCTTACAAGCTATGCAATAAAAAAATATTATGTGGAAAAAATTTAATGGAAATGTTTAAAGAAATAAAAAGTTTGAAAATATTGCAAAGAATTATATATAATCTTATTAATAAATAAACTTATATATTTTTAACGACAACAAAATAACATATAAAATAGTGTTTAGAAAACATTAAATTATTTTTTGCTTTTGATGCAGTTTTTGTTTTAAATAAATGCTCGTGAAAGTGTGCATTTGGTTGATAGTAAATTTTCTCTATTTAGCATCAAATGAACATAAACATAATAGCTTCTCAGTTAATAAAGTTTTATTTTAAGAATACTTTTTTCAGTTTGTCATTTTATATCTCTATCGCCAAATTTGATGTATAATATATGAGTAGATACGAAAAAATATCCAATATTGGAATTGAATAGATCTCCAAATTTAAATGCTGAAATGATAAAGTGAATATGGACATTTATTTATAAAGGAATTAGACGATATATGTTACGTTAGTCACTTTGTTTCAAGTGAAAAGTTCTAGTAAATTAGTACAAATTAGTATTCTTTAATATAATAAAGCATGATGACTTTTAGAAGAAAACCCTTGTCTAGTATTCGAAAAGAAATACGTTTTGCGCATGATTTAATAAATGCATATAATCATCGTAATTAAATCCTACTGTGTTTTAATTCTTTCTCGAATTATGGTGTAAAGATTTGCAGATGAGTTTGCCATTTCAAGTGAGAACAATATCAATAACTATGTTTAAAAATTTTTATTGGCTGAAAATAATTGCCTTACATGTCAAAATATATATTTGAAAATAAATGTAATAAAACCATCATTTAAATGAAAATATTCGTTTTGAATAAGGAACCTAGACTTATCTTCTATAATTTCAGTATTGAATAATTTGTTTGCTTAGGACATATTTATTTGCCATCACAAAAATAGAGTAAAGACTCCTTATTCATAGATGATTTAATCATAACTTAAGAATGCTATACATTTTATATATTATAAATTTATTTTTTTCAACAAAAATTTCATTTGAAATTTCATACAAAGTATCTTCTTATTTCTATTTTTAGAAATTTCGATTATGTTATTTTTATTGAGTGCCTAAATTATAAAGCAATGTATGTTAATTCCTTGAAACCTGATTACTTTTTACCTTAAAACACATTTTATTACAAAATGTCTTCTCTCTACAATATGATCATTTAGTTTAGTTTTGCTTTGCTTTTCAGAAAACCAAATTTTTCGATATTGCTTGAATAAATATAAAATTACACATTTCATTGTAGCTTCCCATTTTTCCACTGTAATTAAGAAACTTGAGAAACATGCAACTTAATTTAAGGAACGTTCAGATATTAAAAAAAAAACACAGCACTATATACTCTAATTAATTTATGTTCTATTTATGCATAGAATGTTCTTTAATAAAGCATTATTCAAAACAATATTTTATTTTATTATTAAAAAAACAAATTTATGAAATCTTATTTATGTTGGAACTGAAATATGGAAGCGTATACGAATAAAATGATTAAATCATTACGAATACGATATAAATGACGAATTAAATGATTAAATATTTATACGATGTGTAGTAACATTGCAAATTTTACTAAATTAGGGGGAAAGATAAAACTTTTAAATATGGTCTATCAAATCCTTGATTTAACTTTTAAAATCAATTGTATAAATTTTTTTAAAAAGTGATATGAAAAATTTTGTGTTATATGTAGCCAATAATTGTGATGAATGATTCAACCACAGTATTTCGTTTTTGTGAACATAATATTAACTTGCATGGGATTTACTAAACACAACCATCTGATTTAACGATAAAATAATAACCATATTCAATATCTTATTTCTTAAAATTATATTATTATAATTTTTTCAACTATATTCAGAACAATAAAAATTCATATATTTATTGTCAGAAGAAGAGAATAATATTACATGAAATATTGGTAATTGACTTATTTAAATAAAACTACTGATAACAAATAAAGATGTTTTAATTTTCCTTTTAATTGAATTTTTAAGCAGATAATCACCTCTGATTTTTTATTCGATGCAATAAGAATAAATCAATAAATAATTTTGTACTACACATTAACATTCATTTCAGCCCTATAGATTTTAAATTATTTGAAAAAAAAATAATATTTGATGGCAAAATTTAATAAAAAAATATTTCGAATGATTTGGGAATTAAATCTGAGTGTCATTATTAAATTTTCTAGTAAAAGTGAATTCAAATGCAATTTTTCATTAAAATGATTGATTGATAATGACATTTATTAAAATTATAAATTGAATAAAAATTTTCATTCTAACAATAATAAGAATATTTATTCATTTCATAAGATCTTTTTTTGTGAAATATTTTCAATATGCAAAAGTTTTTATATTTTTACAAGCAAATATTTTTTCAGTTTTGCAATATTTTTAAATTTAGAAAAAATATAATAATAAATATAAATTTTATGTAACGTTAAAAATTAATTTTAAGAAAGACATTTACTTCATATAGAGCTTAACTTTTCAGATAATTAAATTAAATAAGATGCTAATTAAATTTACTAGATTAGTTTGTAATTACATTTATAATTCAACAAAGATATATATTTAAATTTTCTTAAATCAATTTGATTAATTTGACAAGCAAAACAGCCAGAAATAAATTAGATTCTAATTAAATTTGTTAAATTAGTTTTATTAACGGAATGCTTAAAATGTTAGCACAGAAACAGTTTAAATGAAAATTAATTTCTTTTAAAATTACAATTCATTCTACTTTTTACCTCACGTAATTGTTTATATTTTTTTTTCTTGTATCAATCTTTTTCTATAAAAATTAATGTGGGCAGAAACATTGATTTATCTAAGAAATTTTATACATTTTGTAGCAAACTATTACTTTCAATAAATCAGTTCTTTTTTCAAAAATAAATAGAACATGACTGAAACACAGTTAAAAATAGCGACACCACGTAATAACTTTCTGTGTTACATTAAATTGTACATCAAATTTGATAAATAGAAATTTCATCGAAATTTTTCTTTCTCCTAGCTTGAAGTAGAATCTCTAGTGATGGATGAAGAGACCTATGATAAATGCTCAATCGCACCTTTTCGATACTTTTCTTTTTCACTCTTCTAAATGTTAGGGAACATCCCAATTTCAATTTTACTTCTTTTTTTACAGATAAAATGATTTTTTGGCAAAGTAATACATTTCTTTCTTAGAGTTGGAAAATAAATCCTCACAGGAGTTGAACCAGAAGCAAAAGTGATAAATGCAAATTCTCTCCAAGAACAAATTATTTCAAAGTAGGACATCATTCGGTAAGCAACGAGAATTATTTCAATTTTCACTTGAGTGATGGCTTCGAAGGGAATTCTTATTATTGTTCACATGGAAATGATGAAATTATTTATAAGAATAGAAAGAATTTCTAATGATGATTTATTTTCAATTAAATTAATGCTTCTTTGTTTTCACCAATTTTATCTTAGTGTTTTAACTTGTATCAACGAATATATTAAAATTATTATTTTATAATGCATTTAATTTAGCTCAATAGTAATAGTTCAAATATATCTTTATATCTTAAAAAGGATAAAAATTACTTATATAAATATTAAATCATTAGTAATTTGACTTAAAAAAAAAACAAAATATTTTCAAAATTTAACTAAATTTGTAGCTATGAATTCCAAATTATATATACCTTGTATCTAGAAGTAAATACAGCATATTGCATTATTCATTCTTCTTTGAATATAATTTAGATTTTTATTTAAAAGAAGAAAATTTGATGTAAGTAGAAGTAACTTTATAAAAAATAATTGGAGAAGAGAGGAAAAAATTGTGCAAAATAACGACAACTCTCTATGGAATAAAAATATAAGTTTATATAAAAAATTAGTTAATTACCTAATTTTCTAAAATATACCATTAACATTTACTTTATTATAATATACTATTTACAAAATATGTTTCACTCTACAAAAATATTTATTTCTATCATAGAAAATTTTACATATGATATAATTTTTAAAACTTATTTAACTAATTTATGTAATTGTCTAAAAAATAAACTCCATTAAAAAACATTACATTTTTTAATTTGTTTATACAAGTATTTGAATTACGATTCCAAATAAAGACAATGTATTTAAGAAAATATATAAACAACTAAATAGGGGAAAATTTATCACTGGATATTCTGAGTATTCTAAAATTACATTTTAGCGTTTTCATTATAACAATTTTGCAGATAAATAATTTAATTATACAAGTGAAAATGTACTTTGGGTCCCCTGCTTGGCGCATTTTCAAAAAGTTGAAGACTGGTGCGTTTTTGCGAGTTGTCTCGCGGATATGAATGCTCCGAGAGACACTACGCAAAACGTCGTTTCTATGTCAACGAACCGAAATCCCTGTTTTTAACGAATTTCACCGTTGGTATGGAAACGAAAACAAAAACAATGGTTTTTTTACAAATTGTATAACAAAAAATACACTACAATATGGAGAAAAACTATCATATTTTTAAAAATTAATAAATAAAAATACGCAGAAACAAATAAACAACTCACGTACTACCTCCATGGCAAATTCAATGGTAATAAAATGTCGTGCATCAAATTTTAAATTCTACGGTTATTTCAAAATCAAAATAATTAGCGACCAATAGGAATACTGAAACAAAAGAGTTGTTGTCAGCATTCGCCACAAGGAGTGCATTTAGGATGAAATAGCCAGGGTTACCACGCTTGGCACGTCTATCGCCCATTTGGTAAGAAAGGGGTACCCAAACTACAGATTAACCATTATACATATATCTTTCATTATTGAATTTGGTAAATCCTACAAAATACGGCAAAAGTTCCACAATATGATAAATCATATGATTCAGAAAATTTGAAAATAGTCTTCATTAGTCAATATACACAAATATTATTATATAAAAATTTTTTTTCCTACAATAAGTCTTCGAATAAGTGTTGACAGGGTGAGTGAAATAGTATAATTACATACATTTTGGAGTTGTGAGCAGAAATTTGACATCGAATAAGTTTTTAACTTTATTGTTTCATGTAATAGCAAATTATTTTATTTTTTGATTTTCATCTGAACAATACATTTTTGATGAGCCTTAAGACAAAACACGGGATAAAACATGCCTTTAAACAGGATGTTTTGTTTATTATTGGAACATATTGTTATCCATTCATACTGAAATATTAACTTTGTTAAGTTTCTAATTGTTGCTGGAAGAAGGAATACAAATATCAATGATTGATGAGAAAAAGTTATGTAATAGAATCTGTGTATTTAAGAAAAGTCAAATACTGAGTTTGCCAATGTTATAAGTTAATGTTAATATTCTAAGCAGATAAAATTTAAGATTATTTAGAAAATGACCAAAAGATGCATGTAAATTTTACTTTTTTATAACAAGTAGTTCCAGCATAAAATATTTTACCAGCTCTAATTTATCAAGCGGAAAATCTCAAATATTGAAATGTAGATGACATTGAAGTATAAAATTAAGATTCAACGAATTAACCAGCTTCTGACCCTTGTAATCACAAAGATAGATATGAAAATCTTGTAGTAGACGCAATCAATATAATTTAACCAATCACCCTACATTATATTTTTCTAGAACAATGATATAAAGTATCGTTAGAAATGATAAAATATATTTAGTTTTATTTCTCTTGCAATAGCATTTTTATGCTAGATTCGTTGTGTTGTCTTTTATAGAGACATTTGTATTTAAAATGCCAATGTAAAGTGGCCTTTTGGTTCATTTTTCAACCATACAATGTTAAGATTCATGTTGCTTTACCTATTTGGAATTTATATTTTCATATGACTGATACTTCGTCTGATATCACACACTTTCGTCATCTCAATTGTTAAACCATTGTATAAAAGGTCTAATAAACTATGATTGCTTAAATAGATCAAGATACGTAACTTGAACAATCATTAATGTCTTCATTACAACACATCAAGATATACACACGCAAGTATTTTGTTTCTTGTGTCACACCCTAATAAATAATTAATCAGTTTTAATTTCTTAAGTTTTGTTATTACACATCATTGTTAGAAATTTTTCTATTTAAAATAGTTCCCTGTTGGAGTTTTGTCAACCTTAAATAAAATGCTTAAGATAAAATATAAAAAATCCAAACCTTTTTGTAATATGTTTTGACATACCAATTCTTCTTGATATATCAACTTATCAAAGAGAAACCTTGCATAGACTGCAAAATCGTGCTGTTAAACAAAACCACTACAAAATAAACAGAATCATTGTCAAATGAAAGTTACACATGTACTTGATACTATATATACTGAATTACATAGACTAAATTTGCATTTCTTTCAAGATTTTTAACACCTTTATAATGCGAAATCACGAGATACATTTTAATTCAAAATCCTTAATAATCCATACATTTCTTATTTTCATTGCCTATTTCTGAAATTCAAAAACTTTTTAGTATATATATGTATATGAATGTGTAAGTTACTAAAATTACATTTTTAGTGTAGAGTTTAAAATGCGTTACATCTGTAACACAGTAAACTACTAAATCTGAAACGGAAAAAAATCATAAAAAATGCGAGCCACAAAAACTTTAGACTGCTTTATTAAATCACGGTATGCTTTTCTGGTTTTTTCACCTCAATCAGGAAAATATATTTAATTAATGAACCTCATTTCATCAGAGATTCAGATGTAAGAATACAGGTTATAACATAATAGCAATATAATATTGACTTCCTATTGAAAAGTTTAACTTGATTTAACATTTTTTTAACTAGAACAGAATTCATACAAGCTAAATTTATAAATTTTATACAAGCTTAATTTATAAATTTAGAGTTATTTTTCGGGAGGAATAAGTTTTTATAAATCGATACGAAACTAATAAATTATTTATTGGAAATTTTATACACAAAATATTACTTAAACACCTTTCTCAAATTGTGGTTAAATTTTTATTTTTGGTTTTAATTCACAAAATTATTTTTATTCTAATGCAAACTAAAAATGTTTTATTTGTTGAGTAAACTTCATTTCAAATTGTCAATGGGAGATCAAATTACATTCATTCATCTAAATTTTGACATGGTTTTTGAATCAAGGGTTTTTTATTATGTTTCTAATAAAAAGAAAAAGTTACATTATATGAATTATATATCAGTAACATTTATCTTATCTATTATAAATATTCAAAATAATAAATTTTTACTATCTATCTTTGATTAATTGGCAAAACTGTCAGGGTAACTTTTCCTTTTATTTCTTTCACACATTTGAAGTCGTAATTGATAAATTGTTACTGTAACAATCCTTTCACTTCTACCGAGTTAAAGTAATGATTTATTTACTTGTATACATAAAATACAGCTATCTATAGATTTACGATAATAGTATAGTGTTCCCAAAAAACTGAAAAAAATATCACTACTTTTTTATTATTGTTCAAAGTTACAGTGCAGAAGTTCAACAATTATAGTAAATACTCTGTTTTATCAGTTTAATGAGAAAAAGCTTTCATATTTGTAATATATTGATACATATTTAATGGGTTATTTCTATAGTAATATATTCAAAATAAATGTACTAAAAGTTTTTCTAGTGTTAATATGTTAAAGTAGAATTTTATGAGGATTATAAATAAAATATTAATTGTTTGAACTAAAAGTCTTAAAAAATTGAGACTTATGTCTGAATTTATCAGAATATTGCATTAATTAAATAAAAATAAAATTTAAATATAATGAAACATAATATTTTATTAATATTTTAAAATATTCATCAATGGGTCGTTCAAAATAACATCTTGCTCTAAAAATAAGTAAATATTTAGTAAAAGTGTTAGAAATTAATGGTAATAAGAATTCTAAATATTTATTACTTTTACATAATAACATTTCTATAATACTATCAGTTCTTGATATTCAATATTTTTTATACGTGAACATGCATTTTTACGTGTATGCATTTTTCTGTAGTAAATACCTAACGCAATTGTGTTTCATGAGATTTCTGTAAAATCTTGATTTGTCATTAATTTCACGATATATTTTTATAATGAATCTAATTTTTGCAGATGTTAAGGGTACATCACATATCATATATCAGAAAATATTACAAAAAAGAACTCTGTAAACCCTTGTATATATTTCCCAATATTTCAATGTCACGACTTACTATTTATATTTATAGAGGTCAAATATTATTGAAGTAGTTCCATTTCAATTATACTTCATAAAACTGATAATTGAATAAAACATCAAATAGTAACAACAACAAAGTTTGGATTTGAATTCTCAGACTTCAAGAAAAGGTTATAATTTAAGTTGGTTTTATGTTCTTCTAAATGTTAAACTAAACATAAAAAAATTAAAGGATTTATTTAGATTTTAAGGCAGGTAATTGAATCTATTTACAAATAATAATGAACTAGAGAATTTTATCATTATATTAAAAATATATGAAATATTTTATTTTCTTCCAAATAAACTATATGATGTATTTCTTTATACACACTCAAACTTAAGAAATGACACATTATTTCTAAATTTTCTTCACAATTTATGGATCCATATTTAATTGATTTATGAATAATTGTTTAATATTCAATTTTAG
Source organism: Latrodectus hesperus (assembly GCA_037975125.1). Taxonomy (NCBI): domain Eukaryota; kingdom Metazoa; phylum Arthropoda; class Arachnida; order Araneae; family Theridiidae; genus Latrodectus; species Latrodectus hesperus. The sequence continues at coordinate 43,603,471 of CM075851.1, forward strand.
ATCACCTAATTATGTTATATTAAATTTTAACATTTCTGTTAACATGACGATATTTCCTAGTCAATAGCTAACAGAATTACATTATTCAAAATGTATTGAACTTAGTTAATTAGATATAACAGTAAGTACATCAACATGCATTTAATTTACAAATTTTTAGTTCACTATAATAGTTTATTAATCAGTCATATTATTTACTAATTTAAAATGAAGTGTAAAAGCTTACTAATTTAAAATGAAGTGTAAAATAATTGCTTAATATCTCATTTAAGGTCATAAAATTCTATGTTAATTATTTACAAACATTATAAAGAATGTAATTTATTAATTTCTTTTTGATCATTGAAAATTTATTTATTTAATGATTCATATTTTTTACTGATTTGAAATGTGATACTTAACAGTTGCTTAAAACTTTTTTTTCAAATTTCATAATTTTGTAAGCTTTTATACTGCTATGCAACAGTACGTATGTAATTAACTTATTTTTTTAATTATAATCAAAAGTTAATTTGTTAATGATTTTTATAATATGAAATAGTTGAATTTATAATTTATGTTTACTGAATTCGTGTGATAAGATTTTCATCTCATGAAAACAAAATTGCCTGTAATGTAAAGCACAAATATGTGCATTCTCATTAAAAGCAATATCATATTAAATTTTTACATGGAACTGAAATTTCAGCTGCTATTTTTATAAAGCATGAATATTAACTTACAAATAGCTATTCTTAAAACATATAAAAATAGGAAAATAAAATAAATTTTGTTATAATAAAACATTTTTGAATTTCGCTTCTTATAACATATAACATTGTGACAAGAAAGTGAAGAGCTGAAGTTTATCTAAAGATTTGGTTATATAAGGATGACTTATGCTGTGGCGTATATGTTTTCTTATAAAATACAAAATTAATCTTTCCTGATAACTCGGTTCCCATTCTCTAAACTACATTTACTTGATGTGTAATATAATAGAATAATAGTCACCGTGTGTCAAGAGAAAAGAAATAAAGCTTTTCTTGTCCCATTTATTTCCTACTATTAGGGGAAAACGATTAGCTAACAAAGAAATTCTCACTTGATTGTGATAGTTAAAAAACAAAAATGATAAGATAGAAGAATTACCAAAAAGATCAGAGAATAAGCCGAACATAAAAATTTATTAGTTGAATCTTGAAAGAAATTAGGACTAAACCTTCAAGAGTGTAATATGTTTATATGCTTATCTAAATGTATAATTTTGTCAAAAAAACATTCAATTCTATGACTAAAAATATTTTCTCACTAATTAATAAGACATCCGTAGACGGAATGAAAGGTTCTTAATATATTATATATTTTTAATTCATTATATAAGAGAATAAACTTTTTATTTGACATTCAGAAATATGCTGAGTTCAATGTAAATGACTAATTTCGATTTCATTTTTAATCTTAATTAACTTTAATTAACTCTCATAAAAGGGTATCCGCCTGCTAATATAACATTACTTTTTATTACAGTAACATTCAGAAAAGTTGAACTCGTTAATGGGCCATTTTCCTCGTAATAAAAATCCATAAAAGCGATCACGCGTGGAAAATCGTTCTTTTCTTATTCGATATGCCGTTTCCCTAATTGCAGTAAATAGTGAAGAAAAGACATTAAGAAAGCAAATAACTTTTAGTTTCAAACTCTCTTTGTTTTCTACTCTTAGCTCATGAATAAAGAAGTGAAGCAAACTAAGAAAAATCACTGAAACAAGCAAAAAATATATGAAGTCGCTCCGATTTTTGACTCTGAGTACCCCCTTAGGCTCAAAACTGCTATCGACGGGAAAAAATGTAAACTATACTTTCGTAACCAATTTTTTCAAGCGATGTTAAGTGCAAGAGCGCCAAGTAGTTTTTGTACCACGTTTTGTGCTGATTCATGCGTCCTGCTCTCTTATGAAATCGATCGAATTCTGCGAAGCTCCGGGATTTATTTATTTCCATTTTCTGCCTTAAAATTCTAAGCCGTCCCGTTATGGGATCAAAGCACATACTCCACTCAGTTAGAGTAGTAGTCCTGGAGAACTTACGAGGGAAATCACTTTAAAAATTTTCCGGAGAAGGGAAAAATCAATCATAGTTTGCTTACTTGTGCTTCTTTTATGAGCTTTTGTAGAGTCATGGATGTGTTTGCGAAAATTTTTACCGACGCAAGGTGAAAAGGTAGGAAGAATAGAGTTGTGTTCTTTCTTTACATGGCTTAGAATTAATTTTCACTCGATATATATTTTTGTTCTGGTTACAGAGAAGGGAACTTGTGAGGAAGAAATTGATAGTTGTTAAATGGCAGATAAGGAAATAAATAAAAAAAATTGTGGTTGAAAATTTATTTCCCTATTTTATAATTTAACATAATTTTTAATGAACTATTTGTGATTAATTACAAATATTATAGAATATTTATTCTTAAAAAATACAGATTAATGGAGAAATTAAAATAATATCATAGAATTAATTATTATATATTTAAATAATATTTTAATTTTTGCATCTATTTAATTTTATTTTTGGAGACAAATAAAAATTTTAAACTGTAATCTGTAAAATTATATTTCAGATCAGTGGCCTTTATTAGCATTTAATGAATAAATTTAATTGTTCATAAAAATCATAACAAGTTTTGAATACTATTTTCAATTTTTAAGATGAAATAAAAAATAAATTAAAGCTCTTTTTAATTTTTTAAACAAAAATCATACATGTATATTTTTAATCCTGAAGGTTCATTTTCGATTCAAATTTTTTTTTACAATATTCCTATTATGCATTTGAATTTGATTAGAAAGTTATTGTATGTCATGAAAGTTCTTTATTTTCTTTCATGTGTCATTTCTTTGTACTACAAAAGCTAATCATAAAGTAAGGTATCAGTTTTTTTTTCATTTGAATGCTCTCTTGTGTTACATCCAATATGAATTTTAAGACAACCAGCATAATTTATAAAAAAATTTTACCTATGTTTTGATTAACAATGTAACTCTGAAAAACCATTTCAAATTTCATTGGAAATTGCAAATTTACTTACGAACTCTTCTTGTTGTTGATATCATTAATATTATTAACGTCTTATTATTAATATATTACGTCTTGTTGATATCATTAATATTAGACTAGATTAATACAACTAATGTGATTGGAATTAGAATCATTAATTTTGAGCTAAATCTCAATTTGTTTCACTGAAATTGTAATCAAATATTGACTATAAAGCAGAATTGTAAACTGAAGTGAACAACTAGAGTCCTTGAATCGCCGATACAACCATACTTAGCTTTGTTTACAGGGCCTTGGATCTCTTCAGTGAATTTTTTTACATTCTCTTCTGAAAGCGCATTTCACTGTTTCCAACAACAGCACACCAACAACTTACATATTCAAGGACAAACTTTATTTTACTTTTTCCCTTCTTCAAACGGAAGTACCTCAGTATTGTCGTACCCAATTGGAAAGATAACAGATTCCAGCCACCTGGAAGACACAATACCAACAAAATGAATGCTTGGTGCTTTTCACATATTTCTCACGTGTGTACAGGTAGTTGTCGTCTTGTGCCAGCTAGGTTGGAATTATGGGGGCGCTGCTCCCCTTTTCCAATTGAACCATATTTGGTGTGAAGTCCAATGTTTTGGAGTGAAGAATACATATATATTCTTCAGTACACGCATGCCATAAGTACCTGTTTATATGGTAGGCAGCCATTCATACAAAGAAAGGACAAAGATAGGATAAACAGAGAAAGTTTATCCATGCCCGAACTAGGATTCGAAACTAGGACCTCCCTATCCGCAGTCAGGTACTCTGACCACTAGATAGGGGGGACGGCATGTGTACAGGTAAAACTATATATATATATATATATATATATATATATATATATACATACAGGGTGATTATTTTGAAAGTGAAAGTGTTTGGAGTGTCCTGTAGCCCGATCTGATAGCAAAAATGACACCAAACTTATTATTTAGACTAATCAAAACATAAGAAAAAAATTCCGTTAAAACAATTTATTTCCAAAATTCACAGCTAGGGCATTTTGTGGCGCTGCTGTAGTTTACAATAATGAAAATTAGCATAAAACACGGATATCAAAGAAAAATGCAAACGTTGTGCAATGATAGTGCCAGTCAGGGGCCATGAAAGCAAATAGTAGACAACTCCGATAAATAATCTCAGCAGAAGTAAACGAGGTCCAGTGGCCATGCCTCTCACGTTACCGGAACGTGCGTTTATGTTGGTAAAGTATCAAATTTGTCTATTCTAAAGAATAACATAACAAAGGCAGTGCGGAATTTTCTTCGTGATTTTTTATGAACGACTGTGGAGAACGTTGTGCACAGAATGCACGGTTTATTTCTGAGAACGGTGCTCACATTGAATGTGTTCTAATTTTTCATCGGAGAAGTTAATAAAGTAAATAAACACTAATAATAATAAATAAAGTAAATAAACACTAATAATAAAATAAATAAATAAAATAAATAAACACTATAAGTAAAGTAAATAAACACTAATAACGAATACGAAATAAAGTAAATAAACACTAATAATTTTACTGTACGATTGTATGTGTTAGTATTTTTCCTTTTTTACATTTTATACAATGTCAAGCGCTACAAACTGCCCTAGCGGCGATATTTGGAATTAATTTTTTTTTACTTTTTTTCCCGTGTTTTGATTAGTCCAAATACCAAGCTTGGTGCCATTTTGGCAATTAGATCACGCTACAGAGCACTCCAAACACTGTCACTTTAAAAAAAATCACCCTATATATATATATATATATATATATATATATATATATATATATATTTATATATTCAATAGAAGGGGCACATGATGATTAATAGTCAATGAATATATTTTTATTTGTGTATGACATTAAATGATTGCTTTGTTTATGTTTTATATTTAACACCAAAAGGGATTTAGAGTGAATAATTATCTTTGATTTGTATTAAAATTTGCATGCAATAAATTATAAACCACTTTTTTCACAATTATTTTAATCTGAAATTTTAAACCATAATTTTTTCATATTTTACATTAAATTAGTTACGTTATTTATTATATGCTTTTCATATATAGTTAAAACAGTTCCATAAATTTTATTTTAATGTTCCTTAACACTGATTCCAAAACATAAGCATTTGCTTGAGCAATTGTGTCTAAATTTCATGTTAGACACAATTGCTCAAGCAAATGCTACCTAAAAGAACTCATTTGTATTCTAAATCAATTTATAAAAATTAAATGTGTCAAAATATAAATAATATTATTATGTATGTTTAAGTATAATATAAGCATCTTTATATACGCACTTTTTACATACCATTCGTAAAAAAACTAATCTCTTATTATTGATCAAAGTGATTGGATATTCATTTATTAAATTAATATAATTATAAGGTGTTTTTACATATATTTGTTCTTTAATCAGTTATTATTCTTATTGCTTACTTTTAAAAACTAATAATATAAACCCAAACAAGACAAACAGTACCAATTTCATGTGTTTTCTATTTTGTATTTAATGCAAGGTAAACAACTTACAATACAAAATATGCAATTGAAACACACTGAGTAAATAAAAAACTCAGGCAAAATTTATATCTTAATACTTTTTATGAAATCCAACTTTTTCTCGTTGTTAGTAATTTACTTAATTTTCTTTAAGAAACACGTAAATATATTTTAATGTAAATTATATTAATAATACTAATACAAAATACTATCTAACATTAAAATAATTTTCTTCATATTTTATTAACTTATACATATTATAATATTTCTATGCATTTTGCACTTCTTTAGGACTACCTGCATTTGATTACATTTTGGAATTAAAAAATTAATTAATAATTTTATATAAAAATAAAGTAAAAATTATAATTTTTTTAAGAATATCATAGATTAAGTTAAGTGAAAGTACCTCACATTCTTTTAAATTTAAATACAAATCATAACTATTCAAGAAATTATACAAACGCTAACAATGTCAATATTTTGCAACAAATATGGTATTTTTTATAAAAATAAATGGTATTAATCCTTGCAAAATATTTTATTCAAAATATTGCATTTTATTATAAAAATTATAACACATGTATGAATAAGAATCTTCTCTGATACGTAATTTAATTGATAAAAATCAATAAAATTTTACTTTAAACTAACACAGCAGAAAATCATTAAAATAAATTTCTCTTGGGAATTTGCGTAACTGCTTTAAAAAGGAAAACACTTCTGTAAATTTATTCAACAAATATAATTTTCCTTTCAATATTCCAAAGCATATAATGAAAATATTTATCAAATGAGAAATATTTTTATAAGATCATTATGACATTTTAAATAAATTGCTTTGAAAGAAATTTCATGCTGATATGGTGATATATTTACAGTTACACTAAGCTTTATCTATCTATCTTTATATATATATATATATATATATATATATATATATATATATATATATATATATATATATATATATATATATATATATATATATATATATAAATCCATAAGTTTCAAAATGATTATAGCAAATTATAATATAAAAATGGTATGTGTAGATTTAATCTCTAGGTTCCTTTAAGTATGACCCATCATAATGAATGCTGTTAAAACCTCATGAATTTCAAAAATATTTTTTCTTTGGCTTTATAAAAATTAGGATTCATTTCGGTTTGAATAATTATAAACATAATTTTTATCCATATTTTTTTAGTCCTAATACATACGTATACTGAAATATTAAACAAAAAAACGTATTTACTTAACTGAGAAAGCAGTTTTTAAAAGCATTTTTCTGCACTAATTAGAGGAAAAAGTTAATACAACGGAACCTTGTTCCAGAATCATACCCATTAAGCGAAAACCCATTACGCGAATACATTTTTCTTCTATAAATAACATAAAATACGATGTTGTGTGTTACATATCAAAGAAAAACATTCAAAACATTGTGTATAGCGTTTGTTTAAAAAATTAGTTTCTTATTGTTAAGTAACTCATCTTTATCTATTCTCTCACAACGAAACGAACTCATCTGGAATCCAAATTTGATCAGCAGAAAATAAAAAATTGAAATAAGTATGATACATACATAATTATTTTTGACTAGAAATATGGCCACAAAATTTTTGCTTTGGTCGAAACTTCAAAATTTATTGAAAATGAGAGACATCACTATGATGTTAATTTAATTAATAAAAATAACTTTTTCTTATGTTATATAATTTTATATTATATTCATAACATGGATACTATACCATTTTCATCATAAATTTGAAAATTAAATATTTTAAGTGATAAAATTACTAATTAAATTATATTTAAAATATTAAGGCACAGTATAAAAATTGAAACATATTCATATAACTATTTTATTTCATCCAAATACAATTTAAATATTTTAATAATTCTTTTAATTACATAATAATTTTACATTATTTTGGAAATTATAGTTATAGAAGCAAGCAATGTTAAATCTATCTTTGGATTGTAAAATACTGCAGACAATGCAAGTTAATATTCATATCAAAAGTATAAATAGCTTACTTGTATAACTATAAACAAAAATTTATTAATTTTTTTTTAATTTCTATTTTTAATTTTATTACATGCATAAATTATGTAATGTATGTGTTACATATTATATAAAAAGGATAAATATTATTGCAAGTTTTTTTCAATTATTTATACTTAATTTAAATTCAATGATAATTGGATACTTATTGAGATAGAAAGAGAGAGACAAAAATGGAGACTTTTTCAGAAGGATATGATCAGCTAAAAAAGAATGCAAAATTCTTTAATAAATTAGAGACCATATCTAGATGCAAACTTTTAAAATTCAATTCATTAATTATATGTTGATTAATAATTTAATATATGTAATTTTGATAATCTGCAATTTATTAATATTTTATATTTTTTCTTTTGCTGTATAGTAATTATAAATGTGGACATTTGAATCTTAATTTAATATTCAATTTAAAACATAAATTTAATGACAAATTTTTGTGAATTGTAAGTATTTTCCACTAATTAAATACAATTTAGTTTAAACAGTCATTTGCAAGTAAAAGAATTTCCTCAAATGTGATTCTTTAAAAAGAGATTCGTACATTTCTGTACTTAAACGTTTAAAAAGAAAAGCACGAGGAACGACAAAAAGTATCAGTACTTATAACAATTCATGTATATTTTCAGAAACCTGGAAAAATGAGGGAATATTAAAAACAAGACAAAAGTAACTATATAGATTTCACATCAAAAAAGGAGATTTAGATTGTAACTTTAAGCTCTTTGAAACTCACGAGAAATATTCTGAATTTACTTTGTGAATTTTTAATGATCATTTCTTGAATGTTAAGAAGCTTCAACAGTCATGAATAAAGTTCGAAGTTGAAAAGAGGCCAAACATTTCTATTCTATCATCAATCGATGATTTCTCTAGAAAGTAGGACACGTCATTAGCTCTAAATTCTTGTCCTTTCCACCATCCCTAAGGAAGACGAATCATCAATTTTGTCGAGAGGATACTATCCAAGTCAGCCCACCTAAGAAAAATTTCATTTTTTTTTATTACAGTTAAAGTTTTTGATGAAATAAACGCATTTTTCCAGGCGATCTCAGTGGTATTGACGTACATGATATTTTTATTTTCAAAGTGAACTTTTTCTAAAGAAAGTATTAAAAGTTTAGTGATATATTGTTATTTTGAGCCATATTAATTTTAAAGTAAATATGTCAAATCTGAAGAATAGTAAATAAAATTATGAAATTAGTAAGTAGATTAAGAAATATATATTATTTGTATGTTTGTATAAATTGCGCATACTTACACATAAACATACATACATAAACACACAAACATACACACGCAGACACACACATGCAGGCACACACACACATATATATTTTTCTTTAGCAATTTCATTAATTGCGAGTAATAGGATTTTAGTAAATTAATAGATTTTAAAAAATATAATAGATTTTTTGAAGAGATGCCAGAATAAATATTATAAAGTTTACGCTGCAAAAAAACAGTAAGTTAAAAATTATTACCTTATTACCCAAAAATGGTAGATAATATTTGATTACCACTTTTATTGCTAATCTCATTTAGATTATATCTCTGAGAATAAGCAAAATGTATTTTTATGGTTGTTGACACAGATAATGTGATAATGTGTTTAAACATTTTGTGTTGTGATAGTTTAAAAATACCGAATGTATAAATACTCTTCTTGATTATTTGCTGCAATATAAATAATTTCAAAAGTAATTTCAATATAATGTGTTTAAATATAAATATGGTACACATTACAACTGAATTGAAATAGTTAAGGGTTAATATGGTTAATTCATTATTACGATTGATTTCGCAGAAACAAATATTAAAATACCTACAACTATAGTAAATAAATATTTTCATGACAAAAATTTATACTAATTCAGCAGCCTTAAAGTTCTCTTATAAAATATATTAAAAAAATATTTTGCTTATGTATAGAATAAATTAAATATGCTAGATCAACAACTTGTAATTGGGGGTTGCTCTACTAAGATGTAGTAGATGATTGTAAACTGGTGTATAATTTTATTTGTAGAGACAAGTTAACAGATTAAAATGTTTTTAATACTTCCAAAAATCTTGTTTTAATCATAGAATTATATTCTGGGTAAATATTTTTAATGGCATAAGTTATCTTCAATTTTTTTACATAAATTGTAAATGTAATTAGATATCTCAGTAAAATTCTTGATTATAAAAGGTGATCACATGCTGAAGTTTATGTAATAATCCTTTTTTAATGAATAATGATTGCCTAATACATTAATTTTTTATTGTTAGATATGTATTAATACTTATTATATTAAAAGAAAGGAGTAGCCATTTTTTAAAACCCAAACATGAAACCAATAAAGAATTATGTGTATATATATATATATATATATATATAAATATATATATATCTATATATATATATATATATATATATATATATATATATATATATATATATATATATATATATATATATATATATATATATATATATATATATATATATATATATATATATATATATATATATATATATATATATACATATCCTTCAAGATTTCTAATGCAAAGGATCAAAAATGTCATAGCCTAGTTTTGATTCAAATCGATACAACTCGATAAAAAAATGAATAAATTATACAATAAATGATGCCACCAGTAAGCCTGTATTCTTAACTAAAGCTAAAGCTTAACTAAAAACTTGTTACATTTTTCATATTTTATAACAGTATTTACATTATTTTTCTACAATCATTATATAAAAAATATATAAACTGTAATAAATAAATATGTGAAGAATATAGCTATCATTTTCGTTCATGTTACATTATTTGAAAAACATTTATGGCAAATTTGAGTTCACCTTGAAATTTGAATGCTGTTGCACTTCCATTAAAGATTTATCAGTTATAAAAATTTGATCAAATTACAATTTTAGTAATAATATTGTATAACATTAATTACATTAATATTAATAATATTTATGTAAGTAAAAGGAAAATAGACCTAATTTAGGTTTCTATTTATTGTCTGTTAAAAATTAATATTTAATGAAATATGCTGCTAAATATTGTAATTAATTTATTAATTTCATTTGTATCGCTTTCTAATTCCTTGATGTATTTTGAAGGAGATTTTCTATCATAAAATGTTAATTAAATTTAATTAAGTTTTTATAATCAAACTTAAATTAAAATAAATAACTTTTAATTGTTTAAAAAAAGTATAACAAATGTGTTTGGTTATATAAATTATTTTAAATATGAATTATTTTTTGTAATTTAAAAAAAAGGAAAATTACGTGGTAAATTAATTTTTTTATTGAAATTTTTATAAATGACATATTTAATGTTAAAAAATAAATTCGTGATATCGTGTGTGTATTTATCGAGTTCTTAAGAATATACCATTCTAAAATATTATTTATGTATACTGCTCATTTGAAAGAAAAAACTGATATATAACTACTTTTGAAAAAAGCAGCAAATATAATATAATTCATATTTCTAAAATGGTCATGTTTCAGAGTATTGTTTTGAAACAAATTTTGACACTCTGTTGAGATACAGAAAATTCGCAACATTTTTCCGATAGTTTTCTTACACTTCACTTTGCAGGAATGATGCACAAAACCAGATAAATTGTCTTATCTTTTGACATATTTTTCTGACTGCCACTATATTTAAATATATACACTTACCGATGTCAAATAAAAAATATACCAAAAGAATTTGATATTTTTAAAAAGTTGTGCCAAAACAGAAACAAAAACTTTTTGTCAGACTCTAAATTAGCCAAATTACGAAACATGTTGACTGTATCCTATAATTTAAAACATCAAACATTTCTCGTGATTCGCCAAAATACAGTTACAAACGAAAAGGAGAGTAACACCCATCGCCATTTCTACAGAAATAATGCCACCCTTCCAAAGCCAATGATCGTTTCTCCCTCCCCTTCAGAGATCTCAATTCAAGTATTCGACTATACAACTAAACTCAACTTAGTTTCGAAATTCGTACTCCACCCACCGCTTGCATTTACAGTCGAATAATTACACGGTTTTGACTCGACGCCTGTTCATACGATTGGCGCCTATGCTTACCCATATTAAAAGGCGTCAGACGAGCACTTCAGGCAATTCAGCTTGTGAAGCCCTTTGACGCAAAGATTGAATTTTGACACTCATGGAATTGGCGCAAACCGTTATGTGTGGTGCCATCGATAGAAAGGTAAAACTGAATCAATATACCGCCTTAGGATAAATCCAAAATTTTCGTAGAATTATGTAGTTTGGAATTACTGTTGGGAGCAGTAATGGCTTTAGTCTTCATTCCCATTCTCAGAATTAAAATGGGTAATGCCTTCAAGTGAATGCAAATCGAGAGTTGTAAAGCCTTCAATTTCCTTACTTTTCTTCTTTTAATGGCTCTAGTGCATAAAATAAGTCGTTATTTTGTGAAATATTGCCTAAAAGTTGTATCGTTACAATTCAGTTAATTTTTTCTATGTCATCAAGCTTTAAATTGAAATCTTTTATGGGTTTTGTTATAATGTCTTCTTAATGATAAACTTGTTGTAGCTGAGCAATCTTTTCAATATAAGTTCCGAAATTAGTTTCCGCCAAAAATAATTAGATATTGATTTTTTAAAGTATAGTTCACATAAGGTTTCAAAAAAAAAACTTTCGGTTTCAATAACCGTATATCTTGTTTAATGGGGCAATAAGAATTAATCTATGAACAGAAGCAAAAATTCAAAAATGAAGCTTCAATTTATAATTCACAAAAACACAATTAATTACATACATATAATTAGTTGTATGCATAAACACATTATATATATAAACTACAGCTTACTTGATCTATGGAAATATTTTAATTAGAATTAGTTTTAGTAAATTTATTATAGATTAAAATATTGGAAACGAAAATCTTACAATACCATTCCGTTCAAATAAATAAAATGATATATTTAATTAAAATGTGAGCGCTTCATTTTTCTAAAATAAGCAAAAATATACTCAGCTCTTAAACGAAATCATTCGAATGAACATTGTTTTCCAATAATTTAAGACAATGTATAGGAGATATCTTAATTTTGTTTATTTATTATAATTAATATTTTTAGTTCTAATTATTTTAAGCTGTTGCATGAATTTATTAATTTATTTTAAATTTCCATTTCTAAAAAGATAAAATTTGGATTTAAAATGTTAAATGAAATATTCATTTCACAGACAAGACTTTTATTATCTTACAAAACATTATGTAAAAATATTTTTATCAATATAACATCTGTATTTTTCAAGTATTTAAAGAAATATTGTTGACCGTTTTGAAACAAAAAGAATTTTTTCTATGTTCTCTGGTGAAAATTAAATGAAAATCTAAACACGAAAAATGAATTAAGAAAACAGAGTGATGTCAAATAAATTGTGAATTAAGTAGTTAAAAGTTATCTTTAATGTATTATTTAAAAACTCTGTAATGTGCAGATGCATGATTTATGAACGGATAAAAGTGACATTTTTGTTTTTAAATTTTAAATACCATTACTATTTAATCATCAGATAATATAATAGTGTTAAATGCATTACAAAGTTTTTCATAAGATGTTAATGCATAATATTTATTAAGAAATCAATGAATACATTGCTTATTTAATTCTTGCTTTCCTATGTGATTAACTAAAATATTGGTGGCAAATTTTTCGATTATTCATTTTGCACAGAGTTCAATAGAATGAAATATTACTGTTGTAAAATGCATTTGTAAATACACGAAGCTTAAAATATTACAATGGAAACTGGGTATGAAATTATAATGTATTATGTTTATCAACACTAATTTAATTCATAGAAAAGTACATTCAAAATACTGTGATACAAAAAACCTTAATTTATCATGCACCATTTGAGGGAATTATTAAATATAAAAGGAAATAAATTCAGCAAAAAATACAAACATTGAGGATATTTCTTAGTTATGAAAAAAGTGTTCTTAACCGTATTGGTTAAGATTAAATAACTGAATATCGTCTCTCTCTTGAAAATAACTTTATCATATTTATCTATATATTAATAAATAATCTTATCCATTTAATAAATGTAAACATAATAAAATAAAAAAAAATGTTAAAACCCTGACAAAGTAATTAATTATGTTAAAATGTAAGCATATTGTCAATTTATAAGTAAGGCATATTTAAAAGAAATGTATTTAATTGTTGAGATATAAAGTGTAATATAAAAATCGTTACTTGATTTATTTCAAAAGTGTTAGTATAATCTAACCCAAATCTAAAAATTTAATTTAATCATTAAATTTAAAATTTAATTTCCTTAAAATATTTTTGTTCTTAATAACTTAGTTTTTTATTACTTTTGTAATAATTTCAAAAAACTGTTATTTAATGAAAATGTATATTTATTGCCATAAGTTTATTCTTATACAATATAGCATTGAATATATTATGATTATGGTGTTATTTACTAAGATCATGCTCCTTGTAAATATAAATTTTGTGTTCCGTTCAAATAACTGTTGAATATTGTCCTGAATATAGAAATTTGTTTATTTGCAGAAATGATTGTCAGTGTGTGAATTTCGAATTATTCCTGGTTTTCAAAACTTTATAATGCATAAATCCGGACCTTTATCTAGGTAATAATTTTTTTAGAAATTAAAGTTATTATGAAGTTAATCATTATAACACATTTAATTTTAAAACAATTTATTAAATGGAATCAAAATTTCAACTTTTGGACATAGTAATATATATATATATATATATATATATATATATATATATATATATATATATATATATATATATATATATATATATGTATGTATGTATGTATATATATATATATATATATATATATATATATACATGTGTATGTATGTATATATATTCTCATTTTTTATGCTAGGTAATTATTTTCTGAATAGTTATTATAAATATTACGCAAGTGTAAAGAAAGCTCAGCATTTGGGAAAACAAATAAATTTTACAAAATCAATCAATTTTTTCACCGAAAGTTCCTCATACCACTTTTTCCTCAGTCATGCGTTTGACGCTTTAACCCCCGTCCGCTTTTTCACAATGAACAAACACGAATCAAGAGTTATGTCAACACCATTTCAGCATTAAGTAAGTAGCTCTATATCGACGGGTGAAGGGAAAAGGGTTGCAGCAAGTAGAAGAATATATTTTTCTTCTGACGAAGGCATCTTCTCGGCAATATTGGAAATTGGGAAGAGAGTGCACAAGTTAGCCTGATTATACAGAAAACTCGCGAAATGAAGTTATGCGTGAAGTTGGGTGGAAGAAGTGAAAAAAAGTTTTCTGTTTATTTTTTGGGAGCCCCTAAGTCGAAAGAAATTGAGTTTTCTGAGAGGGAAATATGCGTGCCTGTGGAGTATTTAGATGACAGTTTTTCCTCTCAGTTTTCTTTTTTCGCTTCTATTTTTTTTTCATGCATTATTTCTTCCGGGTGTTGCTTGCATGAGGTCCATAGAATGAGTTGCATTTAGAAATGTCGCATGTCTGGAAAACGAGTTTGGAAATTGCACATTTTTCTTCCGAGAAATAGTTATTTTCATGGAAAATTGTTGGAGATATCAAGCTTGATGTTTTCTATGGAAATTGAAATTTCCATAAATAGAGTATCATCTTTGCAAGCATTTGTTATGTATAGTACTTTTTAATTTGCATTTAAAATTGCACTTTTTTGAATTGGTGTGTCATGCAGAAAACTGCTATTTATTAATAACTGTCGAAAAAATTATTATTGTTCAAAATTTTTCTTTTATTTATTTTGTGGCAAAGAAGTAAACTAGTATAAATAGTAAAACAGTTTTATAATTTATGAATAAACACACCTATACAATTTGGCTTAGTTATTACTTAGCAGCATATCATTAAGCCACATTTAAATATTTAAAAAAGCATACATAAAAATTGTGGACAAATACTGTTTGTAAACTGCATAATTAAAAATAAATGAAAGCATATCTTAAAAATTCATTCTATTAAAAATTTTGTTTAATTTAAAATAATGAATTGTTTTGATTCTAAGAAATCCAATTATTGAAAATGCTATAAAACAAGTTATCAGTTGTGTTGAAATGTATATCTTGTAAATCTAGTGATTGAATGACATGCACATAGTTAAACAATTCTACATCATCATAGATATTAAATTTTACAGATATACATTACCTTCATCGTAATTTTTATAAGTATCGAATAGCTTAAAAGTTTATTAAAATAATGAAATTGTAGGAAAAAGATAGGAATAATAGTAAAAATATGTTTTAAGAAAAAGGAGTCAGAAAGAAATCTAGTAATTGGTTTGTTGAATTTTGTGGCTCAAAGATAAAAAAAGAACAAACTACGCCATAATTCTAAAGTATTTTCTCCATGAGCTTATAGTGAAATTTGAATTAATATTATCTTTGTTGAACCTTTCTTCTTTGAAATAAACAGTCCAAAATTTGGAAACTGTGAATAAACCAATAATTCATGCTCCTCTCTTTGGAGCAATAAAATCGTTCTTGCATAAAATTAAAGAAATAGTTTATCTGTAATCAGCTTTATGCGGAGTGACACAGACAGACAGACAGCGAGAAGAAGAAGCCCTGTTCTATTCCCATTGGCTATTAGGTTGTGCTTCTACTTCAGTCTAGAATGTCGGGCATCCTGCATGGAGTGCCAGGCGCCCGCTGGGAACTGTAATCTGGTAGCACGAGCCTTAAGAGGCTCACCAGAACGCACGACCAGTGTCACATTTTTGAGAGACGAATGCTTTACAAAGGTGGGTCTTTCAAGCCTACAGTGATTTATGCAGTAGATCAATGTATCACAGTTCGGAATACAAATTTGAAATTACAGAATTAATAGGATAGGATCAAGTGAAACAGAAAAATAAATGTTAACAGGATCTAAATAAATTTAAGTAAGGATGGCTGAAATATTTACATAATTTACGAACAGAAATTGATTATAGTTAATGTAATTTAGAAGTTTATAGGAATAAAATGCAATTAGTTCTTTACATTTCTTGAAATTAAGATATGTACTAAATACTAGTAATTTTGGAAATTGAAAAACTGGTGATTAGTTTGTTTGTTTCCTTGTTATTTGAATTGAAGAATTAATTTAATTTTTTCGAGATCTGTTGACTCTGTTTCTGAGTTATAAGATTCCTGTTGGTGGATAGCTAGTTCTTTACACATTTGGAGTCCTTTTTCATGGAGGAAAGTAATTAGTTGTATTAATTTTTGTGTTCTGAACTTGTTCGTTGTGCAAAAATTTAGGAACTGGTAGTTATTTTGAATAAATGATTTTTTTATATGTAGATCTTTGATTTGAGGACATTCTGTGATATAATGCAGTAGTGTACCATTTGGCCACAGATGCAATATGGAGATCTGGATTTGTTAATTCTGTGGAAGTAGCTGGGGCAGGGCGCATGGTTTGTTAAGATACAATTTAAATAGGGATTGGAATAGAGCACATCTGATGAAACTTTTGGTATTAGTCTTCTTGTATGGTGACCATTCGGCTCTATATAATTTTTAATCTTTGATTTTAGACTGGCTCTGGACCAATTTAAAGGTGTCAACGGAAGCGTTGGATGGGTTGCTGCTTGTTTTGCCGCTTGATCAGCTGCCTCATTCCCCATCATTCCAGTATGTGTTCTTAACCAACTTAGTTGGATGTTCATATTATGGTTGTGAAAAATCAAATTTTGAACGGATCTTATTATTGGGGATTTGTGTAACGGGTTATTTAAAGCCATTAGGGAAGATAAACTATCTGTCCAAATTGAATACTTTGTAGTTTATGTTGGATCGAATAAAGCAGTGATTATTTTATTGCTAGGGCTTCTGCCTGGAAGACTGAATTATACTTGTGTAGTTTTATGAGATGTTGATGCAGTAGATTGGAGTCTTCAAAAACTACAAATGCTGCTCCTGTTTCATTATCTAAATGAGACCCGTCGGTATAAATATTAAATTTTGTTGTTATCATGACTGGATTAGATGATACTTTTGGCAGATTGAAAATTTTAGTTTGATGGCTTCTGATAATCAGATGTAATTCTTCTTTATTATATGGATATTCAAAGTTAGAAAAGAGCAGGGAAGTGTTGTCTTCAAGACTTGCATCTTGGCACAATTGTAGGATTTTTGTCTTAACTGCAGTTGCTTTCAATGTTAGATGTAGGGATGGAAGACCTGCCAAGACGTTTACGGCAGCTGTTGTGTTGTTTTTAATGTCCTAGTTATGAGAATGGTAAAGTGTGTTTGCAGTGATGATAGTTGGGCTTTTTTCCTTGAGGTTAAAGGCAAAGCCCAAGCTGCAGAACCATATTGAATTATTTTTTCATTACGGTGCTATATATTATTTTTAGAAATTTACTCTTTAATCCCCAATTATAACCAATCATTGAGCGTAAGTTTTGTGCGATGGGTAGAACTTTTGGCTTAAGCGATCTGATATGAGCGAGGAAATTTAGATTCTTATCTATTTGGACTCCTAGATAAGGCAATACTTTTGTATGCTTTATGCTTTTACCTAGTAGGGTTAATTTTCCTAGTAGGATGTAGATCGTAAGGATTTATCATGTTTTCCAATTATCATAGCCTTGCTTTTTGCGATGGAAATCTCTAAACTTATTAACTTTTTTAACTAATTTTAAACCTTAAACACAGTTTGGAAAAGATATCTAGAGACTGATTGCAGTTTTGTTTGATGCGGAGTGACACAGTAGGGTGATGCAGTAAAAAGTTTTTTATCGCAAAATTTTGGTGAAGACAGTGGGATGAGTCAAGGTAGGGTGATTGCATGTAGTCTAATTCACTTTTCCTAGTCCACCAATTTTTGGGTAGAGAATTGTTTGAAAATATTTCTGCATTATGTATCCCCTTTAATATTGGATGAAATTATAATTTCTACCTGTTAAGAAGTATCAGCAATTCATTTCAACATAATTCTTGCTACTGCAATGAGTGTTGTGGTTAACTTTAGTAATGATGTAGTGTTTGTTGTCAGGGCATTTATTTATTATTGCAGGAATGGAACTGTAAGTTGCTCTATTCATTGTGTTTACGTTTTTCAGCACCCTCTCTTTGTGATTTTATCTTTTTTTAATAACTATAATTTTTGTATTAAAATAAAATCCGAGATTTTTTGTGATTCCCTCTTTTGAAAACTGCACATTGCCATTAGTTTGCAGTTTTACACATTTTTAAATTTTAACGATTGATTGTCTTCCAGACATGTATATGTAGCTAGTAATCATGTAGCTAGTAATCATACCTAGCTAGTAATCATATCTAGCTAGTAACAATATGTAGCTAGTAATCATATCTAAACTCTTGAATACAAATTTAGTTTTTGACTTGATGTCAATTAAAAACTAATTGCAATGGCTGTCACTATCCACTTCCTTAATGTTTGAAAAAATTAATATTGTAATTCAAATTCATTAAACCAAGAAATACTAAAATTGAATATGAATTATTATGTTACTCTATTATTTAAAAATTTATTACCTGCATTTTTTATCAATCTCTATCATTCTTCTGATAAAAATAATTATCATCACATATTAATTAAACACTAATTAATGTTAAATGCATTTGATTATTTTTTAATTAAAATTAATTTAGTCCTATTATAAGAAATTATTATTTTGCTAAAATCTAATACATATTAGAATTTAACATTTCTAAAATTATCTCATTCGATTGATTAATATATACATCAACATATGTGAGTAAAATTAAGAGTGTGGATATTTTTACTCTTCCTATAGATGACACTGACTGATGTGGTTTTTAAAGCAAGACTGATTGAATTATAACCACCTCATAAATTCACCAAAATAAAAAAAACATGCATAAAACTCCCAGTGGCCGCTATCAAAATATTTCTTCCTTAATTTTGATGGATGGTGAAGCTCTTCAAGGGAAATAAAAGCCTTAGAAAAACGGAGACATGGAAATTATTTTTATCTGCTGCAGAGTTTTAATGAATCGTCGTTCCCGAAAGACCCGGTGAGTTTGTTTTGAAGGAAATTGCCCTCGTCAATAGAGTCCCTACACTATTAATCACCTCAGCACGTCCAAAATTAGCGGATGTGATAAGCGAATATAGGACTTAACGTGACGCTGAAGTCTTTGTAGAAAGTGAAGACTCCAATAAATCAAATTTATTTCCCCTGGAACTGTTGTAGTCAGATATCGGTAGTTTGTAGGCTGATTTTTATGAAATAAAAATAGTTCATGAATTTAATGAAGGCTATTAGGAAATTATTGTTTTTAAATAAATTAATCATAAATTTTATCTTTTATGTAAGAAATATGCCAAAAAAAGCAAGCAAATTAAGTACGTTTTTTAAAAACAGGCTGTACAGAACCTATTTGAGTGACTCGAATGTTTTCTTCTCAATTTCGAGAAAGATTGTTTGCTTAAATATGCTCAATTAAGAATTAATGAAAACATCTTTGAGAAAAATATAAAAGAAGTAAATAAATAAAGCAATATTTTATGTTGAGTTACAATAATTAATCACTTTATTTAATTCTCATATTAAATTCCTACCAGTAAATCACTTTCGATGGAAAATATTGTACAATTTACAATGAAACTTAAAAAGAAAATATACTTATAGGCCCAGAAAATATTTTTACTTTCAGAAAATTTCAATAAATTGAAAAATATTGCTAAATATCAAATTGTTTAGTAATGTTTAATTATCTGTCTTGCTTTAACATCTCATTAAATTATTTAATATTTCTTAACCTGTAGAGTATATTTAAAGTTCATCATCGTATTATAACACATCATGTTTTAATTTTGCAACGAAGCTTAAAAAGAAAGACCATACTTGTAGATCCAGAAATACTTTTACTTTCACTCAATTTCAATAAATTGAAAAACACTGATAAATATGTGATTTTAGAGTAAAGACTAATTATCTGTTTTATTCCAATGCAGATTAAATATTATCTAAAATTGAACAACCTGTAGAGTATATTTAATGTCCATTATCGTGTGAAGCATTTTTAACTGTTCATATTTTAATTCTTTAAATAAACGGTGATTGATATTTGACAAAAATATACCTTATTGCTCCCAAACACATTATCAACACTCCGTACATAGCAGTTTTGACGATGTTTCGCTGCTAAGCTGAATTTGTAACAAATCTGATTGTAACAACACTATTGTATTCCAATGTGTCAAAGCAAAGTAAGAATTAGCACTTCTTTTAAAAAGTGGCTGAAAGAATAACTCACTTATTTTTTCAATTAATCTCTCAGATCATTTATACCTTGTCTTTCAGATTTTCATGGAGATTGTCTTCGATTCATGTACACAAGGCTTACTATGTTCTAAAATGGCTAAATAAATTTGAAGAAGGACTGGAGCATCTCAAATATTGTGCCTAATGTCCAGATTTCAAAATAATTTTACGAAGATTTTTTGTGAATAAATTCAGGGCATGATTTCATCTTCTATTCATATTACCTTAACTCCAGTCGCTGATCAAGGAATAAAGGTTAATAACTTCTCTAAATTTTGAAATGACTAATGTTTATTAATTCCACATTGTATTTTAATTGTATTTTGAGACAATGTAAATTTAGATCCCCACTAAAAAGTTTGCATTTTCTGAAGGGTGTTCTTATTATTTTACGCTGTAACATACATTGCTATACATAAATAGACAGAGTGCATACGTAAAAATATATTTACTTATATATCTAATTATCTAAATCATAGATTTGGTAGCATATGGTAAATTCTGAATTTACAAATATTTTATTGACTAAATTTTATTGTCTAATCAATAACATTAATTGTTATATTTAAGCTCCTCAAATAACATTTGTTAAGATAGTGCAAAAGATATTGTAAAAGACACACTTTTACACTATGTTAACAAATATAAAGTACATTTGTTAAGATAATGTAAGATGTAATGTATCTTATCCTTTAATAGCCAAATATATTATTCTAAATTCAAGGAAAGTAAATCTGCCCTTGTTGATTTAAATTTACTGCTATTAATTGCGGTAAAAATATTTAGAAATAAATATGTTAGCTGAGATATTAAATGTTTTTCATTATAGTGAATCAAAAGTACAAAATAAAAGGCTTATTTAGTAACATTTTAAATGCATAACAAATAATAAAAAGAAAATAACATGTTTTAATATATATTGGAAATTAAATAAAATTATAAAATAAATGTAAGCACCATCAAATTTTTATGCATTGTATACATTTTTATATTAATTGTTTTATCTCAATATCTTTAACATTATAAGAAACACGAATGTTTTATTCTTAAAATATTTTGGGCAATTTGATCATAAATACTCAATGGCAATCTAAACCTAAACCTCATCTAGACATTTTACTAGTTAAATAAAATCCTTCTGATGAAAAGTTGTTTTAAGATAAAATCTTAAATTTTATAACTTTGATACATTTAATCATGAAATATTGTTTTAAGACATGATCTCACATAGAGAAGGTAATTTACATCGTTTAATTTAATAAAAAGAGGGAACGTGTGTCATCAGTTAAGATGAAAATAAATAAACGTTATGTCATAATATGGATTTTAATTTTAGTTACCACTCTGAATTCAATTAAATTTTTAATAGTATTTAAGTAATTTTAAAAAATGTGTTAAAATGATTTAAATATTAATAACCTTATTTAAAATATTTAAATATACGTTTTGGCATGTTTACTTCAAGAGAAACTATGTCAAGATTTATTCTACAGGATATTGAATAGTGATATGTTTTAATATATATATATATATATATATATATATATATATATATATATATATATATATATATATATATATATATATATATATATATATATATATATATATATATATATATATATATATATATATTATATATATATATATATGTATATATATATATATATATATATATATATATATATATATATATATATATATATATATATATATATATATATATATATATATATATATATATATATATATATATATATATATATATATATATATATATATATATATATATATATATATATATATATATATATATATATATATATATATATATATATATATATATATATATATATATATATATATATATATATATATATATATATATATATATATATATATATATATATGTATATATATATATATATATATATATATATATATATATATATATATATATATATATATATATATATATATATATATATATATATATATATATATATA
Source organism: Latrodectus hesperus (assembly GCA_037975125.1). Lineage (NCBI taxonomy): Eukaryota > Metazoa > Arthropoda > Arachnida > Araneae > Theridiidae > Latrodectus > Latrodectus hesperus. The sequence goes on from CM075851.1 coordinate 43,626,426, forward strand.
AACACTTATTATCGTTGTGAATTACATTTAATTTTAAAATTATGTAATTGCAGTTAGAGGAATCTTGTAATCCTTCAAAATTTACTGTGCATAATCTCCTTAAATCTGATGCATATAATACTTAAATCATCTGATGCTAGATTTTAGAATAATCTATTTTAGTATTTATATAATGTATGTCAATTTATATCTCGATATTTAAAGAATAACTTCAATTACTCTTTTACTTAATACTTCCTAGTTCATTATTAGTTTTACCATTTTATAGTTAAAATGCTATCCCAATATTTGTTCAGATTTGATTTAGGGATTACAACACACTTTTCATATTTAGCATAGCTTCTCTACGTATCTTGAAACTGATTTAAACAATTGAATTACAGTTTGTAAGCAGCCATTGTGCTCCAACATACAAATGACACCGGGATTTTAGCAAGATCCTTTATTACTCTTACAGAGCCCTCTAGACTAGAAACTTTAATTCCCTTAGCATCTGATATATCTGCTTCACTTCGAAGTAATTTAAACCTTCCACTGCACCCATTCATCAAACGAGCGATTATTATAGTGAGATACAAGTTGAAACACAGGCGAGGAGAGATAAAAGGAAATACATTTTAAAAAATAACAACGAAAGTCAAAGAAAAAAGCCATAAATTTTAAAAGAACTAAAAAAATATTATCCTGCGATTCCAGATAAAATAATTATATAGTAAGCCAAATGACAAAGCTCGCTTCAACTTTGAATACAACTTGTTATTTCTTTCATGATTTATTTATGTTTATTCATAGAATGGGATCATTTTGGGATCATTCCAAGTTTTGAATTAGGATACAATTTCTTTGTCTTTAGAAAAATACAACATTTCGTCACTGAAATAAATCTGGAGAATGTGTAAGGTATAGTATTAAATATCTATATATGTTACTCAAATATCAAAATAACACATTTGCATCATATTTAATTTAAATAAAAGTAGAAGTAATAAATAAATATAGAAATAATGTTAATAAGTTAATCAGTTTGTATGATTTACTTTTTAAACTCATAAATTACAATTAATCCAACCCGACGTCTATATAATTTTTAATAATCTGTATAAATATTTTATGTAAATTACGTAATATTTCCTATTAATTTTGCGTAACTTGTGATATAGACTTCATATGTTTTAGTTAACTCTATGTTATTCAAATTGACAAATATTTTAGTTTCACTAGTGATTTAAATTCAACTAAATTCAGTTAAGAATAAGAACAATCACATGCAAACTCTTTCTCAAATTAACACAAGATCTTCTTTAGAATTTGATTAATTAATTTGACTCTGTCACAAATATGCTTTCCACAAGCTTTTAAGGAATTTAATTTTAAAAATACATAATTTCTAAAAGTTATAACAATTTTCTGTAATAATGAGAGAAGATATGTTTTTATTGTATATTTTCATCGCACTTCTATTTCTACTATACGATCAGTGACTTTATTCTTACTTAATCCTTTCTAAACAACTTTTTCCTAGTGTTTCTTTCCTTACAATCTATTTCATTAATAAATATATCTGCTTTTATATGGTTAATTTAAATACGTTAGTTGCAAGATACCATATAGACATAACTCCATTTCAGTTTAATTTTTAAATATTTTTGTATGAACAATTTACATACAACATATTGCAAAATAAAATTTCACTAGCATTTTGATGTGGTTGATATTTAAGTTTACATTCATCGCAAAATTAATACTAATAAATTTTATAAATGTGGCTTACATTTTTATAGGAAATAAATTTTATTTCCATGGGTTCAAAACATTTATTTCAACTTTCAGTAATAAATTTGTATGATAATTTTAAGCTATACATAAAATTACATAATGAAAAATGTCACATTGATAACATTTTAAATACAATCCATAATATTACTTCATTATTTATTTTTAAGTAAATATAAAGAAAATCTATAAAATGTTTCGTGTTAATGATGCTAATAAAAACAAAAAATTTCATTTTAGTAGGGCTCCAAGATATTATTTAATGAACAATTAAGCTTAAAAACCCTAAACTTAAAGTAAATTAATACTGAAATTCTTCTAGATTAAATATTTATGTTTAAATATCTATAATAAATCTTAAGCAAATTGCAATCTTTTTCTAGTATGAAATGAAACTAGTTCTGATATTTTTCATATTCTTAGTATTAAGTTAGCATATCATTATTAACCTATATAATAATTTTCTTTGACATAAAATAATGTTAAACATAACTCTCTGCCATACATCAATACTATTCATTATTATGCATATAAAAATATATCAAACAATTTTGGGAATGTTGTCAATTAATTAGAAATAACAGTTGATGTTACTGTCTGAAAAATGGTACAAACGTATCATTTTAGGCTGGAATTCCGATGTCAATTGAAATGTTTTCCATTTAAATTGTGCATGATACTATAAATCTGAGCAAGAGTTAATATAAAATCAATGAAGAAAATAAAAAACAATTTGAACATTAAATATAAATAACATAGTTGAATAGTTAAATACGTACATGATAATTTTTTATATAATGATTTTCTAAGCTTGTAACACTGAAGATAATTATGAAAAACATCATATTTTATTCTTAATATTTCTTGGGTTGCTCTTTTTTATCTATTTTATTATAAGTATAATTTAATTTATGATAACATATAAAAATTCATTCATATATGATGTTCATTTAAGTTTTATATTTATGTAAACTGTAAACATAAAATAATTATACACTTATCTGTAGCTACATCTACTAAATTTTTTTCATAGTTCTTTATAATGTGTGTCAAATGTTACTATGCAAACATAATAATGAAATTTTCCCTTAAAGAACAATAAGCGTTGTTTAAGAAATTGCACTCGTTAAAAATAATTTTTGATGGCATCACGTTTTTGAATAAAATAGAAAATTATTCTTTTCCATCATAATAAAAATAAAAAACAATTCTTACATAAGTATAATGAAAGGCAAAGAATTATTGGGTCATAAACATTTGAGGTTGAAAAGATTCATTATGATCCTAAGTTTGAAACATTACTTTCCTGAGTATCATAACTGCGGCTGTAATATCAAATATGATGCTCACTCTATCAACTAAATTGCAGTTTGCGTATAAAAGTTTTACAATATACATTTACTTTCATCTAATACTCTGTATTAATATCATGGTTAAAATAATTTAAAATGTTAATGATTTTTAACAAATAATAATCTATTAAATTTCCAATTAGCTTAAATGTATTTTTTCATACAAGGAATAATTTTATCATTCTGATATTTATTACAATAAGCTAATAATATTTATCAGCGCCTTCTCTCTTCCTTTTTAAAATGAAATATAATTTTTGAATGCATACAATCTTCTTTTACACCAGCATGGGGCTGACAAGAGTAAATTAACTACAATATGAACTTTTGCTAGTGAACTATAGCCAAAAATAGCATCCTGAAATTCTCAAAAACAGACTAATTCACGAGTCTAGTCAAACATTTCATGTTTTTCTGAGAGCATATTTTAGGACAGAATTAAGAATTTTTAGAATTAAGCTAGAATATTTTAGAATTAAGCTTTGAAAAATGAAATATCTTGAGGTACTTTCTTTCAGGAATCACATAAATTGTTTGATTTTACACTGAAAGGAAATAGGTAACTTCGAATTCATGGTGACTATATATAAAGTAAGAAATTTTTAAATTAACGAAGAGGAAACACATGGAATTCAGTTTATGATAAACATAAGAATATAGTTTTTTGAGAACTCAGCATTATTAGAAGAAATATATACTACGCTCCACTTAACTTGAAAGCTTCTCATATGAAAGAATTAACAATATCTTTTTGGAATACAATATTTAAATCTATAGTTAGATTTTTAATATCTACGGAATCCGCTATATCACTTCTATAAAATCCATGGTCAGCGTGGTTATAAGGCAAATTATTTTATTTCAAAGGGAACCGACAGTTAATAGGATTTCGAGTACTTATACGTCGTTGCTGGTAATACTGTTGAAAAGATGAAGAGAAGAAAGGAAACCAAATCATGTAAACTAGTTTGAGGATAAAAATTAATTTTACAGTTTAAAATATAATCTAACTATATATAATTAATTAAAAAGTCTAGGAAAACAATAAATACCATTAATATTGAATTAAGTTTGTAAGATTTAAATTTCTTAATGGCAATCAATGCTATAAAATATTAATTTTTCAACAGCAAGGAATATTTAATGTATCTATAAAAACAAAAATGTCTTCTCCATTCTGTATTAGAAATAAATCCAAATTATTGTTCCAAATATTCTATCCAAATTAATTGTTTTTATCAATTTAATCCTGAAGAGAAAATATATCTGCATAAACACATGCATGACTGACTTTAAAACGAAAACTAAAAACTTCACTTCGTTTTATAAGTTCGATTAGTTGTATGAAATTTTACTTAAAATGATTTTGAACTTTCTAACTTAAGTTTCATTAAAAATAAGATATGATTCTTAGAAATTTCCATATGGGAATAAATACCTAGTCATTAATTTGATTTATTTATAAAATTAATTTTTCCCATATAATTTTGCTGCGAACGTTTATTACTGATTAAAATAATATTCAACGATTAAAAATTATGGATTACATTCAAAAACAAATTTTTAAACATGATTGAAAGAATTTAAATATTAATTTCCCTCTTTACTCTCGAATGTATTGTGACTCCCTCCGTGTCCACTATGATGACCAAAAGAATGGTTAGACCATAATGTCATCGCTTTCTCTGCTGGGATAGCATATTGTTATTGAAGTTCCATTTTAGAAACTAGATTGTGTGAAATCAGTCTTCGGATATAAAGATAAAACCCAAGAACACAAAAATAAAATTGAAATATCTATGGAATATAATTCAATGTACTAAATGAGAAAGTAAACCCACTAAATGAACATTATAATTAAATAAGATATACTATAAATTTCTAAAATATGAAAAATTCATCAGTGAAAAAAGAATGTTATACAAAATGCAACGTAAAATACGCTCTTATCTAAATAATATCATGTCTTTGATCAAACCACGATCATACGATTGTCATTAGTAGCATTATGTTCCAAATTTAAACATACATAGTGAAACCCTTAACTGATTCAGATTAATGTTTAATTACCAACTTGCTCACTATATGAAGTTTTCACAGGAAGTATACTCTATAAAATACTTTTTTCATAGTCGGTATCAAAACTTTAATATAAACATTCAAGCAGATGTTATGTATGTATTTTAATTCGTTCAAGTCGGAACTTTATACAATCAAGATGTTGTGATAGCTATAAAATTTTAAGAAAAAAATTCTGTAAAATATAAATGTCTTAAAATGAATAATTATTCATTTTAGTTTATATTAATCAAACACATTTGGATGCTTAATAATTTAGGGCTTCATACAGAAATGCATATCATTATCTTCTTCGTTACAAAATAAACAAAAGCATTTAACTGTGAGTGAATATAGGAATAATTTGCAATGGTAAAATTGACATAACAGTTTACGTTTTGTAGATTTAATACCATATCTAGTTTAAAGTATATAATGGTAAAAAAATCCAGCAAGAAAACTGAATTTATAGTAAACAAATATAATCCTCGAAATTTTTTTACGAAATATCTTACAAAGAAACTTATAAAAATATCAAGGAAATTAGAGATTTACGTAAACAATATTATAATATGAAACACTATTTAAGACAATACATTGCAAGAAACGGAGTTTAAGTAATTAACTGATTCTAGTTTCTCACAGAATAAAATGCATTTTACAAACAGGTTTACAAAAAATATTAATTGAGATATAAAAGATTTATTAAAAAGATTATGATAGTGTACACTTACATAAAGCAAAAATTCTGTTCAGCCCTTTATCACATCATGACTTTTAAAAAATTATTTATTATAAAATGAAACAAAGATATCCTAAATGCAAATAATATTTGCACGAAACTAATCTGAAAAGAATTAATCAAAATCTATATTTATACCTATTTGTATTATTCTAAATAAATAAATGAATATCTGAATATGTTATATGATTTTATTAGATTTTCAGGCTTCCAATAAAACATTTTACAAGCAATAATTTTGAAAATTTTGTTTTCTTAAGCAAAAAATGTCACATCTAGCTTCATAAAGTTTTAGACAATAATCCATTTCGCATTATTTTTAAATTAAATGAGAATCTTAGAATTTGATTTAAAATCTGTATTAAGAAAAATGGGAAAAGAGAAGAGCATATATATATACACCGTTATATATATATACAGTTAATTAAATTGTTGCAAAATATTCATTTTTTGGTACTGTGAACTAAAATTTAATTATTTTCCCAGGAGAAATTGAATCTTTTGCTTTCCATATTATACTGAAATCAGAAAGAATTACAGGATAGGATTATTTAAACTGAAACATTGTCCTTTTACTTTTTTTAATCTCTTACTTCATGGAAAAGAAAGAAAAATTCATTAAACTGGAATTCTTGTTATCAGTCGTATGGTCGATTGAATTGTGAAAAAAATTCCAAGACGAAAACGATTTTATTAACTTAATCTTTATTTAAAACAAAGCAGTTTCATTTAAATTTCCAAAGACATTTAGATTGATTTCTGCAATGTAGGAGGATTTTCAAAAATAATTAAATTGAAATTTGTGAATTAAGTTATATTATATAACTGAAACGAAATAGAATTTCTCCTCTCGATTACAAGAAATAATTTTAAATATTTTATGTTAAATAATATTGCTAATTTCTTATAAGTAAAATTAAAACATAAATGAGTGTTGCTTCATTCATAATAATATATAATATTAAGTTTGCTATTATGATTGTAATTCTAAATAATACATACATCATACACACACACACACACACATATATCTGTATGGTTAACACCCCCTGAAGAAGCTGGCCATGTTGGTATGTCGGTACATTTTCCTTTTATTCAATGTTTCTTTTAAATTTTGAATTATTTATTAAATATATGTTCCATCTGCTTACTATATTTCGTATTTTCACACAAACATTTAACATTTAATTAATTTTATAAGAAATAACGATTATATATATATATATATATATATATATATATATATATATATATATATATATATATATATATATATATATATATATATTATATAATCTAAAATGTTTAACAAACTAGCAGACGAGAAGTGGAAGAAGTAATTTATGGCTGTATTTGAAAATGAATATTTTTTTTTCTACCACGTGATTTTCTATGGGCTAATTTTTCAAATAAACTGAATGTGCACAAAAAACTGTAATTTATAAATTAGTATTATCTTGTTATGATTTTCTTATTGTATGAAACCAAGGAGAATTTGTATAACGCCTACAGTCATCATTTAGTGGGGCGCGGAGGCCTGGTTAATTAGGATGTCTTTCTCACTATCGAAAAGTAGTGAGTTTGAATCCTGGATTAACCTAAGATCCGTAGTGTTCGCTAAAGGCAGCTGGAGTTCATTATAAAGGTCGTGGTCGCAATGTCCTCCAAACGAAATGATATCTTGGAGGGTTGAAGGTCAAATATTAGTTACTTTCTTCTTTGTCCCCGCTTCAAAATAATTAAGACTCTATCCGGCTGCTGCCATCTAACTGTTAGAGCCTAACTCAGGACCAGTTCAGGGAAGCATGCTGGTACAACAACTACGATGGTAATCATTTAGAAATAAAGGCCTCTTTCATGCTAATGTAATCTGATTGTTAGCAGAATTTAAAAAATGTCGTTTTTTCTTCAGGTGACCTCATAGATAGATCATTGTCAGTTGTGTAATCTTAGATAATGTATCTGCTATAAGGAAAAAATTAATTGTTAAATATCAATCAAATGTTGCAAAAATGATCTAGATTCAAAGGATATATATAAATTGAAAGACAAAAATAATTCGTTGAAATTTTCATATAAAAAAATTATCAGCCCTTAGACTTCTCGATATTTAAACATAGTGCCAAAATAGTATTGTGCCTGAATAACTATTAAAATCCTTAAATTGTTTGAAGATAGTTATAATCACGTTATTTCTAAAATTCAATCTAAGGAAAAAATACTTAGCATTTTTATGTTTTAATACATGAAATAAATAAAATTTGATAAGATTATTCCATCCCTTTAGTGATAGAAAGAAAATGCAAAATAGCCTATGTCGTTTTCTTTACAAATACAGGATTATTCAAAACTAGCAACTTAAAGGGATAAATAACAGTCCCAGATATTTAGAAACTTTTAAAATTTCTTCAGAATTTTTTCAAAAAGTTAATATTAAAAAACTCGTAGTCCATTATTACATACAAACACAGAAATAATTAAAGCTTGTGACCTATAAGTATTATGCATATACTATTACATGACCTATACTACTATGCATAAACATAATGGATCACGTATGATTATACATGGTCCATTATGATTATGCATTTAGAAATTTTCCAAATAACTGTGACTGGCATTCCTCCATATATGTCACTAGCTTTAATTATTCCTGTATTTGTTAAGAAAGCAGCATATTCTATTTTGCATTTTCTTTCCATCGCTGTAGGAAAACAATAATCTAATCAGATTATATTTATGATTTTTAATTGCGTTTTTTGTAAACAACACTATAGAAAACATCATACTGTGATAAAACATCCACACTGTTTCCCTAATCTAACAATGTGTGACTTTGGGCTGTTTTTTAATCTAAAATAGAACTTATGTTGATATACTTTTCATTTTGAAGATGAGGTTAAGGGAGTTAAAATTTATAATTTAAACGATTTCAAAAAAATAACTTGAAGCTATTAATCTTTCCAAAATTTGAAGAGAGAAATGCATCGAAGAGAGAGAAAACTACTTTGATCACTATTGATACTTCATAACTGTAACTTATAAATCCTATGCACATTTCAAAAATATAAGAGTAACTTTAGTATCAACAGTGTGTAAGAGAAAGATAATAACATTTGCGACTATTTCGTTTTAAAAGTAATTCTGCATTTTACGATCTATGATTTAATGTCATTACATAGTATATTCCCAAATTGTAATATTTGTGGCAGAATCAATAAAAGATTATTACTTGGAAGATATTTTTCAATATAAATTCATTTTACTCAAAACGTTTTGTTTGTTTATAATAAAATAGGTTATCCAACTATATTCCGTGATTGTATAAAAGAAAACTCTCCATTTTAAAGAAGATTTTGCAAGTAATATTAAAAGAAAAGAATCCTTGTGATTCAAAAACTGCTTTGGTAAAAATGTATGAATATCTGATATTTTTGAAAGTTTTTTGTCTAATACTATGTAAAAATATATAATTTAATAATTGATTCTATGCTTTGAATGATAAATGAAAAATAATAAAAAAAATGTGGTATAAATATTAGCAAATAGCTTTTCTTTTTTAGCTAAATTCTATCGAAACTTCTCAAAATGTGACAAAAAAGGATGAAAAAAATAAAGAAATTTATATTATCAATTTTATCTCGTATTAATGCAATATTAAAACATTTATATGATAACGTAATTGGTAAGTGAATTTCTTTATAAAACATTAAATTAAAATACTCATTTAAATAAAAGCAGATGAAATCATGATTTCCTGCTGATGCAAGAAGACCGGGTCATAAGTTAGTCAAATATTCTTTATCAACTATATTTTCCATACTTAAAATATAGAAACAAGACAAATATTGAAACTAAAGTATTTTAGCACATTATGCCCAAGAAATTTTTTAAAAATTAACCTATTCCTCATTACACATTTCTAAATACTTAACTTAACTGAAAACTAAATTATCATCATTTACTTCTATCCATTTACTTGCATATCTTTCTATATCTTGTGTGTGTGGTTTTGTAATAATTCGGAACTTATTTTAAATTTTAAAATTCAATTGTCTTAATTAACGTTTGTATGAAAAAAGAAAATAGATAAACATGCAATTTCACATTAGACTTTCATTTCTTGAAAATTATCTATTTAAATGTAAAACCAGGCTAAATAATTCCATTTTTAAATAAATCATATAAAATTTAAATGTAAGAATAATCATATGCCAGAAGGCAGCAAATTTAATGACGGCAGAGCCTGGAGTGGTGGATTCGTTAGCAATATCTAGGGAAGTAAAGAGGAAGAAAGTAAATTCAGCATCAGAATACGGATTACTGTTCAATGTTTAGATCTGAAATCACAGCTATCAGTGTAGCTCTTGATTATGCCCTGACGACTACCAAAAACTAATAGGTAAAGTATAGGTTTACTTACTAATAGGGGTTTGACTAATAGGTAAAGTGCTATTCAGTATTTCAAAAACTGGCCTAAAAATTTATGATAGCCCAGCTCAAGTTATTTTACGGCTTTTCTGTGAGATTGGTCGGATAAAATCTATATATGTATGCAGTGGATTCCATCGCATGATGGGGTAAATTAAAATGAGACAGCAGATACGCATGCCAAAAATGATTGTAATCTCCCCCCCCCTATCAATTCAAATGAGCTTATTCCCTCGGAAATTCGCTCCTTAAGCAAACAGAAAGAACCCTTGTATGCTGCAAACGGTCCGCGTCATTCACTATCTTGTAGTAGTGGTACCCAGCCTTTTCAATCAGCCAAGGCGGGATTTAGAAATGACCATTTAAAAAGCTTGAGTTTCCTTAATGGGGAGTAAAAAATAGTTAGTCCAACAGTTTACCTTGAAAATTTTATACTCTTATATACATGTACACACACACACACACACACACACACACACACACACACACACACACACACACACACACACACACACACACACACACACACACACACACACACACACATATATATATATATATATATATATATATATATATATATATATATATATATATATATATATATATATATATACAGTATGTCCACTAAAGTCCCTTGCCACCCTCTTAACTTTGAAATGGCTGCTGCTATATTCATAAAAGTGGTGTCTAGGTATAGTAAAGTAGCCATGCGCTACTGAATGAAACGGAATACAGTTGTATTCTTCACATTAATGCCTACAAGGTATCTTTTCGTAGAGGATGCTCTACAACTTTGTAAATCACTTTTTTTCTCTATCTCGTTTCATTTTCGATATAGGAATGCTAACTCCGCAATTGTCCACCAGATGGCGCAGTATTTTTTTCATTCAGTAACGCATGGCTACTTTACTATACCTAGACACCACTTTTATAAATATTGTAGCAGCAGTTCCAAAGTTAAGAGGGTGGCAAGGGATTTTAGTGGACATATTGTATATATATATATATATATATATATATATATATATATATATATATATATATATATATATATATATATATATATATATATATATATATATATATATATATATATATATATATATATATATATATATATATATATATATATATATATATATATATATATATATATATATATATATATATATATATATATATATATATATATGTATACATACATACATATTTTACAGACTTGAAAAGTAAAATGCATATGAAAAATATAATTATGAGTTGTTTTATTAAAAATAATTTTTTAAAGATATCAAATTACATTACACCTTTTTGAGATGCAGTATAATTATAAAAATTTTACTGCTGCACCATATTCAGAAAGTAAAATTTTACTTGCGACTCTTCTTCGTTAATACCACAATGAAATTCATGTCTTTGAAATGTAGATTTCATAACTTGGTTGTGCAAAGCATACTTTAGAAGAAAAGCATTGCTTGATTATTGCGTTTTTATGTAATTTAATATTTATATTTTTTTCCACATAATATTGTCCTATCAACTCAAAATTAAGTTTTTCCTATTCAGAAATCTTAAGGTCAATTATTACTAGCAAATTACTGTTTACAAAGAGTAAGAAGCTGATAAATGAGAACAGATAAGGTTTGATAAACATTTATTTGAAAATATATCTTAATAAGCTTACACTTTACTTACACGAATTTTTATTTCAACAAAATTTTTAAAATATTAAGAGTAATATTCATAGTGGTTATTAGTTTAATAAAAGGATTAATATGCATAATTTATTTATTTACATATATGACTTTAAATAATAATTTTTGTTTAAAATGTTTTCATAGGAAAATATCTAGGCATGCATAACTTATAAAAAATTATAAATCGTAATCATTTTACTTTTTCTAATAACGAAAATTTTCTTATTAAAATAATATAGCTAATGTTAAATTACTTTTAATGCTATTATTTATTTTATGTAATATTTCTTTTAATAAAATAAACTTTTTTTCACAGATTTAATACATTAAAAATAAATGTTAATCTCTTTATAATTTTAATTTCTGTCTTCATGTTGTAATTATAATACTTATCGTGACTATTTATTATAGACAAAATATTTCATGATAATCATATTCTTTGATTAAAAATTTTAATGCTTTAAGTTTTAGTTAATTCACATTTTTAACTAGTACTTTAAATATTTTTCATTACTTATGAAACAGGAAGTTATTTGCTTATAAAATTTAGAAATGTCAGTCTTATTTAAAAATATAAAATATTGTCTTTTATGTGTGTGCAATGCATTACTTATTTTAAATAATTAGTATAAAATCATTAAGAAATTCTAAAAATTCCTATATTGTATACTTTTTTTTAATTATTTTATCCCCATTATTTGAATATTACTGTCGTTGATATTATGCATACTATGGATAAAAAAAACATTAAGACTTTATTCTTTGTATAAAATAAGAATCTTGAATATTAAAGTTTATATTTGCAATGCATGTTTGAACTATTCGAGTTGAAAAATCCCCAATTCTTTCCCTATTAGAAGCCAAGTAAAAGAAGCATCAAACAGTCTCAGAGAAAAAAGGCAGAAAACAAAGACACACAAAGTGTGTCTTTGTGCATTGAAAAATATAAATAACTAAAAAAAAGTAGTCTTCTGCTCTAAGCCTTTTGACAAACTATGTGACTTCCTGTTGAAAAAAGGAATCTAACAGACATACAAAACAATAACAGTCAAAAAAGCACCAAAGGAACAAAAGGTAAAGGAGTTTTTTCTTCAAGAATTTATGGGATTCCAGTTATTCCAAAAACGTGAGACTAGTGATATTTTAAAAGAAACGAAATAGAAGTGTCCAAGGGAAACAAGGTCTACATCTGGAATTTCAACTCAATTTAAGACTTTTCTGTAGAAAAGCACATTCTTCTCGTTATCTCTTATTTAATGGTATTTTCTAGAACTAGGGTCCAATTCTTTATAAGGTTTATGCAGTAAGATTATTCTTTTCTTCTTCAATCTACCCTGGTATTTTTATCTCTTAACGAAATGTAATGAAAAATTTCTCCAGTTTGAGGAAGAAAAACGTTATCAAATACACATTTCATTATTTTTTGTGGGTAACGGATTAATATATAAATAAACTAATGCTTTTTTATCATTGCAAATTTGGAAACGTTAAAGAACACGGAAATATTTTATCAGTGACAAATTTTTATAAAAGTGGAATACACTTACAGATTTGTTCTCAAAAAATATTGTTTAGAATAAATTTTAAAATATATTAGCATTATAAATCGTTAGTGCCAAAAATATTCTACTGAGAAACATCAATTACGCAATATTTCGTAATAAAATTTCTAAAAATATGTGTTTTAAATTAGGTCAAAAAATATTTCTACGATATTGTTGATAATATTTAACTATTAGGGAAAAAGTTGTGTAATATTTTATTAACTAAAAAATGTGAATTTATTATTATTATTATTTCTTATATGAAAGTTTCCAATTAAGAGTTAATTGTACTTTTGATTATTAAATTCAGCTTATGCACACGTTAAGCATTTTACGAGTTATTCAGCTAATTTCAATCAGTTTAATCATCATTGTAACGTTCATTATTAGGTTAATGAATATTTAGTGTATTGTGTAAATTATAAAGTAAAATTGAGCATAACCTTGCATAATAATGCATCAAATTACTTGTGTTTATGAAAGAAATCAATAATTTTTGAATATATGAAAATATAAAACTATTAAACACTGATAATTTTAAAATTTATTTAAAAATATTCTTTAATGAATTCTTCAATGGAAAAGTTGTAGTTACTGTATTTAATATTCATTTATAAATTTAGAGCATAAAATAAATATACAATAATTATCAAATTTTAAAAACATTCTTATCTTTTTGGGATACTTTTAATGAAACAAACTATAGTCAAAACATGTGTCTAATGTTCTATTAAAAATAATATCCAGGAAAAATATATGAATCATGGAGGCGCTCTGACTTCAAAAGGACTTCCATGAAAATATTATTGTGACCCAAAAAAGTAATCTATATTATATGAAGATGGAAATAACTCTAAACTGCATAGATATCTGGTCAACATCAATGAGTTTTATACATATATATTCCAGTTAAAAAATTAACAAATTAAATGCAGTTTTATGAAATGAAAGAACTTAATGATAATTTAAATATTAGTTAAATTTGACAATAATAAAGTGTCAAGAGTTTTAGAATCTCTTTGATTAAAACATAATTAACAAACATACAAATAATCATACAGGTCAATGGAAATAGTTCTTATGTTTTGTAGAGAATTGAATAAAATGTGTTAAATATTTTTAAGTTAGGCACTATATTTAATTATAAGCTTATAAAAATATAATGCAAAAAAATTCTTATGGAAAAAGTTAAAGAATAGTATCAGCATAGCTACTTAACTTAATCAAGATGGCTTACATGTTTACATACCGATGCATAAAGTGCAATTATTCCTGAAAAATTGAGTAATGAAGTCAAAATAAAAAAATTACATACGGCAATGCCATTATCTTTATGTACCAAATTTTTTATCTCTAGTTACCAAAATACTTTCCTTATCTAAGGAACACTTTGATTAGCTCCGTAAGGGTACATTTGATATTTTATGAGATGAAAAAAGATTACTGAGAAACTTCTAATGTTGCCTTTTTCGCTGCAGGCAATATTAATGTTTAATAGCGTTTTCAGAATTATACCAACATATTATATATCACATTTTCCGAGGGTGCTATTTATGTTGATGTGATATTCGTTCAAGTAGGAAAAGAAACACTTTAATTTTATATTAAATTTAAACAAATATCATAATGAAAATAAAACTCTGATTGCATATCTGTAGAGTATTTTTTAAAAGTTACTTTTACAGAAATCTATTTCAATTCAGATGTACTCCGTTTAAAAGCAATATTTAAATTTAGTTTAATTATATGCATATTAATTATATAAATATAATTTAATATTGATTTATTATTTAATAAAATTTGATTCCTATAATTTTAATTGTAGTGTCTTTCGTTTTAGAAAAATCTAACTTACAAAAAAAAAACAAATATTAACTCCCAGACAGAAAATTTTAAATATTTTATAAGCAAAATTTCTATGAAATTCTTTGATAATTACTTAAATAGATATACACCATTATGTCTTAAT
This sequence comes from Latrodectus hesperus, assembly GCA_037975125.1. Taxonomy (NCBI): domain Eukaryota; kingdom Metazoa; phylum Arthropoda; class Arachnida; order Araneae; family Theridiidae; genus Latrodectus; species Latrodectus hesperus. Next base: position 43,641,992 of record CM075851.1, read on the forward strand.
TCCTGCAAAGACTGACAAATTTGACAAATTAATTTAAACAAAAAAAACTTTAAATTATATTCTCAAAACGTTTTATTCTAATAAAAAAATTCAATAGTTAGAATTAAACAAATATAAGCATTTTAAATATATTACACGTTATATATTATATATATATATATATATATATATATATATATATATATATATATATATATACAACAATTGAAGTCAACATAAAATTAATAACTTTGTTAACAATGCTGTACAAGCACTTTCTTATTTTATCTTTCACTTTTATGTATTGAGCCAATTTTTTATGACTACACAGAAATCAGTCTGAGGTTTCTCTAACTATAATCATAATTTGAGAAAAATATGAAATGAAGTCATTTTAAATTAATATTTATAACATCGTAAGAAAGGAAATGCCAGACAATTTAGAAATAAATTAAATTCTGAAATTTTTAAATTGCATTTGGTATTAATTATAAATTAGGTGTTCTTAGGAATTTCTTATAATTTTATATTATTCGAAAGAAAAGTAAGCGCATTTGCCTTGATTTCAAAACCATATGAAATAATTTACTATTTATTCAAAAATACATCACTTTTGTATTATATTTATTATGCCCCTTTATTGATATAACATATTCACAATTTAAATTATTAGAAATATAAACGCTTAGTAAATCTAAAAATTTTATACCTTCTCAGACTCATGATTTTCTCTTTACAGTTCATCTTTAAATATTTAATTTTGTCAAATAACAGTTATTTTTTCTTAGAATAGAAATCTAATATGAAAATAAACATGTGTATTCCTTGTACTTCATCTGAAAACAATAAAAAATTAATGATGAACGCTTAACAAAATTTTCTCAAGTAATACATTTACAAAAAATAAATGAATATTAGTTTATAAATACAAAAAACAAGGAATATTTATGTTATAATTAAAAGTGACAATTTAAGAATATTATAACTTAGGTAGTGAGAACAAAATACGTTAAAAAATAATTAATTTCATCCTATATGAAATATAATAATCTTTAAAACTGTCGATGATACACATTTGTGAAAATATATTTAGCAAATCCATTGTTAAAATTTAAGAAGCATTTCTAAACTTTTACTTTGATTCTAACTCTATTTATAGTGAAGAATATCATTATGTTATATATAATATTAATATATTAGTAGTCATGTAAATATTAACTGAAAAATGTTGCAGGGTTTCTTAAAAGTATATTGCTTAGTTTAACTATTAATAAGTAATTAATATGATTATTTTTAAAATATGGAGTCTAAGAATTTAAAATGCATCACTCTAGTTCTCTCCATTGGGTTATGAGAGATTTGAAATTATGTATTGATAATTAAATTCCTCTGACTGCATTAAGTTGATATAAAGCTATGCATGCACATCATTATATAAAGCTAGAAACGCAGTCACGCTATAAGACTTCAGTGTAATAGGATAAGAGAAAAGCTGAAAACTCTGTAACTAAGTAAGCAGAGAAAACAGACTAACTTTAATTAATGTAGAAAGGAGGTGCGAAAAATAAATTTGAGTTTTCTCGAACATTCCACTCCAAGAGGAAAGCAATTTGCAAACAGCTTACTCTCAAAAATCATTTTGCGTTTGTTTAGCAACTTTAACTATCGGAGAGATCTCGCAAACTCTACTCCTTTTATGAATAAGCTGAGAGAATTCTCTTTTACACTTGCATCTCGCCGAATCGATAGAGTGCTTTTAGCTTGGAACAAGTATCCTTCACCCATGTGGAGCTGGCTTCAATGGTTAATGCAATTTCCTCTTCTTCTTTTGCCTCCTGACGTTAGGCGAAGTACAAGAGTTTTCCATCAACCGTCGCTTTTACTGCTTTTGCGCGTCTTCTTTGGCGATCGGTGACTTCTCTCAGCTCTTTCTACATCTTTCTCTCGTCCCCTTTTACCTTCCTCTGACTTCCCATCTTTACCTTCCACGCGTTTCCTTTCTTCTTGTTTCGCCCATTCTTCATCAGCGAGTGAATCTCTTCATCTCGTGTTCGCTGACATTTTTTATTTCGTTCCCCAAGAGTTTCTTCTACTTTTTTGTACGCTTCTGAACGGTGAAGAATCCTTTTATCCGGTTTACTTTTTACGGTGGCTTCTAAATCTACTGGGAATATTTCTCTGTAGAAAGAGTATTGTTGCTGAATTCAATTTAAACACATATGATCTTATTTAAAATTTATCTCCAGTATTGTACCATTATATCTTGTGTACTGAGAAATATATACGCAGATTATTTCCGTGGTCTAATGTCCTCATTTTAGCTAAACATTTTCACAAATAGATAAAATATAATAATTCTACAACAGGCTCTGAATTTCAAAACCTCAGTAATTCAAAGAAATTTTATTTAATAAATGAAACTTAAGTAACGTGAAATTTAAAACTTTCCAGCATGTGATTTTAAAGAATACTTCCATGATACATAAACCTCTCGGATGAAATTAAATTAATTTATCTTTATTAATAAATCGAAAATAATTAGAGCAAATTTTTTTAAAATATATAATGAAATATATTTATGAAACTTTATTATTTATAAAATAGTATTGAAAATTATTTTATTCTCAAATACTTCATGACATACATTTTCCAATAATGCAATAATTTTCTTATAAAATAATGCTCAGTTGTGTATGAAGTATTTAATATTATAACAGTGGTATACAATGATGTAAAAAAGTGAAAGTTAAAAATATTGTATGTTTTAAACATGCGAATATATCAAAGATTTTTAGCTATTTTAAATTTTAATTAGTTCATATGTGTTAAGTCCTTTCCAGTTTTATTTTATTTCAGAATAAATAACTTTTTTATTTTGTTACTTTTAAATAATTAAATTTGTTAAAATATATTATTCAACATAGATGTTCTATACAGAATTTTATTTAAAGGAATATTCCTGCAAATGCAGTATTAAGAACTTTTGAGACAGAATTTAAATCTTCCAGGCGAACATATTTAATCATTTCTACAATTATTTTAAAAGACTAATATTTTAATACATATGTCTGCGCAAGTATCTAAGTTTTTTATAAACATATATTATAAAATATTTTCAAAGAATTTGACTTTCAAAAACATGACTATTTTAAATATTACATTTTCACAAATAAATTCTCTGAAAATATATTTCCAAATATTAAACTTTTCATGTGAATACATAGATACATAAATTAGTTTTATTTTATTTATTATTATGCTTGAATCATAAACTTCTCTCGAAATAAAATTTGACTTTTTTTTCCGTTTCATAAGAGATACATTCACCATCAATTCTATTTTTAAAGTGCAACATTTGAAAAAATACAATTTTCTATAGAGAACGTCAATATTCAATGAATTGCTAAAACTTTTATTCTATAAATACAAACATATTGAAAAAGCTTTTGAATGGAAAATTTTGGAAAAAAATACAAAAGTAATTATTTGTCTAGATATGGTGTTTTAAGATAACTAATATAAAATGAAAAAAATGTAGAAATATTTGATAAGTTTCAAGTTATTTTGTGAAAGATACATTCAGAAATTAAAGAATATTTTAAAATATATTATGAATATTTTGGTAAATGTGTAAATATATTAATATACGTGTGCATGTATGTCAGCAAGAATGAATGAATGTGAGTGTGTTTATATACATATTTGTGTTTTTCTATTGCCCATAAGATAAGTAAAGATTCACATCTCTCTTTCCTATTCAAGTGTTACATTTATATTCTGTTTATTCAATGTCTAAGGGAAAATACTTTTCTTAAAAGCTATACACTATATATCTAACATAACTATCTAAAAAATTTATAAGAAATAATTTCTATTCTTATTTTGCTCTAATTTTCCTTGTAAGCCGTTATACGTACTCTAAAAATAAACTTAACCATTAAAAATTCCTTTTTTATTATTCTCTAATTGCATTCCTTTTCTGCCTTAGTGAATGAATATAAATTTGCACACACTTTGAATTAAAATTTCCTATTTCAAAATCATTTAACTGCGCTACACATTTGTAGGAGAATCAAAAATCAGAACAGTTATGATAATGAATGATCACACTGTTATTAACTAACCAATGTGTTTAAAAACAAGAGAATTTATTTATTTAAATCTTAAAGATTGTTGTTGTTGTTGTTCTCGTGTCCAGGAAAATAGTGTAGATAACAGATAATAAGGAAAGTCTCTAATTTCCATCGAAAGTCTTGACCACTGCCTTTGCAATTAGGGGTGCATCAGGGCTGTAGAGAATTTCTTGCAATGAGTCCCTGAGTGGGACCATTCCCATTTTTAATAAATTTATCGCAACAGCTTATCATTCCAAGGTGTGATTGGGCGTGAGCTCGACTACCGGGCAGTGCTTACATTGAACATATGTTCTTGTTTTATCCGGGAGAAACTTCATGCCGTTATGGTGTTCTGTACTCTCATCTTAAAGATTAATAACTATATATATATATATATATATATATATATATATATATATATATATATATATATATATATATATATATATATATATATATATATATATATATATATATATATATATATATATATATATATATATATATATATATATATATATATATATATATATATATATATATATATATATATATATATATATATATACAATATTTATAAATTATCTTAGTAAAGAAAAAATCCTCATTTTAACTTCCTTAATTTCTTCTGACTTTCAATAGTATATGTAAAATGATTGTTGTAAAAATCTAAAATAAGCTGATAAAATACATTAAATAGCAAGCAACATGCAAATGATTATTTTTAATTGTTTGCAGTTGGTAGAAAAGAAAAAAAGGAAAGTGGAATTATTAGACAAGTAAGAGGACAGATTTTATTTATTTCTAAAAATTCTTAATATTATAAATATCGAAATTTAATAATTATAATGCTCTTAACTCAATTAAATTATTAAGTTTATATAAACATTATTTCAAATATTGTGTGCATTATATGAATTACGGTTTTCTTTCAAAGAAAAGTCAGCTGCGTTCAGAGTGTTCTACTTATATTTCTTAGACACAAATTCTCAAACCAAAAATATAAGAATTAGAAAGGAAATTAAAAGAAACATCATTCATTTTATTATCTAATAGATGCATCATTTTAAGGTTTAAACATAATATTTCACAATATTGAAATAAAATAAAAAAGATTTATCCAAAACATTTAACACAAAATAATTTTATTTGAGGATTAAAAAGTTTTAAAAAATATTCTGTCTACTTCAAAACAAACTTTCAAACTGATGTTTGAGCAAAATAGAATCAAACTTTCTGGCTATATGATTATATAAAATAATAGTTTATCATATAGAAATAATATCATGCAGAATTTATATAAAAATATGTATTTTAATAATTTTTGAGCCCTAATTTTCATGACAAATTCAAACCAACTCCCAGAAAAATGTTCTAGAAAATTTGACAAATCCAGAGTTTTGAAAAACAGCCCATCAGATTTCAAATTAATGCTATTTAAACTATGCTCAGATGAAGCTTGAGCAGATATACACTTAGTGCAAGTTTTATGAACATTCTGTTCTTTCTTAAAAGTGAAAGGTCATTTATCCATTGATAAATAGCGAGAGACAAGATTGCAGGAATCATTTGTCTCCGATAAAGGTAACTCTACCAATTCTTATCCATTATTGCTGTTCCAGAGGAAGCTCTACAAGTGCTTATTCAATTTATTTTGCTCTGACAAAACTTATCTGAAGGTGGTACACATATCTGGTTGTGGAGTAACAAGAGTAGTTGCTTTAACCAAAGTATAAGCCATCTCGTTGCCATAAATACCGAAGTAAAATGGAACTATTGGAAATGGATTTCAGAATTATTAGAGAGTCTATTCGTAAGTGTTAAAATGGACATTGTAGTTCGGTCACCAACTTAACTCCAATTACTGATATGTTTAGTTGAGGATCTGCAGTCAGTGATTATCCACATACAGTTGTTTTATCAGACTTAGCGATACCTTCAATAAAAATAAGGCCATTTTCAATTTCTATAAGCTCTGACCTGAAAACAGAACAGTAGATAGAATTGTTGTATTTGAAACAATATTTAAACTCTCTGAAGCTCTGATGAAAACACCACAGACTCTCATAGACTTGATTACTCCTACCGTCATTTGTGTATATGAAGAAAGCAAATGTTGAAATGTGGCTGATTGATTCAGTTGTCATTTATATATATACATTTATTAAATTCAGAGCTATCAGCGTTTTTTTAGTCAGTTTCATTAGTTTAGTACGAACATATACGATTTTGTATACCTTGACAGGATTAAAACCCGACAGCAATGAGTGATTTTTTATAATATTTGGTTTTTCTTCATCTATACTATTAAAAAAACAGATGCGTACTGTTTCAATTAAATAATTTATATATAAGATATACTGATTTTTTGAATTTTCCCTTATTTTTAACTAATAGCAAAACTATTTAGATATTTTAGGTGCAATATTATCCTTAAAATTTCTATAGTTTGTGGAACAACCAATTTAAGGAAGTAATATATTACATAATAATACTAATTTATTTCTTTGTAGTGTTGTTCTTTGTTTAAGAAATATCAAAAATTTAACATTTAATGCTTGAAAACATTTAGAAAAATAATTGATTTTTATAAAGAGAAAGATTTAATCTTTAACTCAAATAAGGAATTATGATAAATCTTGGCTTATAACCATTAAAGTAAAAATATGTTTTATACATGCATCCCTCTTAAAAAATGAATTCAAATACCTATTGTCAATTTTTTTTCATTAGTTTAAATTGATAATGATATAATTTTAGATGAATATTAAATAAACTAAGAAATGAAGAAAGTGATAAATTAATATTTCAAAGTTGCCCTGAAAATAGTATAACTAAATTAATATTGTTTCATGAAAAAATTTCTTTTTTTATAAAAAAAATAGGTACTTTACTAAAAGACATTAGAGAAAGCATTTATTGGTTTTGAAAATAGAGAGATGATAGATATTGCTTTCATAGTAATTTAAAGAAGATTAAAGCAAAATAAATCTTAGATATTTTTATGCAACGTAAAGTGCATAGGTAAAATAATTCTTAGATATGTTTGTGCAACATAAAGTGATATTGTACTTATCTAAAAACATCAATTGCATCTTCAATTTTATTAAATGATTTTTATGAATTTAAAATTATACCTGAATCACAAATGCTTATTAATTAATAGATTAAGAAAAGATAATCTTGACTTTATTTTTGTAAATTAATAGTATTTTTGAAACAACATTTCATACATATTTATTTGAATTCATTTGTTTAAAAAACTTCTGCAAATTTTGAATAAGTCTTCCAAAATATAATCTGTTATATAATTTTCAAAATGGTTTATCATTAAATCTATAAGCATTTACATGAATATTTTCTTCATAAATTCTATGACACGAAGTACATTTTGAATTTTAAATAAGTTAAATTGCATTTTTAAACATTAAGCAAAAATTTAACATAAATTTAAACAAATTCATTTAAATATGTATCACTGAATATCACTAAATAAACATAAATTCAAAAACTTCTCAAATGCTTAACCTCATATATGTTTTAACACACTTTTTAGTTTGTATTGTCGAAGTAGCTTTATTAAGTAATATATTAAAATCTGTATAAAATCAATAATTACTTTAACATGTTCTTAAACAATAATTATTCATTGAAAGAAAAATACTTTCATTATAAATTAAATAATTTGAATATATGAATAAAATTTTATAAAAAATATTTGAACCTTATTAATTAAGTGAAGTTCTATCACATCTACTAAAAAGTCAAATGACACCAGAAAATGGAATCTAAAAATCAATAAGTTCCAAAAATAAATTTTTTGAAAAAATTTTTTATTTTGTTATGAAAAGGGACTGTACATTATACAATTATTTCAACAATTTTATGGTGAAAACGAGCAAATTTAATTTATCTTATATAAATGTATAAAACTGATAAAAGAAACTCTCACAAAAATGGAATTTAAATAGAATTTAACACTTAACTTACTCAAACCCTATACCTTATAAGAAAACATGTTCAAGATGATGTTATTTTTTTCACACCAAGCATTTTATTTTGTATGAGATATTTATGTTCACTGTAGTATATCATCATTGATATTAATCCATTAGATTGTTATACTTTTTCACTTTTCATTGGTTTGATAAGTTTTTCTTTATAAAAGAAACATGCTAACAAAATCTTATGACAACTGAATTACTTGTTTTTACCACCACATAATAAATTGATTCACTTAAAATGTTTCATATATTTACTATAAGAAATACATAGTTATCTTAATTTACTATGTGAATCAATCAGAAATATAATGTGTCACTGAAATTCTACATTTTTTAAGGAATGTTGTCTTACAATATGAAACAAGTTTTCATTTTTAAAATGATTTCCTCAAATGTGTTTATATAATTTTAATTTTCTTCATCAGTTCTTAGTATAATAAGATCTATACATTTCATTACAATCAAATTTATTACTTTATTACATATTCAATGTTACTTATTATTGAACATAAATATTTCAACTTCCAAAAAAACAAGAATTTTGTATAAAGATTTGTACTTATTAAAAATAAATTTTATAGTACAAGAACAGAATTTAAAAATTTAAATTTTCGGATACCCTTTATTGTAAACTTCATTAGTAGAATTTAAAATTCTTTCATTATTTTTAAATTAAATGCTCTATAATTCAATTTTGATCCATTAAAGTATTTACTAAAGTATATGATAAGCAATCTATATGACTTTTATACATCAAATATCACCTTTATATTCGAAAAGAGAGAAGAACGCACAAAATTTATATCTATTATCAAATATTGCTTATATGACTCTCACCCCCCCCCAAAAAAAAGCTATATAAAATTAACAAAATATTTTTTGAATTGAGCATGTAATAAGATTTATTAATATGATTTATTTCTTTTATAGACATTTCAAGGTTAATGTAGTATGACATGTTATTTGAAAGACAAAAACTAATGCATGTACAAATTTTCTAATTCAATGAATTTAAATAAAATTTTCTAGAAAAATCAAGGTGTTGAAACATATACTGCTAATCATAATATCGATAAAATATCTCAGAGTAATAAAAACTAAAATTATTTTTATTTGTTGATGCAGAATCTAGAAAGGCTTTTACAATTAAAATGCTCGAATTCATTAATAAAATAATCAAAGTTCTCCTTAAAAACATAATATACTATAAAAGTATATAATAATTTATTCTAAATCATTTCTGGAAAATTAATTAATTAAATTCACATGACAATATATGAGATATGAGAAAGTAATGTATATTGTCTCAGACGTTAATATTTTAGTTATATTATTGAAGTAGAATTTAACTAAATGTTATTAGCTTTCATTAAAGTAAATTGCTTAGTATTCTTTAATTAGAATAATCGAGACATTAAAAAATTTCACACATCCCTTGAGTAAAATATATTTCTTTTTAAATATTGCTTATCTCAATACACTTCTCATAAGAAAAAAATTCAAGGTATTGGTATTTTCTTTAATTAAATCTTCAATTGTACGTGAAAAAATAATTTAATCTATAAATTTCCAGGTTATTATTTTTTTCTACTTTATAATAGACCATATTCTTTTACTTATCTACAAAGGTACATAAATGAAATGAGCAACTTCGTTTATAAATATTTATCTCTTACTGTTTCTAAATAAATAAAACTAATTTCAAAATAAATAATATAAGGAATATATATATTAAGAATTATCATCAACTTAGTGCTTTTCATTGTTCAACTGTTTTATAAGGCTAAAAATATAACTAAGGGAGTAACATAATTTAAATTTCAAAATATCCATTATTATTCTACTTTTGAAAAAGAAAGGTCACTATCAGATGCGTCAACTCATGGTTAATTTTTTAATATAAAAGTCAATATAGTAGAAAGTAATGTATATACTTCTAAGCAATTTTAATATATTTCAATCATGCATCAAATAACAATTTCCTTACACATGTTTTAACACAATAATTAAACTTCCTTTAATATTATATATATTTAAAATAAATGTATGTAATATATGCAGGGATAGATATAGGGATATATATATATAGATATAGATATAGCAGGGATACATATATATATTTATATATATTATACTATATATATATATATATATATATATATATATATATATATATATATATATATATATATATATATATATATATATATATATATATATATATATATATATATATATATATATATATATATATATATATATATATAATATTGTTATTTCTATGCTTTACTTCTAAAAATTTTAAGTTGTTTAGTAGAAATGTTCTCCGAAATCTTTTTATATATTTATATATTAAGATTATTTCCAAAACACTTATCATCTATAAAGAAATGTCTTAGTAATAATGTTATTAAGGATATATAATGACATTCGTCATTTAAAATCATTAATGACAAACACCGTCATCAACTTTAATATTTAAATCTAAACTGCTTACATAACATAAAAATAAGAATTAACCGTTACTTATTAAAATAGAAGTAATTGCAAATGAATTATTAAATCTTATGTTAGGTATTATTTATAATTGTTTTTAATTTATTCCTTTTCTTTTCTCTTTTAAACTTTATAGAAAAAAATAATATTATAAGATGTATAGAAGATAGTTTAGTCAAGTGAATGAATCCAATTTCCATAAAGTATTATAATTATTTGTTAATAATTATAATCTTGAATTCGGTGACAAATTTATTATATTTTAAGATAGGTAAATGAAAAATTAAATTTAGTTACTATTCCATAAAACAATATCTTTAACACTGAGAAAATATATTTAAATTTATAAAATTACTGTTGCTTTACATTGTTTTAAAGGAAAATTTTGAAAATATAATCTTTTTTCGATTTTATCATAAATGTGTCTCACTTAAAATAATCTGCAAATTTTTGTTACTATTTTTACAGCCATTTTCTCATAAATCATTTGACCAAAGAAAAAATTCATCATTAATGTATTTTTTTTCAATATTTTTCAAAGTAATATTTCTGAAATGAAAAATGACTCAAAGAAGGTTATAATGCTCCAAATGCTTTTTTTTAAATTTAATTCTGAATAATAGCTTAACATATTTTAATGTAAGCTTGGAATATTGTTAAGCTAAAAATTACTTTTATTTTCCCCCTAAGTTCACAAATTGAATAAGTTTTGATATTAGCTATGGGAAAAAAACTTCAAAGTAATAATTTTTATCGAGAAATTTATTAAAATGCATAGATTTTTTACATATTGTATCAACATGACCATTTTGATATTTAGCGTACCTAGAATATTATTTTTAAAAATTGTGTATATGATGACAATTTTAATAACAGTTATACTATGAATAATATATTTTTGATAATATATTGTTTAGAAGAGTATTTCATTTTCTTTCTCTATCGCTCACGCTATTGTGTCACAGGAGAAAAAAACTGTATTAATAATTTCTAAACATATATTTTTTATAAATAAATGTAGTAATTATAACATTTGAAAACCAAAAATTTAAGGTAAACTAACAAATCATTATACAGCAAAAAAAGGCTCTATTTAAACAATGAAACTAAACATTTGTTAAACTACTGATTACTTAAGTTGTCAAATTATGAAATCTCATTATTAACAAATTTAAATAAATAATAATAGTAAGATAATTTGTAATTTGTTATAATAATATAAACAAATTACAAAATTTCTTTAACTATAGACAATAGCGAGTAACAGAATATGATTAATGTGAAACATTAATATTATAAGCAGTGATTCTGTAAATATTGAATATAAGTAATTGAGATTTATAAACATAAAAAGTTAAACATTTAAAAAAACCACTACATGACTTGAGTTCATTCATTTATTTCTTTTATAATTTTATTTCTTTGGTAATATAATGAAAGAAAAATTTAAACAAAGAATATATTGTTAAATTTTAAGAGTAATATGCATTTTTCATTTCTTCGTAGCTTTTTTTTTTAACTATTATTAATAACACTTATAACTTATTTAATTTACCAGAAAAGGATTTCAGTTTGTATCCATATACTTAAGTTACATCTCTTGTAATAAATATAAGATTTAAAAAATTTTTTTTGCATAGAGTATCAACGTAAGAAAGATATTAAATATTCATGCATAGAAGACACATTTTTTTAGATTAGGAAGAAAAGTAAAAAAATATATATATCCCAGTAAGTCGCCTTTGCTCAGTATTTATTTGTCCCCCTTAGTAATAAAATCTCTTCCAGAAAGCCACGAGACAAAAGCTTAGGAGTCCTTCGGAAAACCTTGTAAATTTACAGTCTCTCTTTCTATCTCTCTACGACCGAAATCAACTCTTCTCTCCTCCTGAAAACTGAAATATTCATCACACAAGCTGCAAGCGGTGTTAATACAAAGATTCCAGAGTCCATTTACATTATTACTGGCAGCAAGACCCTCCGGGAACGTCCGGGGGATTATAATTAATAGCCCAGATCCAAGCGTTACGGAGGCAATCCAATTTGTGTAAGCGTGTCCGGGTGTCAGTCCTGGAAAAGTTGACGTCAATAGAAGGTTGCTATGACAGCCACTCAGTTCTTTATAATCAGAAAAGGAAAAGAGTCCTGGACATACATACTCTTGAGATTATATGTTGAATGCACTTCTTTGCAGGAAGTTTGGAAAAGTAATTCTGCCTCAGTAGGAAATATGAGGCTTTAGTTATGCTTTTTTTACCTCCCTGAGCATTTATCTCTGAGAATGTTAATTACATGTTGAACAGAAACAAAAAGATATTATAGGGAGTTGATATTTCATAAGGTTGCACGCCATGACTTAAGGGAGTGATGAATATCCAACACCTTAATAGTCTCTGCTGAAAGTGTTTTCCTCAGGAGTCAAAGATTAATTATAATTACTGAAACACATGAAACTAATGAAAGTATAAGTTAAGTACATAAAGTCATTAACGTTAATATAGGAGATATCGTAAACAGAAATATTATTAATCTTTAACTATTTATTTAATATTCTTAATTCTTGAAAATTGTTTTAATCAATTATTGAAGACACTGAAAGCATTTCTAGATTTTTTTATTTAAAATTTGTGAAACAATATGCATTTCAAAATTATTTTATTAAATGTTAGTTTGTAAGAATGCTTGATTACTTTCTTAAATTTAGAAACATGTAGAATAGGTCAAATATTTTTCATGGGGATTCTATCTCATTAATGTAAAATAAACCACAAAAACTAAAAAATTAACTTAATGTGTTTATTTCAATTTTTCGATCACTACTAAGTTAAGAAATTTATTTCTAAATTCTATGCAGAGTAGAATATTTGCAATACGACTTTTAAAATTTTAAACAATTAAAGAATAATAAATAAAATCAAATTTTTAAAATATTTCAAATAGAAATTTTACATGTCAAAAATATTTAAGTTGTATATACGTCTAAAGTTGAAAAAATGTAAATTGGTGTTTTTAATAAAATTCTCAAAATTTCTCATGTAATTGTTGATTTTCAATAAATCATTTTTATAATATAATTTCTTTGTTTCGAATATTTCAATTTAGGATGGCAATTAGGTGTGTGTGTGTGTGTGTGTGTGTGTGTGTGTGTGTGTGTGTGTGTGTGTGTGTGTGTGTGTGTGTGTGTGTGTGTGTGTGTGTGTGTGTGTGTGTGTGTGTGTGTGTGTGTGTGTGTGTGTGTGTGTGTGTGTGTGTGTGTGTGTGTGTGTGTAAAGACATATGTCAATTAATTAGCTTATTAGCTTGAGATTTCTCATCAGCATTAAATTTATATTGCTTACCTGCTCTCACATGTACATCTCTGCTTCCAACGGTTCCAACAATGTTAGAAGCGATGCATCTGTATGTTGAGGCATGAATATCTTGTCTATAATCTTCTGGGCCGAATGGTAAGAACACAAGAGATCCATTTGGTCTTAGATGTCGCAATCCTGGTATATCTTCAACAGGTGATCCCACTCTCCTGACCCAACTTACATGAGGACTAGGACGACCATGGGCCGAGCAAGGTATTTCAGCTCCATTTGTATTGTAAAACTCCACTAGATATGGCGGCTCCACTGTGAAAGAGGGAGCAGCAAGATCAAAGGATAATGTACCACCTAAAAAATAATGAATTAATTACATAAATATATGAATGTGAAAAGTAAAAAATATTCCAATAGATTTATTTTCTGAATAAAATAAATAATTTCTCAGTGGAAACCTTTACTTTTTTTCCCCATTTTAACGTGGTATTCCAGTTTATTTTCACTTATTAATTTCTATATATGTTTTGAATGATATATAATAACAATATTTTCTAAATATTAAATAAATCATTCAAATTTAAGCAATTAGAAGATATATTCCATCATTAGTTATTTATTAGTTTTAATGAATAGATAATATATAATAAAAATGTCTGGTTATTTTGAGTATGTTTTTGAAAAGATTTTAGAAGTTATCTCTTGTTCATATGAATTTTTAAATCTCATGTTAAACTTACTTTAATAAAAATTAATGTGGAAGTTAATCATTTCCCTTAATTTTAGACTAATGGAAAATATTAAATAAATAGAGAAAAATTACAGTAAGAATCGGTTAGTTTATATCTATTATATATATATATGTATATATATATATATATATATATATATATATATATATATATATATATATATATATATATATATATATATATATATATATATATATATATATATATATATATATATATATATATATATATATATATATATATATATATATATATATATATATATATATATATATATATATATATATATATATATATATATATATATATATATATATATATGTGTATATACGTTTGCAGTGTTCCCATTATCCATAAATAAAGATGTAATATTACGCTATGATATAAAAAAAACAATTTTATTACAAATATTTTTATTATTTAATTAATTTAAACACGTGCATAACTTCTGATAATGCACCTTTACATCTTCATGAATTTGTTCATTAAAACTTCTAAAATATCAATTTGAATTAATGCAAAGAATCGATTTACATTAATTGCAAAACAATTGGCTTGCAAACAATCAATTTTCATTACAATATGAAATTGGTTTTTTTGTAATCATGCTCTTAATTTATTATTTTTAAAGCAGTATAAATCTCTAATCTTATTTCTTTTTTACTCTTAATACGATATTAATGTTAGAGGATATATTATTTTTTCATAATTAAAACTTTCCTTATGGAATAAATATAATTTAATAATTTATTTTAAATTATTTTTACAAAGCACTTAGAATTACTCCTTAAAATGTTTTACATATTCAAATTTGATATAATTTTAATTTATTTTAATTTTATAATTTATTTTAAATAATTTTTAGAAAGCACTTAGGATTACTACTTAAAAATCTTGTATATTCAAATTTGATACACATTTCGTATTTAAATGTCTCTTTAAAAGTAAAAATGGAAATAATGCGCAAAAGATTCTTTTATATACATTACAGTTTATTTTATGAAATTTTCATTAATTCAAAGAAATGGAGATTTTAAAAAAAGCATTAATAAACGCAAATCATGAAATATTCATGAAAAATTCTAGCGTCTCTCCTATCTGGAGCTCCATAAATTTGTACCATATATCATTTGTGTATTTTATCAACTAAATAATTGATAAATTAAAAATATGTTAAAATTTTTAAAACTAATTTCAATAAGTTCATAAGTAAAAACGAACCTTAAAATATAAACAAAAATGAAAATTTTGAATAAGAAACATTCTCATTAATGAAATATTATATTATTGTTAAACTCAAACATTGCTCTGCAATTTAGATTGAATTTATCAATTTTAATTAAACTAAACTTTTTCATTTCTTGAACTAATATATTTTTACAAATTAAAATATGCAGGTAAAGACTTTAGTGGGATTTGAAATGAAATTAAATAATTTTAAAAATAAATAATTCTTATTTCCAAATCACAACATATGTTTTTAATGCGTTATTTTCATTCTAACTAATTAGTAAAGCCTGTTATGCTTAAGAAATAAAAAGATTCTTTTATAATTACATACTTCAGTTTATTTAGTACTGAATTATTTTATGAAAGGTTATGAACAAAATATAAAAGCTGAGTTATGACAATCAGCTTTACCAAAATATGAAAGGATTCAAACATTCAAAATTATTAGAATGGTGTACCTTATTTTATTATGATTTTGTGTGTCAATGATAATAGACATCAGTTAGTTTTTAATCTCAATAATACATATATTTTAAATCAGAAGATTCTCACAAGAAGTAAATATAACAACAATAAAAGAAATATTTGTATATTTTGAGAATCCATTTCAACTAGTGTGCGTTAAGAAAATCTAAAATCCAGCATAAATTTTTCATATTTTTAGGCTTGATTATGTTTAAATCTGAATTTTTTACTATAATGTGAAAAATGATCTTATTTATGCACGATATAACTTGTTTTAATTTACATGTTGATCTCATACATCTTTATAATTTTAATATGTTGAAAACAATGTCCTTTCACATTTTTTGTGCGTATTAAATTAATAACTCATTTTTTTCATGAAATTTACAGTTTAAATAGTTAGCTATATTATAGATGCATATCGTATTCAAGACTATTAGAGTTGGTTGATTAATTTGTATTTACGGTTATTAAAAATTTAGATACTATAAATGCGAATTACATTTTCTCAAAGTGCTTGAAATTTAATTGTATAAAATATCACTCTACTTTTATTAAAGAAAATGTAATTTGTTAACAAAACATTTTAAGCTGCAAATATTCTAATCATTATATTTGATTTATTGTCATTTAAAATTATAAATTACTTATGTATGATGCTTAGTATACACCTGCAAAAATTATTAATATTCAAAATAAAATTTACTTGCTTCCTACTTTAAGAAGTATACAAAATTCAGTAAACAGCCCTAGTTAAAAGATAATAGAAATTAAATCTTTCTTTCATCTTTCTCTTATTCAATAATATGTTTAAAATTTTACAAAATTTCTTTAATTTATTCAATGCTTGTTGACAAATTAAAAGAAAAAACGAAAAATGACAGCAAATTATGATTAAAATGAAACAGCATTTATGATGAGTATACATTTGTTATGAAAAAAAGAACATACATTTATATGATTTGATTACTTTTCATGGGTGATAGTAAATTAACTAAGCAACTCAACTCATAATTTTTTGCATTTCCATTAAATCAAAGACCATCATTGATTTGATTTGCACGTTACTATCTTTTTAAAAGTACTTCAATTATTTTTCCGTCAGTTAATACTACAATTGGTGATTAACAATTGTAAAACACTTATACGTGACTGGCAGCAATTATTTGCTTGAAAGACCCAAAAATCCATCGGGATAAAATGCATCACTTACTTCGATAAACTTTCAGCAAACCATGAAGGAATTTCGCCACTATGGAATCATTTAGAAATCTCGCTTAAAGTAAAACTAAGCTAAGCTTTTTGACTTTTCTTTATTTTAATAATTAATAACTCATAGTTTTTCTAAAGAGAGATTTAAACAACTTAAAAAATGCATATTAGAACATATAACCTTATACTCCTCAAAATTAATCGAATTATACATGAATAGCATTTTGTTAAAAATAATGTCAAAAGTTTGTGAAAAACGTAATCTATATACGAAATATAATAACTAATTTAAATTCCAGAAAAAATACTCATATAATAATAAACAAAGGTAAATTTATAACCCACTTTTCTCGATATAAAGTAATACAGTGCTGTATTAAATAAAATACCATATCAAGTGTGAAAAATTCTGATTATTAAAAAGGCATGTAGACATAAATTTTTGGTACAATCATTGTTTTTCAGATAATATAAAGGATACAAATTTTAGATTTGATAGTTGCGTTATTCAAAATTTTTCTTTTTCTTTTTTAATTTTATAGCCCACCATTTTAGCATTTTTAAGCAATAGTAAATTTTTTTCATTTGATATATTTTGCTTTTACTAAAAAAATATTGAAAAATCTTAAAAATAACTTTTTATTCAAGAAAATAATTTTGAATATTTTAATGAGAATAAAAGTTCTCTTTTAGAAAAAAATGCATTCAAAATGTAAAATTATTTTCCAATGAATGTATTTTCTTAATTGCATATTTATTCAGTAGAGATGTATGCAATCAATATCTATGCTAAGGATACATAAAGAAAAG
Organism: Latrodectus hesperus; assembly: GCA_037975125.1. Lineage (NCBI taxonomy): Eukaryota > Metazoa > Arthropoda > Arachnida > Araneae > Theridiidae > Latrodectus > Latrodectus hesperus. The sequence continues at coordinate 43,660,360 of CM075851.1, forward strand.
TATAAATATTTTCTGACAAATGATCTCCATAAAATAAGTAAAGCCATAATTCTATTTTTTATTAGAGAATATATAAGAAAATAAGAAAAATTAATCTATAAGAGAGAGTGCTTAAAAACTAAAATCAACTAACACAATATACTTCAAAGCGCTTGCTTTAGAGATTTTTTTCAACAATCAATGAATAAAATGACAAATTTCATTATTTTTACATAGCTTCATTTCCTTTAAAAATGTTTCCTCTCATTCCTTTGTGCGTTGGATTATTGAACTTACTCTTTACCAACTTTATATGAATGCATACACATAAATTGTATTTATATAAATACATCCCAAACTCATCCCCTCAGGTAATAACCTGGAATATTTCATCACCAAATTGAATGTAGTTGCCCAACCGCGCCCTTTGAAATGGCTGCGTGCATGGACAGTCAGAGCTTCTAGGTACTTATCGCACTGTAAAAAAAACGCCATAAGGGGAAGCCAGACATAAAATATGTCCATAAATCGGTCGAATGATGTCCATCCACATTACGGGGGAGATGGATCTTTTGGGGACATTGCTTTTTGTGTCTTTTGGAAAGAAAGGGAAACCCATAAATTTCCGCTTCTCCAGAAAAATACGTAAGAAATTTCCGGTCTGATAGTGGATTTTTTCTTTTCCTCTTCATACAAATAGGTCACTTTATCAATGAGAATCAGAGATCATAGATTTGTTTTTTCCTTTTAGGGTATTTTTGTCTTAGAAATTCTTTGTTCCGTTTGCTTTCTTGCAATAGATCCAGATACACAAAGCATTAGGTGAAATTTGATCCTGCCACAGCATTCATGGAAATTTGTATCTCAAACCTAATAGTCAGAAAAAGGCTTTCTTGCATATATTCGTTCAAAAATTTTTGAATGCCATATTTAAAAGGAATTATTTTTGCTCTGCCAAAATATTTTTTGGGAAATTGATCAAAAATCTGCATTTGTTTAATTCAATATATTTTCTTAACTGTTGTAACTTTAATTGGGAAGCATCTAAAAAATTTACCAGCAATATATAACTACAAATATTTTGGTTGTTAATATTTTATTTATTTTCATATATATATCATGAATAAATATATGTTTAAATTGAAACAAGCCAAAATATTTGAATGCTAATTTTAATTTAAAAATGAATATTTAAATAAAACCGTTTTAAATTAAGAATTACTGACTAAACTGAATTTTCTTGATGTTGTATATATATATATATATATATATATATATATATATATATATATATATATATATATATATATATATATATATATATATATATATATATATATATATATTATTATATATATATATATATATATATATATATATATATATATATATATATATATATATATATATATATATATATATATATATATATATATATATATATATATATATATATATATATATATATATATATATATATATATATATATATATATATATATATATATATATATACATATAAAAGCAATATTTTAAAAATCATGCATTTTTCCTATTTAGGAAAGTTAAAATTAAATGTATGTATTGAAAAAAATAATTATTCTTTAGTTAAATATGAATAATGAAGTTTTGAGAAGTTTCACTACTTTACTTCGATTAATGCAAAGATTTTATAAACTTGCCTATGTGTTAATATTACCAAGACCTGAATTGGATTCTTGAAGAAACAACAGTAAACAGTAAGTAACAGAGTAAGTATATTATACTGCTGAAAAGTCAAATTTTGCATAAATTTTTTTGTATCTAAAATATTCTAATTATCTCTGAGGAATGTATTTTTAAATAATTTTATTTTATGATATTTAATAAAAAGAAGAAAAAATATAAAATTTACTATACCTTACTGTATAATATTAAAAATACTTTTATACAAATTTAGTGGGACATGTAACTTTTTAACCAGGTATAATTTAAATAAAAATTTTCACGAATTAAGATACTAAAACTACTTTACAAATTTAATTTTTCATGCGGTAAAATAACTTCCGAATAACAAATTTCTTGAAAAATATTTCTTTGCTTTATTTTTTCTCCAACTTTACTGAAACTCTTCGTCTAAAAAATTGTGAAAAAAATATTTTCGAGCAAAAAGTATTCTTTTTTACTTAAGAATTACATGGCATTTAATATAAAATATTTAAAAAAATGTTTTGTCAAACTAATTATGAAAACAATGCTCTTTTATTGTAGTGAAAATAAGTTAGGAACGCGTATTCTAATTAATTCACATGACCGTTTTGCTTATAATGACGTTGCATTGTGGAATTTTAGATTACATTACTTACAATCTGCGTTTTTTTGTATTTATTTAAAAGTTAATTTGAAACTATTCATTTTGAAAAAATTAATAAGGTTTGAAATTACTCAATTAAAAAGTTTTTTCAGCAAAAAATCTAAGAAATTTCTTTATGGAATAAATTTATTTGTCATTAAATATTTTTGAAATATTTCAAGAATTTGTATTTTCTTATTTTTCAATATAAATATATACATTAAGTTTTATATAACCATTCGTGATATATTTTTATTATGTCATGTGTTTACTTTTCTTCTGTTACATGTGGTATTCATTTCCTTTTTTAAAATTAACTTGTCCTTTCCTTTTTTTCTTTCACTTATTTAGGAATTATGAGTTCTTTCAAAACACTCTTTAAAGTTTTAAAAATAGTTTATATTTCTTTCATTTATAGCCACGAATAATTTAGAATCATTTATGAGTTTTAATAATATTATTTTATCCTCATTCAATAATATCATAGTTTTTTGTTTGAAATAAACATTTTTACGAATAAATTTTTATTCATTAAGCTTTGCATTGATGAAATGTTCTGGTTATTTTAATTTATCATATTTGCAATCAATCAAACCTTAAATTACAGTCTATTAATCATTATTTTAGTTTATGTTATTAGATTTCTGATTGCCGGAAATGTTCTTTTACCATTCTTTCTTGCAAAGTTATAAAGAAAAATATGAAATGAAAATATTCTTTTTCAAAACTGATAATTGTACTTATTAGCCGAAACATTTTCAAATTTTATCAAATTGAAAAAAAAATCTTAAAGTGTAATTAATTCAGAGTACTTTTCTGTTTTTTATAATATCAATAAAATTTCCCTCGATCAGTACTAAATAAAAACTATCTGTAATATGAATTTAAAGTAACTTGTTTGGCTTTTTTTTTACTTAATATATTTATTCTGAAAAATTAAAGCCAATAAACTGTTAAGCTAAAATTAATACAAAATAATTATTTAATCTAAAATAATGAAAACCAATCAAACTTTTACACTTAAATGAAAATATTGCCCCATAACGTATCAATTAACCTTCTCTATAATTTTCAACTTATTGTAGCTATTTTTATAAATCAAAAATTATTTTTGAGCATAAGAAAGCAAGTTTTGAACTAATACCAGAGACATATTTCACTAAATATTCTTTCCTACCTATGAAAAAGAATATTTATATGACAAAGAAAGTACTTTTCAGTAATCCCAGATA